>CM046042.1:20756152-20907230 GCA_025215565.1 Flaveria ramosissima | reverse complement strand
GTTATCACAAAAGATCTCTAGGGGGTCCTGAATGGAAGCGACAACCCCTAGATCGGCAGTGAATTTTTTCAACCATGCAGCTTCTTGAGCTGCCAATGAGGCGGCGACGTATTCTGATTCTGTAGTTGATAGAGCCACCACATCCTATTTGGAGCTCTTCCAAGAGACCGCTCCTCCATTCAGAATGAAAATATATCCCGATTGTGACCGTGAATCATCACGATTGGTTTGGAAACTCGCATCCGTGTAACCTTTTACAACGAGTTCCTCATCACCAGATCCATAGATTAGGAACATATCTTTTGTCCTCCTTAGGTACTTAAGTATGTTCTTAACAGCCATCCAATGACTGTTTCCAGGATTTTGCTGGTATCGGCTTGTCATGCTTAAGGCGCATGACACGTCCGGTCGAGTGCATATCATTGCATACATGATGGATCCAATAGCAGATGCGTATGGGATTGCATTCATTTTATCTTGCTCATCCTTTGAGCTAGGACATTGAGTCGTACTCAATATCGTTCCTCTTTGAATAGGTACCGTACCTTTCTTAGAGTTCTCCATCTTGAACCTTTTAAAGATTTTATCAATGTATGCACTTTGATTTAGACCAATCAACCACCTTGATCTATCCCTATAGATCTTTATTCCCAGAATATAGGCGGCTTCACCAAGATCCTTGATTGAAAAATAACTTCCAAGCCAGGTTTTAACACCTTCCAAGGTTGGAATGTCATTTCCAAATAGTAGTATGTCATCAACATAATAATACTAGGAAAGTGATGATGCTCCCACTAGCTTTCTTATATACACAAGCTTCATGAGCGTTCTTGATGAATCCGAATTTAATAATTTCTTCATCAAAACGGTGATTCCAACTTCTCGATGCTTGTTTCAATCCATAGATTGATTTCTTTAACTTGCATACTTTATTAGGATGTTTTGGATCAACAAAACCTTCAGGCTGAACCATATAGACATCTTCCTCAAGATATCCATTTAGGAAAGCGGTTTTGACATCCATTTGCCAAATCTCATAATCATAATGAGCAGCTGTGGCAAACAATATCCTTATAGACTTTAGCATCGCAACAGGTGAGAAGGTTTCATCATAATCAACTCCTTGAGTTTGAGTGAAACCTTTTGCTACAAGTCTAGCTTTGTAAGTATCCAAGTTTCCATGCATATCGGTTTTCTTCTTGAAAATCCACTTACTTCCAACTACTCTGGAGTTAAGAGGTGGTACAACCAAGTCCCATACTTGATTGTCATACATGGATTTCATCTCAACGTTCATGGCTTCAAGCCATTTGTCACAATCCAAATTGGACATTGCATCACGATAGGTGGTTGGTTCATCGGAATCTACCACATAGCATCCATCAACGAAAAATCCATATCTTTCAGGTGGATTACTAATTCTACCAGATCTGCGAACATTTTGTGTATATTGATCAACCACTTGATCATCCTCAACATCCTCATGCTGAGTGCTAGTTTCAACCAAACGTGCATCGGGTTGTGGTTCTTGATCCTCCTCAAGATCCACCGTTCTATTGCTAGTTCCTTCCATAAGAAACTTTGCTTCTAAGAACTCACCCTTTCTGGCAACAAACACCTTTTGTTCCAGTGGATCATAGAAATAATATCCCATAGAATCTCTAGGATATCCAACAAAGATACACTTGGTGGATCGGACATCCAATTTGTTTGGGGTAGGAGTCTTAACATACCCCAAACCCTTAAGTTTGATAGGGATGGAACTCTTCCATGCCATTGTTGGATCCTGTATGCCCAAGACACATAGAACATTGATGTGGTTAGTACGTCATGATCCAAGTCGGGTCATACCCAATAACAAGCTTAGCAAACACCAATAAATATTTATTTGATGATATGATCATGCAATTATATATGAGCACCTAATTAGAAAATGGATTTTCTAATTTAAAGAAATGAGAGATAGAACAAATTATATGGATAATTTGTTCATGAACTATTATTATTTACATTGTTATTTAAATGGTTAAATAACAACAAATAGTATATGTTCTTATGTTATACATTAAAAGGCTTTAATCATATAACATATCAACATCTTAATGTAATTAGTTGATTTTATATTTTAGGGTGTATAAGTTATATAATTAAAAGGTTAATTATATATATCTTATCATCTAACTAATGAACATTAATAATGTGCCATATGTTACATAATTAAAAGGGTTAATTATGTAACAAGTCCACTCAACTTTTAATGTGTTACAAGTATTTTATAAATTAGGTGAACTTGGGTTTTATAAGGGCTGAATTCAGCCCCCCCTTGGACTTCCCAATTTTTCTTGTCTTGAAAATAGAACACTCATTAAGAGTGTGGTTGAGTGGAAGAGTGCAATGATGATCCTCCTATCTCTCTCTTTTTCACAAGATGAACAACTAGAGAAAAGCTCCTTCTTCTCTCCTTATTCACGGCTGAAACAAGGGGTTTTGAATCCCTTTTGGTCGTTTTCTTGGGTATTCTAATGATCCAAGATATGCTCCTTCATTGGTATGAAGTAGAAATGGTTTTCTTTCTTCCACCCATTGAAGAACTCGGCTGGAAACAAGGTTCCAGCATCATTGTTGTTTGTTTTGGTGCTTTAAATCCTAGCAAAGATGGTGTTTTCTTAGAGGCTTGTGGGTATGGACACTTGAGGACATCTACTTTGGTGTTTTGGCCATTCAAGAGCAGCCTTTTCTTCACCCAAATCACGTTTTTTAGCAGCCCTTATGGAAGGTGTTTAATTCACATTTTCAGCAGCCTACAAAGGTAGTTTGTTGATGTTGTTTTGGTTGTTTCCTTCTCTTGATAGCTGGTTCAAACACATATGAATGATCCTTATGTTTTGGGTTTGTTGAAACAAAGTTATGAACTTTTAATTTTCTGATTACAACATGATATTAATCTATTATTCCGCTGCGTTTTCTCAGTTTAAATGGTTAAACTAGTTTGTTAAAGGTCCAACAAACCCAACATTGGCATCTAGAGCCAGGTTATGTGGATGAATAGCTTCATTTGTCCTTGTAAAATTGGTTTTATAGGACTTTAACAACCTAATAGGGGCTGTTTTGTGATGATATGATGATTCCCCAACCTTTCAAGGTTATATCATGCATGCTTATGATTAAACCTTGAAAGCATGACATCAAATGGTTGATTATATTATTTTGGACATAACCCTAAAGTTTTGGTTCATGTTGGCCAGAACTTTAAGGTTATAACAAGGGGTTCATTTAGTTCTTGAAATGATGTATATGGATACATGTTTTAGTGCATAACATAGCCTTGACCATGTGTGTTTTGGATTTGGTTGATTGTGGAATTGTCATGTTGGTTGTATTCATTTAAAAGGGTTGTAATAATTTATTTTGTTTATGTATTTGGGTTGTAATTTATTTATTCATTTGGTTATGTAATAAATAGAATAGGTGCATTTCTTTTATTAGAAAATTGTATTAGGATATAATTTTGTAAAAGAAGATGCACAAGAAGAAGACCCAAAAGCAAGGACACAAAAGACATGGACACTTGAAGCATACGGATGCGGGTTCAAGTGGGAGTTCATGGACACTTAAAAGTGTCAATTTTTAAACCCTTAGGAATGACCTTATGACAATACTTGTGATGGCAAACAAGTGTAGTCAACTTAGTGGCTATGGTTATGCACATATGTTTGTATGATTATGCTTGTTTGGTTGTTTGTTGTATGATTGTTGTTTGATATTTGGATATGCAAAACAAACTCATTAGCAAACTTAACAAGCTGAAAATTTATGGTTTCTTATCATTAAGTGGTTAATAAAAGGTTATTAAAAGGATTAATGATTTAATAAAAGAGGTTTTATTAAAAATAAACCATAGGGTACCATGTATTTGAAAGCATGCGAATACAAGGTACATAGAGTTTTCATAACTAGAATTAATGGAAACTTAAATCCCTTTGGTAACAAGTCTAACACCATCCTTTTACACGACACTCGAATCTCTTGGGAACTATTTGTGGGATAAAGGTCACCTAACCACTTGTAGGGAACTTGTATCTTTGAGGTGAGTCTAACGTACTTGTGGGATAAAGGTCACCTAACCGCTTGTATGTGAAAACTCACACGTGTGTGTAAGTAGGACGACTTGAATTGGAAACCATGTGATTAGGGTCACCGAAGCATGGCGTACAATGGTGTTGATGGGATTAAACATGCCGACTAAACATATGATGTTTAACCGATCCCATAAGACTAGAAGTTGCAATAGGTTGCAATTGTCAACTGTTGACTACCTTGTTAATTTAAATAATGGGATAAAGGTCACCTAACCATCATTTAAATGTAACGTTGGATTCTAGATTTTAATTATTAATTGTCTATGAGACATGTAAAGGGTATTAATAGTTAAAATGCATTTTTTTAGAAATACTAAAATGAACTTTGTAATTTTGTAGTAATGGCCGCAAACCACGATGCTACTATCCCGACCGTCCCTACCCTATCACCAAGAACCATCTTAAAAGGGGATCGTCTTAACCATAATAAACTTATGGACTCAATTTCGAAATTTGAGAATCGTTCTCAAAATGAGTAAAGGCCTATGTCCTTGACGATCCCATACCTCACCAACCAACGCTGTAGATGTTAAGGCCTTTTGACGATTGGCTTAGGCACACTAAGGATTCTGTGCAAGTATCCTACCTCATGTTGGAATATGATTCCCAAACTCCAAAAGGGTTTGGAGCATCATGGGGCATATGACATGATAATCTAGTTGAAGGAAATGTTCCTTCAACAAACTTTAGTAGATTGCTACGAAACGGTTCGAGCACTTTATACATGTCACATGGAAGAAACCCAATCGATATCATCTTATATATTCTTAAGATGAAAAGCCACATTGATAGCCTCAAGATGCTTAACAGTCCTATCTCAAAGTAGTTGGCCAAGGATTTGATCCTTGATTGCCTAACTAAAGATTGAGACATTCATAATAAACTGTAATATGAATGGGTGGGACAAGAGGATTGGTGAACATCACGCAATGCTCAAAGCAACCGAGGCAGGGATGGGTAGAGAGGTTCTACCTATTCTCTCGATCAATGAGGGAGGCTATAATAAATGGCCAATCCCGATCCTAAGGCAATTATTGCCAAAGGAAAGGAATACATCAAAGCAAAGGTTAATGCGAAACCTCGAAAAGCCTAAGCTTATGAAGCCTAAGGTAACGAAGAACGTTCCATGCTTTGAGTATGGAGAGATAGGACAATGAAAAGGAATTGTCCCTCCTATATCAAGGAGTTGAAAAATAAGAGGAATGCTGGGCAAACCTCAAATTCAATTTTCATGATTCACATTGTATTAAATGTCATTTCTTCAAACACATGGGTATTGGATACCCGATGTGAGACTCATACTTGCAATTGTTGCAAAGGGGTTCAAAAGAAATGTACGCTTCAAGGAAGAAAACTCTATTTTGAGACTTTCAAATGGTTTGGAGGTTGTTCTCAAAACATTTTGTATGCACCTAGTTTGACTAGGAAGATAATTAATGTTTCCTATTAAAACAATATGGTCATGATTTAAAGTTTGTAAATAATGGTATTAAGTTTTATGGATGATGTATTTCATTTTAAGGATATGACTTTTAATGATATTCATGAATTAGTTCATGATAATTCGTCCTATAATAACTCATTATACACATTAAGCACCAAGAAACTTAAAATGGGTTTAAGTTTTTGACATTGTCATCTTGGTCACATAAATAAGAATTGGATTCAAACACTTCAAAAGAATGGTCTTTTGGAAACAAATGAAAATGTTTCATTTGATAAGTGTGAACCAAAAGACTTATTAGGAATGATACATTTGGATGTATGTGGTCCTTTTAAGACAATGACAAAGATTGGTGATAGATACTTCATTACTTTTACCGACGATTACAGTCGCTATTATTGTGTGCACTAGATGACACATAAGTATGAAGCTTTTGAAATGTTCAAAATCTTCAATAATGAAGTAGAATATCAACTCTACATAACTATCTGTGTTCTTCATTCTGATAAAGAAGAAACTGAACCCTATTTGGATATGGTTCAATTTATTATGGCTATGAGCTTACCATCTTTATCATTTTGGGTTTTCGCATTGCTCTTTAAGTCTCATATTTTGAATATGACCCGGACCAAGAAAGTGTAGATTAGTTGAGAATCCACAGAGACTGTATGGAATACTGTTTCTTTGACTCAACAGAGCAAAAGTATTTATTGCTCGAAAGGCTAAGTTCTTGGAAACCGAGTTCTTTATGGAAGGAATGACGTATAGAACTGTGGAACTTGATAATGATCAAAATCCACAAGCCGGTACACTTTTGTTTGACACTAGCTACCAACAAGAGGTTGTTGATGATGATCAAGAGGTTGATAAATACACACAAAACTTTCACAAATCTGGTAGAGTTAGTATTCAATCTGAAAGATATGGATATTCCATGAGTGGATGCTATGTGGTTGACCCCTGTAGGCTAACCATATACCAAAATGCTATGTCCAATTTGGATTGAAACAAGCATCAAGAAGGTTGTGTATATATGAAAGCTAGTGGGAGCATAATTGTATTCTTAGTGTTGTATGTTGATGACACACTACTATTTGGAAATGATATTCCAACCATGGTAGGTGTTAAAACCTACCTTGGAATATGTTTTTCTATATAAGATCTTGTTTAAGCCGCCCATGTTTTGGAATAAGGATCTATAAGGATAGATCGAGGTGGTTGATAGGGTTAAACCTAAGTGCATATATATTGATAAAATCTTGAAAAGGTTCAAGATGAAAAAAAAAAACTCCTAGAAAGGTATGGTACCTATTCAAGGAGGGACAGTGTTGACTACGTCTCAATGTCCAAGCTCATAGGATGAGCAAAATCAAATGAATGATATCCCATACGCATCTGCTATAGGATCCATCATTTGTGTGATGATATGCACTAGACCGGACGAGTCATGCTTATTAAGTATGACAAAGTAGATACCAATAGAAATAACCATCGGATGGCTCTTAAAAGTATATTGAAATACCTTAGTAGGACTAAGGATTTCTTTCTAATATACGGATCTATTGAAAAGGAAGTCGTTGTAAAGAGTTACACGGATGCAGGCTTCCAAAACTGATCGAGATGATTTTCGATCACAATCGGGGTATACTTACATTATGAATGGAGGAGAAGTGTCCTTGAAAGGTTCAAAGCAAGACACGGTAGCATTGTTCACTACAAAATCCGAATACATAGCCGCTTCATTGGCAGCTTGGGAAGCTGCATGGATAAATTTGTCCATTGCTTATCTAGGGATGGTCTCTACCATTCAAGACCCCTAGAAATCTTTGATAATTACATGGGTGGGATTGCTCAAATCAAGGAACCCCGTACTCATCAAAAGACTAAGCACCTTAAGCGGAGATTCAACATCATAAGGTATGGAGTTGAAAAGGGTAAAGATATATATTCGTAAAGTTCATAAAGATCAAAACATTGCTGATCCACTAACGAAGCTCCTTGATGAGGGCAAAGTATGATGGTCATACTTGTGCCTTAGGACTTCAATTTACTGGTGATTAGAATTGATCTGTTTAGCATATAAAACATGAAACAATTGTAATATTTAACTCTTTTATATATTTGAGTTATGTTCCCTTTTAGCATGTTTACATCCATGAATAATTCTTTTATTCTAAATGTCCGTAGTCGGTCATATTTGTGGGAACAAATATGAATGTAAGACTATTATGAACTTGGATTGGTGGATATTCATAAGGCATGAATATAGAGCAATTGGTTGCTGCCAAGGTTCATAGATATTCGTGGGATACGAATATTGGACTGACCCGCGTCTCAAATCTTACTACATGGAATCTTATTGATTGATCATAAGTAAATTAGAGTAAAGGCGAATATCATTTGGTATCCTCTGACCTGAGATTCATATTGGGTTTTGATATTCACCAAGTGTTATACCTTGAGCTAGTTCTTCGCTGATATGAAATAATGGTCAGTACATAAGGCTATGTTCAGGTATGACATAAGGTGATTGTGAGAAACGTATGTAGTCAAGATGGGATTTGTTCCTCTTATTCGTTGAGAGTATGATGTCTAAGGCCTGATTAAGTTAAATCAACAAGGAATGATCATTCTGTGTCCTTGGATTTAACATGACATCTGTAACAAAAGGATAAATGATTGATTCACCTAAAACATTTCAAGTTGGATACTTGAAGGGGATATTGTTATTGAATGGCTTCTAAGTCATGCGTATTAAGGGTAGTAAACCGTTGTTAGGCGGTATTTACTGCTTGCATCAATCTTCTATGAATCTTGTGCAAGTGGGAGATTGTTGGATCCTGTATGCCCAAGACACATAGAACATTGATGTGGTTAGTACGTCATGATCCAAGTCGGGTCATACCCAATAACAAGCTTAGCAAACACCAATAAATATTTATTTGATGATATGATCATGCAATTATATATGAGCACCTAATTAGAAAATGGATTTTCTAATTTAAAGAAATGAGAGATAGAACAAATTATATGGATAATTTGTTCATGAACTATTATTATTTACATTGTTATTTAAATGGTTAAATAACAACAAATAGTATATGTTCTTATGTTATACATTAAAAGGCTTTAATCATATAACATATCAACATCTTAATGTAATTAGTTGATTTTATATTTTAGGGTGTATAAGTTATATAATTAAAAGGTTAATTATATGTATCTTATCATCTAACTAATGAACATTAATAATGTGCCATATGTTACATAATTAAAAGGGTTAATTATGTAACAAGTCCACTCAACTTTTAATGTGTTACAAGTATTTTAAAAATTAGGTGAACTTGGGTTTTATAAGGGCTGAATTCAGCCCCCCCTTGGACTTCCCAATTTTTCTTGTCTTGAAAATAGAACACTCATTAAGAGTGTGGTTGAGTGGAAAGTGCAATGATGATCCTCCTATCTCTCTCTTTTTCACAAGATGAACAACTAGAGAAAAGCTCCTTCTTCTCTCCTTATTCACGGCTGAACAAGGGGTTGAATCCCTTTTGGTCGTTTTCTTGGGTATTCTAATGATCCAAGATATGCTCCTTCATTGGTATGAAGTAGAAATGGTTTTCTTTCTTCCACCCATTGAAGAACTCGGCTGGAAACAAGGTTCCAGCATCATTGTTGTTTGTTTTGGTGCTTTAAATCCTAGCAAAGATGGTGTTTTCTTAGAGGCTTGTGGGTATGGACACTTGAGGACATCTACTTTGGTGTTTTGGCCATTCAAGAGCAGCCTTTTCTTCACCCAAATCACGTTTTTTAGCAGCCCTTATGGAAGGTGTTTAATTCACATTTCAGCAGCCTACAAAGGTAGTTGTTGATGTTGTTTGGTTGTTTCCTTCTCTTGATAGCTGGTTCAAACACATATGAATGATCCTTGTTTTGGGTTTGTTGAAACAAAGTTATGAACTTTTAATTTTCTGATTACAACATGATATTAATCTATTATTCCGCTGCGTTTCTCAGTTTAAATGGTTAAACTAGTTTGTTAAAGGTCCAACAAACCCAACAGATTTTTAGAGAGAAAAGTTGAGGTTTTGGTTGTTTTTGTTCAATATCAAGTTTTCATCAAATTCGGATTAGATTTGAGTGTTATTGATATGGAAATTGATTGAAGTTTGCTTATTATTGGTTGGGAAAGCTCTGTTAATCATCAGATTTCAAATCCATTGAGATTTGGGCGATTTCAGATTGATTTTGAGGTGAAAAAGGGTTTTGAGATCGACCAGCGAAACTGCTGTTCTTACAGCGAAACTGTCATCTTCATTCAGCGAAATTATTGTTTATTTGGATCTGAAGTTGTTTTCTAGAGTTTCAGCGAAAGTACTCCCTTGAACGAAAGTTCAATAGTGTTTTTGACCAATCATCAAGCGAAATTGCTGCCGAATTTATCTCTGAACGAAAGTTCAAGCTTGTTCCTGCGAACTTATCAGCGAAACTAAGCCATTTGTGACATTCGGCTAGCGAAACTGCTGCCGAAATTTCCAGCGAAAATACTGTCGGCTAAGCGAAACTAGAGTTCACAACGAAACTAGCTCTGCGAAACTATAATTTCAGCGAAACTATCATTTCTTCAGCGAAATTCGAATGTTAAAGATGACTTTTTCCCCTAGTTGGGGATTAATTGAGTTCATTCCAGTTGCTAAGATTTTCTAGCGTGACATTTACAAAATAATATTTTTCCCGGGGAGAATTATTTTACAATTTTTGGGAAAAATATTTTTGGGGCGTTTTAATTGTTTTAAACAAAATAAAAATAAATATGGCTTTTGCAGAATTGATTAAATCCTTCGAATCAGATGATCTCACAATTGCATAATGTCGGTTTGATAATTTTGCAGCTTTAAAGAATGAAAAGATGTCTGATTTGTTGATCGATTTCTGTTGGTGGCAAGTAATCTAAAGAAGTTTGATGCCCAACTGGGAAATCATGAACAAGTTCTAAGATTACTTGATTCCCTCTCATCAGAATGGAGCTCACACGGCAAATCGATTCAACAAGATAGAGGCTTTCGGGATTACAAACTGATGGAGGTGATCAACAAACTGAAAGAGATTGAGTTGGATATCAAACGTCGTGAGTACTATGAATCAACATATCTAACTCCAAAGATCACTTCAAACTCCAAAGATAAACCAGAAGAGAGATCAGATTCTGACACCAATTCCGACGGGTTTACCGAAACCTGAAACTGAAGAGGTACAAGAAGAGCATAAGCAGACATCAATGGGTAAAGGTGGAGCTGAGTTGAATGCGGAAGTTTGTGATGCTGAGCAGGAAGAGGAATGGAGGCGAAATACCAGAGTTTGCAACTGCGACAAGGTTCTTACTGCTGAAAGAGTTATCTTGGATCTTCCATACGAGACAATTCAGGATATGTGTTCTTCTGCTTGCAAAATTCGTTTGTTGGTGTGTATAAAGCTAATAGGTTAATTTTAGATAACCAAAAGGAGTTAACCACCATAAACGCAGAACTTAAAAAGAATGAAGCCAAGTATTTCATAAATTAAATGAAGCTTTAAAAGAAAATGATCATTTAAAATGAACTCTTCTTGAAAGAAATGTTGAAATTAATCTTTTAAATGAAAGAGTCACTTTGGCTGAATTTGAAACAAGTAAGCTTAAAACAAAGCTTGATAGATGGACCATATCCGGAATGAAACATGAAGAGCTACTGTGTAAACAGAGGGGAGCTAGGATTAAAACGGGTGTGGGTGTGTGGTGAAAATCCATACGTCTATCCTCCTCCTAGCACCCATTGTTACTCTCCTATGCCTCAACCTCATCCATCTAATGATTTGATTGAAGCTGCAGAAACTAATAGTTTAAATGCAGGTTTAAGCAACGTTAATCTTAAAGAGGTTAGAGATGTGCAGGATTCTCCTGTAGGTTTGGGATTTCTCAAGCAGGGGTCTGATAAGAAGATAATGACGACTCTACCTCTGATGCTCCGACACAATATCAGTTGCTTCTCCAACCTTCTTCAACAAATTCAAAACAGGTAACATTCCTTCGTTTGTTCCTGTCAGGTTTGTCAAAGAAGGAACAGTTGTTGAATCGTCAGGCAATCAGAATCCTACAAGCGAAGCCAACACAATAGGAGGTGTCAATCAAGATCCTTTGGAAGCAGATCTGTGTATACGAGACTGGATAAGCTCAGATGATGAATCAATCATAGAGGAGCGTATTGGTTCCTCTCATATCAAGATATCTCCAGACAGTGTCAAGTCTCAAAAGCTTCCTAACATTGAATCAAGACCGATACGGATCTCTTCACCAATTGCAAAGCAACCCAGTCAATCAGTGAAAATCTCATTCCCTGATCAACATAGCAAATGCCAAAACAAGCAAGAATCTACTACAAGCTCAAAGCAATCCTCATCCCCACCTCTATCACACGGTTCAGTCAAGCATCAAAAGCCATTCAAGGCTTGTTTTGAGTGTGGAAAAGAAGGGCATGTGGTAAAGAAATGCCCTCAAAGGCTTGCTACGAATGGTAAAGGCAAAACAAATTGCTTCTCCAAATGTAAGTATAAAAAGAATGTTCCAGACGGTAAAGGCAACACGGGTTGCTTCTCTGGATCAAGAGGTAAAAAGCACACATCCTTGAATGGTTGGATGAAAAACCCTCCATCCAAACCTTTTCATGTGAAGCCGGTTTCACGTGATTCAAAGATTAAAATGACCAAAGGTTTCAAACCAAATTCTTTTCCTTCCGGTCTTAAACAGAAAATGATTTCCAAATTTATTCATTCAAATCCAAGTTAATTGAACCGAAGCAAATTTGGCAAATTAAAAAGAAGGATACAACAATCCCCGATTGTTTTAAACGGTTGTATGCAGAAGCTTGTTACTTATCTTGATGAAAAAGGAACTTCCAGGACTACGATGGCCTGGGTTTCCCTTTCAACTAATTTGTTAATGAGTGCAGGAACAATTCAGGAGGACTGTTAGTAATCCGGTTTACTGACAGAGATTGTTCTTGATTCAAATTTGAGGCGGAACAAACAGGTTAAGGCCATGGTATTTTATCCACAATCTGGATATTTATATGCACAATCACCGTTCTCACTTCACAATCACTGCATATTTTGAGAATTCATTTCTTATCTTCATATCAGTGTAGTTTGGAAGACCTTCTTTGATAAATTTTATTTTTGTACAGTTTAAAAAAAAATTAAAAAAAAATAAAAAATTAAAAAAAAAATAAAAAAAATAAAAATAAATATAAATATAAAAAAAAAAAGTTTGCAAAAATAAAATTAGGGGGATAGTATATGTAAATAAAAATGAAAAAGAACTGGGAACTTGATTCGAGATGATGAGAAATGATTGTATATCTTCTTGCAATGCTTGTTTTTGCATGACTTGTGTTTTTAAAATGAGAAATGATAGTAACTGATGCTGTTATCTGATTTACATCTTATTTTTAATTACAAATAATAGAAAAACAAGCAGATTCTTAATGATATGCTTGGTAGACTCAGCCTGAAGAATAAAGTAGACAGCAGCATAATGATTTAAATTAAAACATCATGCTTAAGGATGTCTGGATTTACGCAATCATTTTGGCCAGCACAAAAACTGAGTCCTGACAAAATTGGATTGAGAATTGATCTTTAACCCACCATGATACAAATCATATAAGCCATATCTTTGAGCCGTGATGGTGTATTTATGTGTCTTGTGTTTGTGCTAATCTCCTCTGCTGTACGGAAGTACTGACCTGGAGTGATGATCTCCTCTGCTGTACGATAGTACTGACCTGGAGCTCTCATCGGCACATGATTAAATGGTCATCTCCTTTTTTATACGTGAGTATAGACCTGGAGCTCTCACCATTTTGGTCTAAATAGTGTCAAATTTTCTAAATGATGAATCCATCACAGAATGTAATATTCTGTCAATAATCACTTGCACACTAATGTACAAGCCTTTTTGTAAAGATCGTTACAAAATTCAAGAAATCCTGAGGTTGGGTGAGGGTTTTTGCCAAATGATTGTGGGGTCCTAGCATTCTAAAGTATTTAATCGAACCTTAACGAATCATTGTTGCTTGTTGAAAAAGATAGGGCATGAGTTTAAGTGGACAAACATATCAGCAATCGTTATTGATCTGTTTGAGAATTTCAAAATTCATTCAAAGACTGTGATTAGATTCAGTTATCAGTGTGATCTCATTGCTTGTCGATGATTAAATTCATCTTTGTGCTAAAGTATATCTTGAGGATGTGATCTCATGATCGATTCAGTTCTCGATTATAAAAAATTATAGATAAAAAAAAAATGTTATAATAAATGTATATAATAAAAATTTAAATATAATAAACTTTTAATTCAAAATTTCTTTTAGGTCTTCCATATTATGCTGTTTCAATTTTATCATTTTTCAAGAATTTCACAGAAATTGCGTACAAACGAATACGGATTCGCTTGTTTCACACACAGATAAACACGAGTTTATTTTGTTAAAATGAAATGATCTAATTAGAAATTTCGAGATTGTGTTTGAGAATGTGTTTCAGATTTTTGCTGTAAGTGATGGCCGATCATCAGTTGAGCAGTGTACTGATCAGAGAACCTGTTCCTCAAGTTTGCAGAAGATACCGAGCTAGGAATCCTTCTCCTACATCTTCTGAAGCACTCGAGATTAGTGATTTGGGAAAGTTGTTCCAATATCCTCACAAAGGATGCACTCAAAAAGGGGGAGCATATAAATAGGGGGAGCTTATGAGATGAATACCTTTTCTCATCAAATTCAAAAGCTTTAATTTTGAAGATTTTTCTACTGTTGATTTCTCGGGGCTGAATTCGTATGAAGACGTTGATAATGATAGACTAAGGGGAGTATTGTTGGAGCTGGAAAATATAGTCTATATTATCAAACACTATGAAAGTCAACAAAGTCAACATCACGGTCAAAGTCAACAAAAGTCAAACCCGACACGTTCGAGACGAGGAACCGAGACAAGACGTTGAAGATTTAAATGACTAGGAGTTTTATTGTAATAAATATATTTTGTGTGAACAAAATATATTTTATCTTTATTTTAGTCATTTTTATGCTTAATATGTAATTTTGTATTAATTAGCCTAAGTCTAGGGGGTTAAGTGCAATTAGTGAATATTAGTCTAGACTATAAATAGGTTAATTGTCATTAGTGTAATGATGGTTGCATGACCAATTGATTGAGGGATTTACTTGTAAACAATATTATTAGCAATCAATAGAGATCAAAGGGTTTCCATTGTGTTCATCATTATTTGATCTATAATCTTCATGATTTGATTCAAGTTTGATTATCCTGGAGTTATAGGGTGATTGATGAAGAGGTATATGTCAGACAACCACATGGAATTGCAGATCCTGATCATTCTGATTATGTCTGCAGGCTTGATAAAGCTCAATATGCGCTGCACCAAGCACCAAGAAACTGGTATGAGAATTTATCTCAGTATCTCTGTCAACATGGCTACAAAAGAGGTACTATAGATGGAACTCTCTTCATCAAAAGAACAGGAAATGACATAATGCTAGTTCAAGTATATGTAGATGACATTATCTTTGGGTCAACTAATCCAAAGCTCTGCAAAGACTTTGAGAAGCTGATGAAGGACAAGTTTGAAATGAGTTCCATGGGGGAACTCAATTTCTTTCTAGGAATTCAAGTGAAGCAAGTTGACATAGGCTTCTTCATAAGTCAGTCAAAGTATGTACAGGACATACTTAAAAGGTTTAACATGACTGATTGTAAGGTTGCTAAGACACCCATAGCCAGAAATCACTCCCTTGGTCTTGATCTTGAGGGGGAGTGTGTTGATGAACACCTTTATAGGGGAATGATTGGGTCTCTTATGTACCTCATAGCTAGCAGGCCAGATATCATGTTTCCTACATGCTTTTGTGCAAGATATCAAGCCAACCCCAAGATGTCACATCTGGTCACTGTCAAAATAATTTTAAGATATCGCAAAGGTGCTCCATCACTTGGCCTTTGGTATCCAAAGAATTCCGACTTTAATCTTAATGCTTATACAGATTGTGACTATGGTGGTTGCATCATGACTACAAAGTCTACATCAGGGGGATGTGAATTTCTTGGTGGAAGAGTAGTCTCTTGGCAATGCAAGAAACAATCCTGTGTGTCTGCATCAACTGCTGAGGCTGAATACATTGCTGCTGCAAGTTGCTGCGCTCAAGTGCTTTGGATTCAAAATCAGATGCTGGACTATCGATTTAATTTTAAAGAGACTCCCATCCACATAGACAACGATAGTGCTATCTCCATCATAGAGAATCCTGTGCAGCACTCAAGGACAAAGCACATTAACATCAGGTATCATTTGATTAGAGATAACTTTGAAAAGGGATCAATCAAACTAGTCAAAGTTAACACAAATGAACAATATGCTGATCTGTTCACCAAAGCTTTTGATGAGCAGATATTTAAATATCTTGTATCAGCTATTGGGAAGATTAAATTTGAATAGCTTTTCTTAAAACTTAATCATATTTATTTTTAAAACCTGTGTGTCCTAAGTTGTCTATTATATCACCTTCATAAGCCCTTTGTTTTCTTTGGAAGTAAAATCTTTTCAAAAGACTTTTCTTAGATTTTTGAAAATCTTGATCTCTTAGGAAGACTTTGAAATTACTTTCGGAAGTAGTTTATATCTTAAGAAACAAATAACTGCTTCAGTAATTTTACCTTCGGAAGAAATTTCTGAAATATCTTCCGAAGATTAAAATCAACTTAAGTACTTTGTATGTTTTCAAAAAACAATTTTCTTCCGAATGCAATTTACCTTCGGAAGTATTTATTCTTCTTAGAATAAAAATCTATGAGTGTAAAACTCTCTTCCGAAGCAAAATTTTCAAAAACCTTTGAAATCTCTTTCGAAGCCAATTTGCCTTCGGAAGCTTTTTCTTCAGAACTTCCGAAGCAAATAACCTTCGGAAGATATCTCGACTTCCAAGAAAACTACTTTTTGGGCAAAAGTAAACTACTTTTTAGAGGTGGGACCGACATCCGGATTTCAAAGTTTATCCTCTTTTATTAACTTTGTCTCAAATCCTTTTACATAAATGCCCAACGGTTCCCCCCTCTTTCACTATCTTCCTCAATTACACTATTCTTTAAACCTAAATTCTTCCAAACCGCCTTTTGTTCTTCATCTTTCTTCATCCTTGAGCTTCTAAAATGGCCAACCTAAACATTAGAAACAACCCAGATTTCTCCATGCAACTTCACAGACAACATAACCAAGTTGCTCTGTTAAGCTCTAAGAAAGATGAAAGTTTCTCAGAGATTTGCCGTTTCTTAGCTCTATCAAACTACTCCACCTCCCTAACCATTGATCCTACTCTCTATGAGGATCATCTGCTTGAATTGTGGAAGACCTGCCAAGAGGTCATTATGGATGGGGAGAAGGGGCTGTCTGCCACAGTACAAGGGAGGACAATCTTCATCACTCCGACCATCATTAACACTCATTTGCAGCTGGATGATGAAGAAGATGAGTTGTCCTTCCCAAAGGAAGCTGTAAATCATTCCTTTCAGCAGATGGGCTATGAGGGAGATTTCTCTGTAAAGACCTTCAGGAAAGGGAAGGTCTCATCCCAGTGGAAACACCTGCTTCATGTGGTTATCCACAGCTTGTCAAACAAGCATGGAGGGTGGGACCAGATTCCTGAGGTACTCTCAATTTGTTTATACAAACTTGCTTGCTAACTTGGACTCCTTAGAGTATTATATGTTTCCTAGATATGTTCAACACATTCTCAACTGTGAACTAGGCTCACAATTGAGGGAAACAGAGTTGAGGGAAACAAATAATATTCTTAAATTGGGACAGATGAAGCCCAGCATCTTTAAAATTATGAAGAAGCCAACTGTAGGAAACACTTAAACACTTGTATTTCTCTCAAACTCACTTATGGAAACACTCAAATCAGATGAAGTAATGTCTTTTACAAGAGTTGATATTAATATAATAAGTAGCAAAGGAACAAGCAGAGATATATTTTTCAAGGCACTTGTATATATTACTTCTCAACTCAAGATATTACAAGACTCTTACAAGCATGAAACAAGAGTTACAATGAGAAACTATATATACTAGATCCTACAGCCGGATATACTTTGATACCAGCTGGAAACCTAAGACTAAAGCATATACTACAATGCTAAAGTTAAGGTATCTTAGATAAAGTATTATCTAAGATATGGTAGTCATGACATGTCCATGACTTACCTTTTGTCACCAACTAAAGATGGCAACTGTACTAACATAAAAAGGTAAACAGTGGATTAAGTATGGTCAACTACATGGCTTTTGAGAAAACGCCATGCAGTATCTCAGAGATTTGCAGCGGAGTGTCAGAGAGGCCATACTTATGTCCACTGGATAATAGGAGTGTCTTCCGAAGGTTAACTGGCTTCGGAAGAACTTGTTCTTCCGAAGCCACTTATACTTCGGAAGAGGCTTCTATGCTTCCGAGGCTTTGAGGACTTCTTGTACTTCGGAAGTTGACTTCAGATCTTTCTCTCTAAGTCTTGATCTTCGGAAGTAGGTTCTTTGTCTTCGGAAGTTGGAGTTTTCCTTCGGAAGTGTGTTTTACACTTAGTCTTCGGAAGAGCTCCTTCTTCCTTCGGAAGTTCCATACTTAGCTTCGGAAGTCCTTTGTTTTTTGTACCAAAATCTTCTAAGTGACTTGGTTTTGGTTGCAACAGCCTTTCTAGATCCAACAAACTCCCCCTAGGCTGATGCTACCAAAACTTCACTTATTTCTGCTTCTCAAAGCCTTCAGCACCAGGGACAAAAGGTATTTGTTGTCTCTTTGTTCTTCCCTGAAGTAGTGCTGAGAAGCTTGTACAAGTCATTGGTGGATAGGAGATCCAGTCTATCGCTTTGAATGACATGTACCCTCTGTTGTGTCCCCCTGAAGAGAGTTAGTTGACGGGAGTTATAGTCATACTCCCATCTAACTATGGACTCAAGTTCAGGACCTTCAACCATTTGTAGAAAGGCTTTGCCTTTGGTTGCTGATCCTTTCCTTTCTCCTCCTCTCTCAGTTTCAACTCCTCTTCAACCTTGCTTCTAGCAGTAAGCTCGGCCATATGAAGGCTGCCTAGATGATTTCTGATGTGGGCAGCTATATCGGAGTTTGAAGGGTTGGAGAATGGCTTCTCTGCTAACTCAGCAATGTCAAACCTGCTCAAGTGTAGCAGAGATGAGGCACTCAGCCTGTTGAGCTCTCCATTCTCTCTTTCAACAACAAAGTTGTGAGAAGAGTCTTCGAACCTCCACTGGATGATTCTTTTGGGTGCAAGAGGTTGTCTTGGTACCCTGTCTCCTTTCTTTGTATCCAGTAGAGTCACCAGCTTTCTCCTTAGCTTCTTTTCTTCCTCATTCAATGTGTCTGAATTGAGGCCAAGGAGGTTTGCAGCTTGGTCCAAAGTTCCTCTGGGCAGATCAAGAAATTGATCTCTTGTGAGGGAACTTGAGGATCCGTCAACATAAGTCAAGTTGACTGAATCCTCCTCACAGGAGATGTCGCTCAGTGTAGTGCAGTTTATGAGCTTTGTCTTGACTGCCTTGAATTCTTCCATGGAGAGATGTTTAGAAGGCTGAGGGATGGTTTGATGGGTTGATGGGTAGGTTGAGGTGTTTGGGTTCTGGCTAAGGTTTTGGGTTGGAGGATAGGTAGTTTAGGTGGTTGAGGTGAGAGGTTGGTAGGTGTGATGGTGTAGGTTCAGGGGTGAATGGTTCAGAAGTTGGTTCGGTTTTGATTGGGAAGGGAAAGGGTATAGGTTCAGGTTGAGGTTGGGTTTGGAGTTTGGGTTGAGTGGTTGCTTTGAAGGTCATCCCCTGTCCCCTTCTATACATCTCCTTCCTTTTCCCCGCGCGAATGTCAGCCTTGATGTCACTGACATGTCGCTGGAGAGTCTTTTCCGACATGGGACCCACCTGCCTGCCAGAGAAGCCATGAGCTTTGAGATAACTCTTCATCCAGGCCTTCTCACCTATCTTCTTGGCAGCAGTCAGTCCAGCTTCCTCTTCCTTCTTCTTCTTTGCACAAGCTTCTCCCTTGCAGCTCTCTTTCTCTCTTTCTCCATTTGATCTTGCTCTTTGTTGAAGAGCCACAAGATCGTATCATTGTTATGTGGAGACAACTCTTCTTGAGAGAAACCTCTGGAGAGTAGGAAGGTTATCCTTTCTCTCCTGAGCTGCAGATCAGCTTCTCTTTCCTTTCTCTCCCTTTCCTCTTCTAAGGCCAACCTTGCAGCTTCTTCTTTTTGTTGTTTTAGCAGCAAGGTTGCCTTTTCCAGCTCTATCAACTCCTCTAATGGTAGCAGGAGTACATCTTCAGTTGCAGCCCCTAGACCAACAAGTCTATCTATGACCTCTACTCTTCTTCGGTTGTTGACTGCCTCCTGGTTGGCTGCAGCTGCTTTGGTACTTGCAGCTAACAGTTTCCCAGTTGGAAGCCTACCTTTCCTTTTAAGCTTCTCCAACCTTTCTTCCTCCTGAAGCTCTTCCGAAGTCATCTTCCTCTTTCCTTTGATGTCTTCGGAAGTACTAGACTTTGGGGGTTCTTGGATGGAAGATCCAGGTTGGGTAGTAGAGGTGGGAGCTGGAGTCAATGCAGATGTCAGAGCTAATGGTTGGGTGAGAAAATCCTCCCTATTAACCTCAGATGCAAGTTCCAGAATTGCATCTGTGACTATTAGATCATCGGATAATGAGAATAGTCCTTCCGCAGCAGCAATCTCAGCTTCGGAAGTTTGAGTTTGTTCTTCCGAGGCTTTGAATTGTGCTTCGGAAGTCTGTGAAAATACACTTTCTGTCCCAACTGTTTCGGTTGCTGGGCCATCAGTCCTTGTTTCCCCTTCGAAGTTAATCTCAGGTTCCACTTGGACCTTAGGTTGACCAACTTCCTCGATAGTGGTAGAAGGTGCATTCAACCTCTGAAGCTCTTGAGCTCCGAAGTAAATCACAGACATATCAGGGCTGGGCTGTTCTATGAGGGATTCCAATAGGAACTTGTTAAAGAACCTATTGAGATCCTGGAGCATCCTTTGATCCACTTGAAAAACAACTGGAGGAGGCTCAGGGAAAATAGCAGCTTGTTGCACAGGATACTTTGAGCTCAAAGAAGTGAGAGCTTGACTTTGGGTTTCCTCCTGTCTTTGACTTTGTCTCTGAACACTCTCCCCCTTTTTGGTAGCATCATCCTGAGAGCTTGATGAGCTAGAGGAAGAGGTCAAGGAGACCTGAATTGGTACATGCCTAACAGACCTCTCAATCTGTTTCTCAGCTAGTTTGGCCTTGAGAGTTTCAATCTCAAGTTGCTGAGTGGCAGACCTATCCTCTAAAGTCCTAACCTTTGATTCAAGGTTTGAGACTTTAGAAAGTAGGTCTTGAATGGTGAGTTGCATACTTCCCTCATCTTCTTTTGAAGAATCATGGGGAGATGAGGTAACATACCTGGTATGTTCATCCTCACCACCAGATGTGGTTTCTTGGCGCCCTGGTTTCCCTTGCACAATGATGTCTCTTTCAGAGTCATCAAAGGGCATGGTTGCCGTAGATTCAGTCTCAGTTTCGTTACCACTGTCCTGAGGATCCATTGAGGCTCCTTCAGTAGTGGCAGCTGAATCTACATGAGTCCCCTCCACATCAGTGGGACTCACCTCAGTAAGGCTTTGCTGATGGGGGCTAGAGATAAGGGGTCTCTCTAGGCTCTGTTGATCCTTGAGAGGGTGTTGTGGATCAACTTCATTGCCTTTAAGAGACATAATCTCTTCACCAGCTCCGGTCAAAAGGTCAGTAAAGGATAGGGAGTTAAACCTAATGACCCGGGACTTTGATCAATGTCAAGAGGCATTGAGCTGTCCCTTTGTGGCTGCTCAGGGGAGTATAGAGACTCTCCCTGAGGGCTATCAGCTTGGGTTTCGGGCTCATGGGTCTGAGACTGAGGAGACTCAAGACCCATATTGAGGTCAATTGTGAAGGATGGTTGGACCTCAGGCTGAGTGGGAGCCCTTTGTTCCACTCTAGCCTTTTTGGATTGAACAGGAGGAGCTTGTTCAATCAGAGTAGATTGAACAAGGGTTCGTTTGGGACGTCTCTGATAGGTAACTGTAATGGGTGGAGAAGGTAGATTTGGTAGGGTGAGGGTAGTTGCTGGTGTGGGTTCATCACCTGTGGGGTTAACAGGGATGTCACCAGGAGCCATTGGCTCAATCATACCTGGAAGTAGTGCAGTATCTCTTCCAGTGAAGTTGGTAGACACTCTCTTCAAGGTCTTGAAGATGGTCGGCCTCATTTGAGGAGCAGTAGAGCAGCTGCACAGACAAGCTTGCCCTGGTCCAGCTCACAGTTGATTATGTGCTGGAGAAACCTGGGATACATGAAGAATGTGTCCCTTTGAAGATTTCCCATTAGGTTAGTCAGCACAAACCTTGAATAGTTGAAGCGGAGGCTTTGTACCAACCCATGAACTAAGCACCCAAGTTCATATGGGATTTGATCCCATCCCCCAGATTTATTAGACAGGCAGTGAAGAACCACATGCAGCAGGAACTTCCACTTGTAGGAGAAGTTGAATTTGTAAACAGTTGACCTGCTAACATCTCCACCGTATCCCATTTGGAGATAAGAACTGTCCAAATCTGTTTTGGGGAATTCCGTTGGAGCGCCCTCATCATGGAGCTCGAGATGCTCCCTGATGATCTGTTCAGAGATGACCAACTCTTGGCCACAAATGCTCGACCTTATAACACGAACCCCATTTAGGGTTTCAATCCGACCATTTGCCCAAAATTCAGACATTTGGTTTGAATAAATCGTAGGGTTTACAGTCAGAGCAGTGTAGTATGAGGATTGGGTCAGGAAAGAAATGATATCTGAGAAGTCAACATCCCTTGAAGAATCAAGGAGTGCGACCTGGTTGTGCTGAGGGTTTAGTGCCATTGAAGAAGATGACAGAAAGATAGTTCGGAATAAGGTAAATTGGAGAAGAAGAAAGCTTTTAGGGCAGTAATTTGGGTAAAAGGATGTAAGTGATTAACCGGAAGTATTTAAATGGGTGAAATGGCGGTTTAAAGGGGGTTTTGGATAAGATGATGTGAGGGTTCAGTGGATGATGTGACATGGGCGGTAAGGTTAGACCATTTAAATAATCCGACATCATTAACAAAATCTTTACTTTTTACAGTGTGGGGCCCAAAAGATTTCCGTTACACAGTAAATCTTTCTTCCGAGTATAAAGCATTTCCGAAGGTAATATTCTTCCGAAGGCAAATTTACTTCCGAAGGTAAATTGATTACTTCTGAGAGTATATGTTGCTTTTCAGGTGGAGTGTGTTAAATGCTTCGGAAGTAGATCTGATATGAAATCAATCGCTTCTTCCGAGACTTAACACTCTTCCGAGAAGAAAATTATCCTGGGAGAAATTTGCTTCAGAAGATATGCAAGATATCTTCCGAGGGTTAATTTCTCTTCGGAAGAATTCATACTTAGATAAAATTTAGAAAAAGATCTTTTGTAACAGGGCTTAGATTGTTTTGACATGAGACTTTACACATTAAAAGGTTTTCAAATGAGATTAACTAATCAATGTTTATCATCCCAATAGCTGTAATGAGATATTTAAATCTTGTTCATCAAAGGCTTTGGTGAACAAATCAGCATATTGTTCATTTGAATCAACTTTGATTAGTTTGATAAGATTTTTCTCATGAATATCTCTAATGAAATGATACCTGATATCAATGTGCTTTGTCTTGGAGTGCTTCACTGGATTTTCAGTAATGGATATAGCACTGTTGTTGTCAATGTGGATAGGAGTGCTCATGAAGTTGAATCCATAGTCTATCATCTGGTTTTGAATCCACAGCAGCTGAGCACAGCAACTAGCAGCAGCAATGTATTCAGCTTCAGCAAGTTGATGTAGAGACACAGGATTGCTTCTTGCATTGCCATGAGATGATCCTTCCAACAAAATTGACATCCTCTTGATGTTGATTTCTTGTTGATGTTGCAGCCATCATAATCGCTGTCAGAGTAACCATAGAGATTAAAATCACTATTTCTTGGATACCAGAGACCTAGTTTAGGTGCTCCTTTGAGGTATCTGAGAATTCTCTTGGCAGCAATTAGGTGAGACACCTTTGGAGCAGCCTGATATCTTGCACAAATGCAAGTTGCAAACATGATATCAGGTCTACTTGCTGTGAGATACATCAGAGAACCAATAATTGCTCTGTACTGATGTTGATCAGTATCCTCCCCCTCAGAATCAGGGCAGAGATTGTGGTTTCTGGGTATAGGTGTCTTTGCTGCTTTACAATCCTTCATATCAAATCGCTCTAAGATATCATTGACATACTTAGATTGATTGATGAAGAACCCTTCCTTCAATTGCTTTACCTGAATTCCAAGGAAAAAGTCCATTTTTCCCATGGAACTCATCTCGAACTTCTTCTTCATAATGCTCTCAAAGTCTTTGCACATTTGGTCATTTGAGGAACCAAATATGATGTCATCAACATAGACTTGAACGAGCAAGATGTCTTTCCCAGATTTTCTTATGAAAAGAGTCTTATCAATGGTACCTCTAGTGTAACCATTCTTCAGGAGAAATTGAGACAATGTCTCATACCACAGCCTAGGTGCTTGGTGCAACCCATATAGAGCTTTATCCAATTTGCACACATAGTTTGGATGCTGTGGGTCTTCAAATCCTGGAGGTTGGCATACATAGACTTCCCTATCTATATCCCCATATAGAAAGGCACACTTGACATCAAGCTGGTAGACAGTGAAATTCTTGGATGCAGCATAAGCAAGGAAGATCCTAACTGCCTCAAGTCTTGCAACAGGTGCAAAGACATCAATATAATCGATTCCCTTCTCTTGAGTGTATCCTTGAACCACCAGTCTTGCCTTGTTCTTGATAATCAAGCCTCTATCATCTCTTTTGTTTCTGAATACCCATTTAGTGCCTATAGGTACTTGACCAGATGGTAGCGGACATAGGTTCCAAACCTTTTGTCTTTTGAATTGAAGCAGCTCCTCTTGCATTGATTCAATCCAGCTACTATCTTTCAAGGCATCTTCCACCTTCTTGGGTTCCATTTGGGACAAAAAGCATGAGTACAAGCAGACATTCCCATTATGAGTTTGTCCTCTTGTTCTCACACCTTCAAAGACTTCCCCTATGATGTTTTCAGCTGGATGAGTGTTATGAATCCTGAGTCTAGGAATCACCTCCAGTTGCAAAGATAAGTCCAAGTTGGACATATTTTGCTCAGGAGCTTGAATACTTGGTCCAGCTGTTGTTTCAAACTCATTCAATGAGGACTGATTGAATGAAAGAGAAACATCATCATTCCTTTGCTGTGAAGCATCAATAACAGTTGCCTGTTCCTTCAAGATGGTGCTTCCATCAGCTTGGTGTTGTGCAGGATCACCTGAAGAGATTTGAAAGTCAGTAGGTGAATCCCTTGTTGAAGTACCACTATCTCTTGAAATGGTTATACTGTCAGATCTTTCAATAGTGGGAACTTGATTTGCTGCAACTCTTGGAGAACTTGGAATAGGTCTGGGAAGCTCAAACAGTTGATCTTCATCAGAATCACTTTGAACACCTGTTCCAGCTGAAACATTCTCACAAGATGGTTTAGAATAGTTTGGAAACAATTCTAAATCAAAGATATGATCAGGTCCATTCCCCCTAACACAAGGAGTGTGCTCATTAACTACAATGTTGGAAAATTCCTCAAATTGTTGGTTTTTAATATTATAAACTCTATAGGCTTTGGAGTAGGAGGAATATCCAACAAAGATAGCATCATCTGACTTTTCAGCAAATTTTGCCAAATTGTCTTTTGTGTTAAGTATGGTACACCTGCTGCCAAAGGACCTTAGAAAGCCAATGAACGGTGGCCTCTTGTTCCATAACTCATAAGGGGTTTTTTCCATGTGGCTTTACTACAAGAACTCTGTTCTGCACATAGCATGCAGTGCTGACTGCCTCTGCCCAGAATGTTAGAGGCAGCTTTGAATCAGCTAACATAGTTCGAGCAGCCTCAACAAGTGTCCTATTTCTCCTCTCAGCAACACCATTTTGTTGAGGAGTTCTAGGAGCACTATATTGTCTGGCAATCCCTTTTGAGTTACAAAATGAGTCAAGAACTAGGTTCTTAAACTCAGTCCCTTGATCACTTCTAATTATTTTAACCTTGTGATCAACTTGATTTTCTATTTTAAGAATAAAAGATTTTAAAGTTTCAGCAGTTTCATCTTTGGTTCTTAAAAAGAATACCCATGTAAATCTAGTAAAATCATCAACAATCACAAGGCAATATGATTTCCTTCCAATGCTCATTATACTTGTGGGACCAAATAGATCCATGTGCAATAAGTGTAATGGAGTGGTGATAGAGTTAACAACTTTGGATTTATGAGAAAACCTGTGTTGTTTCCCTTTCAGGCAAGCAACACAGTTATCTTTGCAGAAAAATTCCTTTTTAGGCAAACCATGTACCAAGTTATTTTTAGCCAATTTATTCATTGTCTTAAAATTGACATGACACATTCGTTTATGCCATAGTGTTGACTCATCACCATCAGCTTTGGAAAGAAAGCATGATACTTCTCCCATTGGGGAAGCATTGTTCATATCAAGCTTGTACATATCCCCTTTCCTGGGAGATCTAAGAAGCACCAATTCCTGAGGAATTGTCATCCCGGGTTTGAGGATAATGCACTCATGTTCTGTGAAAAGCATTTGATGCTTTTGATCACAGAATTGAGAAACACTTAACAGATTATGTTCAAGCTGTTTGAAAATTAACTTTGTCAACTTTTAACTTTCCATTGGATATACTTCCTCTGCCAGAAATATATCCTCCGGCCTCACCTCCAAACTGGACAGGACCTCCATCATAATGTTAAAATTGTTGAAGGAGAGATCTGTTCCCTGTCATGTGCCTGGAGCATCCACTATCTACAATCCAAATGTTGTTATTCTTGTCATATGGATGTCCCTGCACATAAGGTGAGATAATTAGTTTTGATTGGAAACCCAAGCCTTATTGGTCTTGGGTTCTTCCAATGATAATGACATAATTGAACCAAAATTTATGCATGGGGGTTCAATGGATGTCTTTGAAGAAGAGGTTTGGGCTACAGCATCTTCCTTGATCTTCCATTCCATCCCTTGGTTGATCATAGAGGATGAGCTTGTTGAAGCTTTTGTAGCTTGGCATTCTTCCGAAGCTTCTTTCTTTTCGGAAGAGACCTTCACCACCTTTTCTTCCGAAGCAGTCTTCTTCTGGGATGGTTTCAAGGGGACTCTTTTGCTTTTCTGAGTCTTTACAGCTTTAACTTCCGAAGCCTTTTTCCTTTCGGAAGAAGAATTTTCTTCCGAGAGAAGCCTTGCTTCGGAAACAAGCTTTCCCTTTTTCATCACTTGAACCATTTGATATGGTCCAAATGAGAAACTTTCCCTGACTCCTTCTCTTTTAACATTATTTGCATAATGTGTGCTAGCAGGATTGTAGAAACAATCTTTAGCCATGTGGTTTTGCAGACCACACATTATGCATGCAATGTTAACTTTCTGGGAATGAGAGGATTGCTGTTTCTTGTTCTTTTTCTCTTCATCAGCAACCTTTCCCTTTAATTTCTGATCCTTTGGTAGGATAGGAGTACTGGTACTGCACTCCTTTCCTGAATCAGAATTTCCAACCACCTGGAATCCAGCTGAGATGAATACACCCTTTTGCTTTGGGTCTATCTTTAGCTTGGATTCAGCCACTTTCTTGGCAGTTTTTCTGGCTGCCTTAGCTCTGCTTCTTCTGGCTTTGGTGGTCAGGGTTTGATCATCATTGGCTGGGGAGGGCATAATTACCTGTTCCTTCCCTGTGATGGTCTCCATAGTTGCATCATTCTTTGACTCATGAGAAGGTGGGTCAGCAGATGGAACCTCTTGCTCTTCAGTACCACACCTTGGTTGTCTTATAGACTCATAGGAGTGTGGTGGAGCAATTTCATTGGTTCCCAACCCACCTTTGTTTTGATAACAAAGTTTTGAGTAAGAGGATGATGCAAGAATGGCTTGGAAGTTTTGCTCAAAATAGCATACTTCCTGGCTTGAGCCTCAGCAGTGACAAGCTGGGCTTGAGCCTCAGTCAATTTGGATATTAAATCCTTGATTTGAGTCTTGTAGTTTGTATGTTTATGTTTTAAGAGGGACACAGTTTTCTCTAACTCCTCAATTTTTCTTTGGTAGTCATATTCAGCCCTTTTAAATTCAGATTTTAAAACATTTAAAGACTCAATATCAGATTTAATTTCCATATTGTAGTCCTGATACAGTTTAACCTTAGCAATACAGGCAGGAGTACAGAGATGTTCATATACCTTGTTTTTATCTGTTCCGGCCATGAGTGCTTGAGCAGGAGTTACATCCTGAACCATGAAGCTCCAGTCAACTTCTTGAGCCATTGCAGCAGTCTATGTTGACTTTCCGGTGGGCTTTGGTGTAGAGGGATGTGTGGAGGCCTGTGGGGTTCCCGGGTTGGACTTGGGAGCCTTGCATTCCCTTGCAAAATGACCAAGTTGGTTACAGTTGTAACATTTGGCCTTGCTTTTGTCAAACCCAAATTTGTTATTGATTGGGTTCTGAGGGAATTGCCTTCCAGTTCTCTTAAAGAACTTCTTTGCTCTGTAGGTTAGAAGAGCCATTTGTTGGACTATGTCCACATACTCTATGTCATCCGGGCTAAAACACTCTAGATCATCAAAGCAGTATTGATAGTCATTTGAGTGCCCACTTCCTGAGACAAATGCACAGCTCTCCTGAAAGGAGCTTTGCTGAGCTTGTTGAGACCTTGGAGTCTCAGGAAATGTAATGTAAGGCCCAGAGGAACAAGATGGCTGCTGGGTGTAGGTCAGGTATTGCTGAGACTGGGATATTCCTGAGCCTTCAGCAACCATTAAAGCGTTGCTAGCAGGAAGACTCAAGGGTCTGCTTGTCTGATGACCCCTCTTGCTTTCCATTTCCAAACGGTATCCATCAAGGATCCCATAGAGTTCAGTCATGGTGAGTGTATTCAGATTCTCTGTTCTCTTGATAGAGACATAGTAGAATGTCCACTCATTGGGTAGAGCACTCATAAACTTTCTAGTAAGGTCTCTGAGTTCATGAGTGATTCCTACAGATTGAAGGGAAGAAATGAGATCCATGTACCTGAAATATTGCTGGCTAAGAGTCTCTCCAGCAACATAGGTGAAGTTCTCAAACTGCTACTTCAACGAGTCCTTCTTGGAGTCATTCGAGCTTGAGTACATTTGAGCAAGAGCATCAAAGAGTTCTTTGGCAGACTTACAATGCTCAAACCCCACCATGATAGAGTTTGGGATTGCAGTCATAAGAACAGTCATAGCATTGCTGTCTATGTCAAGCTTCTTCCTGTCTTCATCAGAGTAATCTTCAACGGCTTTCTCAATCATGGCACCATTTCCACCAGCTACTTTTGGCTTATACGGGCCATTGACAATGGATTGCCACATCTTGCTGTCTTGATACCTGATGAAGCCTTCCATTCTTCTGCTCCAAGACCTGAAGTTTTCAGGGGTGATGATAGGAGCTTTGGTCATCGTTCCCATCTCTACTTCAGATTTGTTGAGGGCCATTTTGAGTGAGGTATAAGGAGGAGTGAAAAACTGGTTGATTAGGATGGTAAGATCTCACAATCAAGAGCCTAAAAAGCTCTGATACCAATTGCAGGATCGGGTTTGTCACTTAAACACTTGTATTTCTCTCAAACTCACTTATGGAAACACTCAAATCAGATGAAGTAATGTCTTTTACAAGAGTTGATAATAATATAATAAGTAGCAAAGGAACAAGCAAAATATATTTTCAAGGCACTTGTATATATTACTTCTCAACTCAAGATATTACAAGACTTACAAGCATGAAACAAGAGTTACAATGAGAAACTATATATACTAGATCCTACAGCCGGATATACTTTGATACCAGCTGGAAACCTAAGACTAAAGCATATACTACAATGCTAAAGTTAAGGTATCTTAGATAAAGTATTATCTAAGATATGGTAGTCATGACATGTCCATGACTTACTTTTTGTTACCAACTAAAGATGGCAACTGTACTAACATAAAATGGTAAACAGTGGATTAAAGTATGGTCAACTACATGGCTTTTGAGAAAACGCCATGCAGTATCTCAGAGATTTGCAGCGGAGTGTCAGAGAGGCCATACTTATGTCCACTGGATAATAGAAGTGTCTTCTGAAGGTTAACTGGCTTCGGAAGAACTTGTTCTTCCGAAGCCACTTATACTTCGGAAGAGGCTTCTATGCTTTCGAGGCTTTGAGGACTTCTTGTACTTTGGAAGTTGACTTCAGATCTTTCTCTCTAAGTCTTGATCTTCGGAAGTAGGTTCTTTGTCTTCGGAAGTTGGAGTTTTCCTTCAGAAGTGTGTTTTACACTTAGCCTTCGGAAGAGCTCCTTCTTCCTTCGGAAGTTCCATACTTAGCTTCGGAAGTCCTTTGTTTGTTGTATCAAAATCTTCTAAGTGACTTGGTTTTGGTTGCAACAGCCTTTCTAGATCCAACAGAGGGCTATCATCCCAGCTGGAGCATCCCTCACGGTCGATGAGTGAGGAAGGACAAGAGGACTAAGCTCGAGGGGAACGCCATAGCGAAGCATAAAGTTGTTTAGAAAATCTTGAGATATAACCGAGGTTTGAAGACCCATATCATTTCTACAATCCATTAGAAACACAAAAACAAGAGTTTGGGAGACTTACCAGGTGAAACGGGTTCTTGGATGAGAGAAAGTGGAGGAAGTATGAAGATGGAAGGATGAAAAGAGGGGAATATATAGAGAAATCAAGTGGTAAAGGCCAAATTTCTCGCAAGGCCCGAGGTTGTAATAATGGGCCTAGGGCCGCGGCTCAAGAAAAAGCCAACAAGGGATTGATTGACGAAGGTCATGGCTGCGGCTCGAGACAAAAATGACAAGTGTTATACCCTCAAAATCCACTGGCTAGGTTCTACCGCGAGGCGTGTGACAAACCAGGATCTCAGACACAGTCATATCAAACGACACTATATGCGTTTTAAAATAAGCGTTTGACCTTAAATCAAAACACTGTTTTAATTGTAATCATTGCGGAAGCGTAAACGTTTAAAAAACCATAAGTAGTAAATGCGCAAAACAAAGCGCCCAATGGAAAAGTAGTATATGTTAATGAACTTGCATTCAAATGATAAAGATGATGCATGAGCCTCAGATATGCAACCCTAGCCTTAAGCGTGTCAGCAACCTGAGAAGACATGCTAAAGTGTGTCAACACAAGGTTGGTGAGTTCACAGGTTTAAATCAGTAAATATGTTTAAGCGTTGCTTGGTAAAAGTAAACAAAGGTATACCATAGGTAGCTAGCCTATATATCGAGTTACTTAGCGTTTCGAACCGAAGCTGATTGTTTGTGAGTTGTTTTGCCTTCCGCCATGTCCTATCACAGAACAATGGCAAATGTCTAGGTCAATTAAACACCCGTTCGACCTCCAGTCGAGTTAGCGCGACTAGCGCGGGTGGGGTTTGTCAAACCCAGTAGTACTACTCAAAATTACCTCGCTAATTCGTTTATTAATGGTTCGAGTGTGTAAGGACTTGCGTGATAATGTTTGCACTATAGTAACAGGAGATATACCAATAATACTAAAACCAATAAATAGAAATAGTTTGCATGCTTCTCCCCCAAAAAGCAAAGTAAATAAAAGTGGGGCCGTGAAGACTCACCTTAAATGCGTATGAAAACACGAAGTGTAAAAGCTGGAAGCTAATCATTACCTAACAAATGTAGGTCCATGAGTGTATGTGCATTATGGTTAAATGAACCCCGTTGTATCCAAACAACGTAACTATTAGCGTGTTCGAGAAATGTTTGACAAGTTTAACCAAGTTGACTTTTTGTTGACCAAAGTTGACCGAACTGACCCGATGACACGTTGGCGACTCAAATAAGTAAAAACATGTTTATTTATGCTCAAATAGCTCAAATAGTTATTCATATAAAGTTTCATGTCGGAAATCTATTTTTGGAATGTTTCTATTTTTGGAAAGTTTCTATTTTTAGAAAGTATGACGTCGTTACACATGTGCAATCCGTTTAAGATTATGATGTATAGCACAAAAACATCTCAAATACACATGTAACACATCCAACAATAATCATCCACATCATGTTAACATAACCTAGAAACTTCATCATGCCCAAACTTTCCTAAATTAAAAACGTAAGAACACAAGTTGCACGAACTTAATCCAAATTTCTTTGCATGTTCCTATGATCATTTCAACATCAATCACATCACAATAAAATGTGCTACACATATCATACTCATCATACTACGCATCGGGACATAAAAGTTTCCATAAATAGCAAGCATGTTCATACGAAGCGTTTTTTCACAATTCGATTATTCCCAATTCATTCTTATGTTCTAGACATCATATAACAATCATCACAACTAATAAAACATGCATAAATCACTATCTATAAACCAAAGTAGCCAAAAAGTTTCCTTTAATGGAAAGTACCAGAAAACTGAGCCAAAATCAAAAGTTCAAAACATGACTTTTCGTCCATTAGCATCAACTAACATCCTAGAACCAAAAATTCAATCCAATTTCATTAAAATCATACAATTTCTACAAAAGCCCTAAATTAAAGTTTCCTTAATGAGTAAGTCTTGGTTTTTGATCAAAACGACACAATTTCACAAAACTAATCCGTACAAACATCATTATATTGAATACTAACACATAATCCATCATCAATTTCAATCAATATCAAGTTTTGACTTGTTTGGATAATCTAGGGTTCATGTTCATCATTAAGATCAAAGACCATGAAATCAAACATAAAAACTTACTTGAAATGCGTAGATGATGATCCCTAGTACGCGTTTGATGCAAGAAACGATGAAAATCGTCACCAATATGCAAGAACAAGATCAAAGAAGGTGTGATTTATGTGTGTGGGTGATTTGCAATGAAAATAATGAAGGGAAAGGATAAAGAGACGGCCAAATGGTGATTAGGGTTAGGGGGTTGGGTTTTATACTTTTTTTTACAAGAACGGCCCCCGTCTTTTATAAAAATCGTTTTAACGATACGCGATTGAACTTTTTCTACACCAAAACCACCAAATACTCAAATAACATCAAACAAATATTAATAACATGAAATAATATTTATTTTTCTAGTTCAAATGGATTTTTATAATAACTAGGCGTTAAAAGCCGAAAATGCGCGAAAACGCTTTGCAGGACCGGTGAAGGGTGGTCACCTACAACTAGGGGTGATCAAATCGGTTTTCCCGACTAATATTGGGTAACCCGGAACCGATACCGAACCCGATTTGAAGAGAAGACCAGGACCGATTACCGTACCTATTTCTAAACATCGGGTATTAGGTTATGTCGGTATCGGTAAAAACGGGATCGGTACCGCAACCGATACCGATGATTCGATCTTCAACCTGATTAACGATGGTGATGAATTAGATGAATTTGTGAAGGATTAATTTAATTTCTCGTCACAGACTAATTGAATTCTTTAACTTTCTGGCCACAACTTCGATGATTTTTTAACCTTCCTACTATACCCTTGTTGAATTAACAATCATAGAGGTAAATAAATTTCCAATATCACATTGTTAAATTGATTTTTAGTCTTTTATGTCTGAAGTTAATTTGACACTTGCGTAAACAACTTGATTTGGAGTTGAGTTGAGTTGAACAAATTTTATCTTCACATGGATGTTGGTTTCTGCTGATTGTATTTATTTGTTAAACCAATTTATACAGCTTGATTTGTTTTAAATTGAACTACTTGATAGTTGCATTTATGTTGGAAGTAGCGTTTTCGATTGAAAATGATGTATCGGGCACTAATATGAAATTATAATGAGACTATTTGTTTTAACTTAGATAGTTAGATTACATACATTCTTACATATTTAACAAATTTAATAAAAGGGTTCATATATAAAATGTGGTGTTAAAATGTGCGGCCTAAGTTTGTGCCTTAGTGGGAAGCATAAATGAAATCGAATGTACAATTTAGAACTGATTTTAAGGAGATCTTTGATCAAGTAACAAATCGTTAAAGTGGGATTTTTTAGATGGGTCAAAATGAACATGTAGTAATAATAATAATAACAATTATAATAATAATAAGAAATGGTAGTCTCATGTGATTGTTTTGTATATGCAGGTATTGCTGTAATACGGTTCGGTATTTCTCTAATCGGTTTTTGTCGGTACATACCCGATACCGATCCCGAACCCGAAATTGACTAAAAGCTAGTACCGAATACCTATACCTATATATAAGATCGGTTTGGGGAGAAGGTACCATTTCGGTTCGGTAATAGGTAATTTTCGGGAATTCCCGAACTATGCTCACCCCTACCTACAACACAACAACACAAAGAGGAGATTAATCAAACTTAATCAAACAGTAAACTGGATTAACCACAATAATGATACTAAGAACACAAGTAACAAGTAAGACACAGAACAAGAGAACACAAGAGATTGGGTTTCAAGGATGCAGTATATTGCTTTCTTAAGTTCTATTACAAGTGTTACAAAGCATAAAGAAAGATACTAGAACATGGAATACTTATACTACAACCTACAGCCGGCTATACTTTGAAAGCCAGTTGGATACAATTGACTAGACACAAACAAAATCAATTGTAGAATCAATAGGCATATCTGCCTTTTGACTTGTGACTATGATATGCCATAGCTCACATCCTAATATATTACAAAAAGGATAAAAGTACATAAAGTAGAAAGCATGGACTCAAGACCTCAATGTACAGTTACCAAAAGCATAGACCTTTCACCAACTCATATAAGTTGGTGACTTTACAGAGTTGCAGCGGAAAGGTGGTCCAGCTTTATGGTAAAGTACATCGGATAAAGGCATATCTCTAAAAGTCTTCGGAAGAAATCTGTCTTCACTATTTGGCTTCGGAAGACTTTGTCTCTGAAGCTTCGGAAGACTTCACTTTTGGCTTCGAAAGATATTGGTCTTGGCTTCGGAAGATTTTACACTTAGAATATTTCTAGTGCATGGTGTAAAACTTCCGAAGCAATTCTACTTCAGTTCTTTAGTGCATTGCTTGCAGAGAGACTTTGGATGTTTTGGTTTGCATCAGACTTATAGGAATCCTTACAAACTCCCCATAGGCTGATGCTACCAAAACATTTAGAAGATCTTCAAATGTTAGTAGTCTTCAGCACAATGATGACCATACCCTTCTTCATTAGATGGTCAGGATCATTCAGACTTTCATAGTATGTTCTCATCTCAAAGAGATCATGCAGAGGTAAGTTGATTATGTCTTGCCATGTATAGACATTCTCAACACCTTGATCTCTGATTACATGCCATCTTTCTGGATTGGTAGAGAAGGTCCAGGATAAGATGGGTGTCTCAACTGCAAGAGGAGCCACTTGTATTGGAGTTGATTGGGCTGCCTCTTCATGCACTTCCTCAGGTTGATCTGACTCAGCCTGAGGTGTAGAGGTAGATGATTTAGGTTCTTCTTCTTAGACTTTGGTTTAGAAGCCATCCTCTTCTTCCTCTTTGAAGGTTTTAACTGAGAAGACTGGCTTGCAGTACCAGATTGATCTCTGTTGTCTCTCTCAGTTGGGACTTCCTCTCTCTCAGGTTCAGAAGGAGAGGGAGTTGACCCTGCTGTGGATCAGAAGATGAAGCTTGCTGAGGCTCAGCAGGAGGTCCGGGTTGTGTTGTCTCAGGTTGTTCAACCTTAACCTCCACTTCAGGTGGGACTTGACTTGGAAGAGAGTGTAAGTCAATCAGTTCTCCACTCTTGATCTTCTGCTTGATTACCCTTATATGCTCATCCATTGTGGATAGAGACATAGGGCCAAGTCTCCTTCCGGAGAATCCATACAGCTTCAAGAAGCTCATCATCCTTTGTCTGTCAGCAGACTTCTTCATACTCTTTTGGATGATGGCTCTTGACTTTGCAGCTTCTTCCCTTAGCTTCTTCTTAGTTGTCTTTCTGTCTTTGACTAACTCAAGCTCAAGTTGTTTTAAGTACTCAAACTCAACATAGTCATAGGACAAGGGAAGAAGTGCATCTGCCTGATAGAAGCCTGTGGCACTCAGGTAGTTGATCATTTTGATCCTATCTTCTTCTTTGTCTACCTGAGGTTCTTGTTGAACCACATCTTCTTGTACAGGACTTTCTTGAACTGGGGAGAGAGTAGGAGCATGCTTGTAGAGTCTTTTCTGTCTCTTCTCCTCTTTGAATTGGAGAAGTAACCTTGCATCCTCTTTTTCTTTCATCTCTCTTGACACTTCCATGTCAGCCAGTTCATTTAGTTGTTCTAAGGGGAGAGAAATAATTTCATCAATGTCATAGTTCCTGGTCTGCAGGTAAGTAATCCTGACTGCCCTCAACTCATCATCTTGAGTATTTGGTCTGGGGGCAGCCCTGATTGCAACTTGCATAAAACCTGAAGACCCAGAGGAACTTTCTCCCCTTAGCTTCCTCTTCCTCTCTCTCTCTCCTCCTCCTCAATTTCCTCAGGAGTCAAAATCCTTTTCCCTTTGTCACCCACAGACCTTTGTGACTCAGGGTGGATAGAGGTTTGGCCTTCATTGCTTGGTGTAGCATCCATGCTCTGGCCAGAGAGAGGTTGAGAAGCACCTTCACCAGCAGGTGTCTCAGAAGGAATGTGGATCTCTGCAGCAGTTGATGATGATGAGACAGGGGTCTCAGGTTCTGCCACTGGGCCTTCAGTCAAGGTTTCCCCTATGAAACTAATCTTAGGGTCTGCCTCAACATCCAGTTGACCGATGGCATTACCTGATTGCCTAAGTCTCCTTCTTAAGCTAAACTCTGCAGTGATCCTGTCTTGGATTCTTTGAGCCAATCTGTCAGCTTGTCTTGATTGCTTGGGTTGACAAGTGGCATGTTGACTAGATCCAGACCTTCATAGAAGTTCAAAGTTTGAAAATCAAATACTTCTTGTTGCCCTTGAACTCTGTGAAGAATAAGGGCTCTTCTATCAGCATCATACCTCCACCCAATGATGTAGTTTGAAGTTCCTTGAGGTGGGATGACATAGCCCTTGGTATACCTTCCTCAAAGAGACTCCTGATGATAGAGTCTATAGAGTCCACATTAATGTGAACTTGAGGAAGTTGCTGAGAATGCACAATTGCAAGTGAGGATGGTGAGTCCTCAATGTCCATTCTCTGTGAGAACTCCCAGGTTCTGTGGCTGCAATGACTTTCTCCCCCTTTTTGGTAGCATCACCCACTTGCATAGGTGAGCTGGAGGATAGATCAATCACATCCACAGGTTCTTGTGTTCCTGGTTGAGCTCTTCTTAAAGGTCTCCCAGCTAGTTTTTCCTTAAGATATGAAATCTCAAGTTGCTGATCATTGACCCTTTGTGTAAGGTAGTCACCTGAGATTCAAGGTGACTAACCTTAGAGACTAAATAGGAGCATGTTTTTGACAGTTTTTGCACCTTTAGTCTCAGATTCCCCTCTTCTTCATCAGAAGAATCATTGGGGGATGAGATGATTGGACCAAAGTCCTCTCTCTCACCACCAGCTTCAGGTTCTTGGCTGCTGGATTTCCTCTGCTCATTGACATTCTCAGTTGAGATGTCAATGGGCTGAGTTGCCATGGTTGAGGTCTTAATAATGTAATCACTTGCAAAAGTGAGAGCCTCTTCCATATGGATATCCTGAACAGGTTCAGAAGTATCCACCTCAGTTATAGGTGACTGATGTGGGCTAGACTGAGGAGACTCAGGAGTACTCATCTCTCTTTGAGTAGGGGAAGAGAAGAGAGACTCATGGTACTCACTGAAACCTAAGTCTTCATCAGTATAGAAGGAAAGGTTGGGAATGGGTTGATTTAGATCTAAAGGCTGGGGATGGTAACTGTCCCCTGAAGGTTGTTCACTTGAGTGTTGAGACTCAGAGTGAAGGCTTAAGGCAGTTGGGCTTGTGAGCTCATCAGGGTGAGCATGAGGAACCTCAGCCCTGATAGTTGAAGAGATGGGAGTGGTTTGCTCCTCAGGGAAGTGGGAGCTCTAGTGTCCACTTCCTCTTGTAAAGGTGAGTATATGGGGACCTGCACAGACTCAATAGCTTGAGCAGGGGTTCGTTTGGATTTTCTTTGGTAGGTGAGGGTTACTTGAGGCCTTTTTAGTGGTAGAGAGGTAGAAGGTGTGGGTTCAACACTAGCTTGTGTTGCTAGGTTGTCACCTTGAGCAATGAGCTCTAACATTTTGGGGACAAGGTTGTTTCTACCCCTGAGAAGCCTACAGTTGGCTTCTTCATGATTTTAAAGATGCCGGGCTTCATCTGTCCCAATTTAAGAATATTATCTGTTTCCCTCAACTGTGAGCCCAGTTCACAGTTGAGAATGTGTTGAACATATCTAGGAAACATATAATACTCTAAGGAGTCCAAGTTAGCAAGCAAATTGGTATAGACAAATTGAGAGTACCTGAACTTGACCCCTTGAACCATTCCATGCACTATGAAGGAGAGATCCTCAGGAATCTGGTCCCACCCTCCATGCTTGTTTGACAAGCTGTGGATAACCACATGGAGTAGGTATTTCCACTGGGATGAGACCTTCCCTTTCCTGAAGGTCTTTACAGAGAAATCTCCCTCATAGCCCATCTGCTCAAAGGAATGATTGACAGCTTCCTTTGGGAAGGACAACTCACCTTCTTCATCATCCAGCTGCAAATGAGTGTTGATGATGGCTGGAGTGATGAAGATTGTCCTCCCTTGCACTGTGGCAGACAGTGCCTTCTCCCCATCCATGATGACCTCTTGGCAGGTCTTCCAAAATTCAAGCAGATGATCCTCATAGAGAGTAGGATCAATGGTTAGGGAGGTGAAGTAGTTTGATAAAGCTAAGAACTGGCAAATCTCTGAGAAACTTTCATCTTTCTCAGAGCTTAACAGAGCAACCTGGTTGTGTTGCCTGTGAAGTTGCATGGAGAAATCTGGGTTGTTTCTGCGGTTAAGGTTGGCCATTTGAGAAGCTTAAGGATGAAGAAAGGTGAAAGCAAAGGCGGTTTGGGAATTAGGTTTGAGGAATAGTAGAATTGAAGAAGATAGTGAGGGAGAGGGGGAACCGTTGGGTATTTATGTGAAAAGGATTTGAACCAAAGTTAATGAAAGAGGATAAACTTTGAAATCCGAATGTCGGTCCCACCTCTGAAAAAGTAGTTTACTTTTGCTCAAAAAGTAGTTTTCTTGGAATTCGAAAAGCTTCGAAGGTAAATTATCTTCGGAAGTTTTAATGAAAAAGCTTCCGAAGCTAAAATGACTTCGGAAGATTTTCCTGAGAATCTTGAAAATTTTGCTTCGGAAGAGAAATAAACACTTGAATGCTTTGTATATAAAACAACAAAGCTTCCGAGAGTTAATTTTGCTTCGGAAGGAAAAAGTCCTTAAAAACAAATAAGTGTCTGAGACAAGTATTTAAGCTTCGGAAGATAGATTGAGACTTCTTCCGAAGGTAAAATTTCTTAGACAGTTATTTATTTTGAAGACATGATTTTCTTCCGAAGGTAAAAATATATCTTCCGAAGGATCAGAAAATTTTCAAGAATCTAAGGAAAGTCTTCAAAAAGGATTTGATATCCAAAGAAAACATGAGCTTATGAAAGTGATGAACTAGACAACTTAGGACACACATATTTTAAGAAATAATTAGAATTAGTTTTAAAAAAAATCTACTCAAAGTTAATCATCCCAATAGCTGATATTAGATATTTAAATCTCTGTTCATCAAAAGCTTTTGTAAACAGATCAGCATATTGTTCATCTGTATGAACTTTGACTAGTTTAATTAATCCCTTTTCATAGTTATCTCTTATTAAATGATACCTGATATTGATGTGTTTGGTCCTTGAGTGCTGCACAGGGTTCTCAGTGATAGAGATAGCACTATTGTTGTCTATGTGGATAGGAGTCTCCTTGAAGTTAAATCCATAGTCCAGCATCTGATTTTGAATCCAAAGCACTTGAGCACAGCAACTTGCAGCAGCAATGTATTCAGCCTCAGCAGTTGATGCAGACACACAGGATTGTTTCTTGCATTGCCATGAGACAACCCTTCCACCAAGGAATTGACATCCCCCAGATGTAGACTTTGCAGTCATGTTGCAACCACCATAATCACTATCTGTATAAGCATACAGATTGAAGTCAGGATTCTTTGGATACCATAAACCAAGTGTTGAAGCACCTTTGAGGTATCTTAAAATCCTTTTGACAGTGATGAGGTGAGACATCTTAGGGTTGGCTTGATATCTTGCACAAATACATGTAGCAAACATGATATCAGGCCTGCTAGCTGTAAGATACATAAGAGACCCAATCATAGCCCTGTATAAGTGTTCATCTACACACTCCCCCTCAAGATCAGGTCCAAGGGAGTGGTTTCTGGCTATGGGTGTCTTAGCAATCTTACAATCAGTCATGTTGAACCTCTTGAGTATGTCCTGAACATACTTTGACTGACTTATGAAGATGCCATCTTCAACTTGCTTCACTTGAATTCCCAGAAAGAAATTGAGTTCTCCCATTGCACTCATTTCAAATCTGTCTTTCATCAGCTTCTCAAAGTCTTTGCAGAGCTTTGGATTAGTTGAACCAAAGATGATGTCATCTACATACACTTGAACTAGCAATAAGTCATTTCCCTGTCCTTTGATGAAGAGAGTTCCATCTATAGTACCTCTCCTGTATCCATGTTTACAAAGATACTCAGACAATGTCTCATACCACTTCCTGGGTGCCTGATGCAGCCCATAAAGAGCTTTGTCAAGCTTGCAGACATAATCAGGATGATCAGGGTCTACAAAACCAGGTGGCTGTTTGACATACACCTCTTCATCAATCACTCCATACAGAAAAGCACACTTCACATCAAGTTGAAAGACCTTGAAGTTCTTGGATGCAGCAAATGCCAGGAATATCCTAACAGCTTCTAATCTTGCTACAGGAGCAAAGACATCAGTGTAGTCAATCCCTTCTTCTTGTGTGTATCCTTGAACAACTAGTCTTGCCTTGTTCTTGATGATAATGCCTCTATCATCCTTCTTATTCCTAAACACCCATTTGGTTCCAATGGTAGTCTTCCCATGAGGAAGAGGACAAAGGTTCCAAACTTTTTGCCTTTTGAATTGAAGCAACTCTTGTTGCATAGCTTCAACCCAACTTCCATCCTTTAGAGCCTCATCAACTTTCTTTGGCTCTATCTGGGATAAGAAACAAGAGTGAAGACAAACATTTGCTTCATGGGTTTGTCCTCTTGTTCTTACCCCTGTGACAACATCTCCAATGATGTTTGTGGTGGGGTGAGACTTGTGGATCCTAAGCTGAGGGATCACAGCAAGTTGCTGAGAAAGATCCAAATTTGAGAAATTTAGATCTGGCATAGATGATTCACCCTCCACATCACCACACTTATCAAGATTGACTTGATCCAATGAGTGTGTGACATCATTGATGTTGTCATCTATGGTGTGGTTATTAGCATCAAGGAATTCCTGATCACTTTCACCATCACCATTGTTGTCTTCCACAATTGAGGTATCTTTATCTGGTTGTGGAGCCTCTGAGCTGGAATTTGAAGGCACCCCAGATGTATCAGCTGAATTTGTCATTGTAGTGCTGATAGAAACCTCATTTGCTGAAGTAGTTCCAACTGGAGCTGAAGATGTATGAGTTGAAGGTCTTCCTAGCTCAAATCTTGGATCAGGATCACCTGTATTTAAATTTTCTGCAGATCCTGAAACATTCTCACAAGATTTGTTAAAACAGTTGGTAACTAAATCAAGATCAAATAGCCAATCAGGACCAGAACCAGCCACACAGGGTGTGTGTTCATTGAAAGTCACATTGGCTGACTCCTCAACAATTCTAGTTCTGAGATTGTATACTCTATAAGCCTTAGCTTGGGAAGAGTATCCAATGAAGTGTCCATCATCTGATTTCTCAGCAAATTTGGCAATTTGATCTTTGGTATTCAAGATGGTGCAAGGACATCCAAATGACCTGAGAAAACCAATGAAAGGTTTTCTCTTGTGCCAAAGTTCATAAGGAGTCTTACCATGTGTCTTAACTACTAAAACTCTGTTTTGCACATAGCAAGCAGTGTTTACTGCCTCTGCCCAGAAGGTGATGGGCAGTTTAGAGTCAGACAACATAGTTCTTGCAGCTTCAATTAGTGTCCTGTTTCTCCTCTCAGCAACACCATTTTGCTGAGGAGTCCTGGGAGCACTATATTGTCTTGTAATACCTTTTTCATCACAAAATGTATCAAGGATTTGATTCTTGAATTCAGTCCCTTGATCACATCTTATGATTTTGACCTTGTGATCACTTTGATTCTCAATTTTTAAGATGAAATTCTTCAGAATCTCAGGGGTCTCATCCTTAGTTCTAAGAAAGAAAACCCAAGTGAATCTTGTAAAATCATCTGTGATCACCAAACAATAAGAGGTCCTTCCTAGACTCATTACACTGGTGGGGCCAAAGAGATCCATATGTAATAAGTGTAGGGGAGTAGTGATGGAGTTCCTTTCCTTAGGCTTGTGAGATACCTTATGTTGCTTCCCTTTCAGGCATGCAACACAATGATCATCACTTGTAAACTCTTTCTTTGGCATTCCAGTTACCAATCATGTTTAATTAGTTTATTCATGTTCTTAAAGTTTACATGGCACATTCTTTTATGCCATAGGAAAGACTCATCACTATTTGCTTTAGACAGAAAGCATGAAACTTCTCCGGAGGGAGATGTTTCTTGCAAATCCATCTTGTACATGTTCCCTTTCCTGGGGGCTCTAAGCAGGATGTGCTCATGAGGAATGACCACTCCAGGCTTGAGAACAATGCACTCATGCTCAGTAAAGAGCATGTTATGACTCTGATCACAAAATTGGGATACACTCAGAAGATTGTACCCAAGCTCCTTGACAAAGTTTACCTTTTCAATGCTGAGCTTACCATTTGTGACCTTGCCCCTTCCAGAAATGTAACCACCTTCATCTCCTCCAAAAGCAACTGGTCCTCCATCAATCCTCTCAAAGTTATGGAGTAGTGACCTATTGCCTGTCATGTGCCTGGAACAGCCACTATCAATGATCCAGACATTCTTGTTTGTCTTGAGCTGTTCCTGCACAAAGAAAATGATTAGTTACATTTGGAAACCCAAGCCTTACTTGTCTTGGGCTCACTAAGTATAATAGAAGGTAATGCAACAGTAATAGATCCTATGGTTGTGCTAGAAGGATCTTGAGCTGTTGTTGATGGAGAAACTTCAGTCACTTGGTCTTTCTTAGACTTCCACACCACCTTTGGAGTCTTGGACTTGACCTTCAAAACTTCGGAAGCTTTTGGGACTTCGGAAGTTTTGATGACTGAACCTTCGGAAGATTCTGCAGTCACTGCAGCAGACTTCAGTGCTTCGGAAGAATTCCTTTCTTCCGAGACCAACTTTTCTTCCGAAGGTAATTTTCCATTTGCCTTCTTCTTAGATTTGGAGCTTCCGAAGGAAACAGACTTTCCTTCCGAAGCTTGAATCTTCTTGAAACTCTTTGAAGTCTTTGTCTTGGTCATATGGACAGTACTTTTAGGATTGTATGGACAATCCTTAGCAATGTGAGAGGTACTTTCACACATGACACACAACATTTTCTTCTTCACAAGAGTCTCCTTATGAGAACAAGACTGTCTTTGGTCACATCCCTTCTCCACCTTCATCTTTGCAGATGCTGAGACAGTTCTTATGGGCTGGGAGCTGTTCTTGGAGTTTGATGGTCCAGGCTGTGCAGTAGTGGTACACAGCAGATCAGTATTCTTCTTGGTACTGAGATGATTTGAACAAGAACCAGAACTCTTAGCTGAAGAGTTTTGGTTGATGTCTTCAGTCTTTACTACTTCAAACCCTGCAGAGATAAAAACTTGTTTCTGCTTAGAGTCAAAAGTAGCCTTGATCTCTTGAGCATTCTTTGCTTTTCTTTTGCTCTTCCTGATCAAGTTCTTTCTCATTGACTTGGTCATCACAGTAATCTTCTTCTCCTCAGAAGGATAGTGGCCCTTCTTAGAATCCTCCTCTTCACTCTTCTCAGAGGAATTCTTCACTATCTCTTCTTCATCCTCTTCACTTATAGGATCTATGAGAGGAAGCTCATCTTCACAAGTTCCACACCTAGGAGATCTTACAGACAAGATTGTGTGTGGAGGAGCTATCTCACTGGATCCCAGTCCCTGTCTATTTTGATAATACACCTTGTTGTGCAAGGATGAGGATATCATGTTCTTGAAGGTCTCTTCTTCGAGAACACTCTTTTCTGGCCTGGCTTTGTTGATCACAAGCTCAGCCTGGCACTCAGTCAGCTTGGTTATGAGATCTTGGATTTGAGTCCTAAAATCTGTATGCTCATGTTTTAGAACTGAAATGGTTTTCTCTAAGTCCTCTATCTTTAGTTTATAATCATTTTCAGACTTTCTAAAATCAGATATTAAAATGTTTAAGGACTCAAGATCAGATCTCATCTCCAAGTTATAGGACCTGTATCTGTTAACTTTAGCAATGCATTCAGGAGTACTGAGATGTTCCAATACCTTGGCTTCATCATGATTTGCCATTAGTGCTTGGTTTGGAGAAGCATCTTCCACCTGAAAGCTCCAGTCAAAGCCTCCTTCTTCAACAGCAACAACAGCTTGTTGCTTTGGCTTCTCATTCTGAGGGGCTTTGTCAGTGTAGTTTGGTCTGGTTTGTGCTTGGCCACCATTTGTTTTAGGTGCCTTACACTCTCTAGCAAAGTGGCCCATCAAGTTACAGTTGTAACACTTGACTTTGCTTTTATCCAAACCAAACTTTCCACTGGTTGCATTGCTTGGAAACCTCCTTCCAGTTCTTTTGTAGAACTTCTTGGCTCTATGAGTGAGAAGAGCCATCTGCTGGACTATTTCCATATATTCCAGATCATCTGGATGCATACAATCCAGGTCTTCAAGAGTGAAAAGAAAGTTGCCACAACTTTCATCAGAAGACACAAAGGCTTGAGAAGAGCTTGTCTCTTAGAATGGGCTTCCTTGAGTGTAGTTCTCCCTGGGTGTCTCTGGGAAGGTGATGAAAGGACCCTTTTGTGAGTTGTCAGGGTAGCATATGAGATGATGTTGGGGTTCTATGCTATCCCTTTCAACCACATGCAGGGCTGAACCCAATTGATTGTTGGAGTTGCCAGATGAACCTTGCATGTTCATCTCCATCTGGTAGCCACTGAGAATCCCATATAACTCTGTCAGAGTAAGAGTTTTGAGATTTTCAGTCCTCTTGATCACTACACAATAGTGTGTCCATTGCCTAGGAAGTAAGGACATGAACTTCCTTACAATGTCTCTGTTTTCAAGAGGAACTCCTTCATCCACAAGGGTATCCACTATCTCAACATACCTGAAGTATTGCTGAGTCATGGTTTCACCTGTTTTGAAAGTGAAGTTTTCAAACTGCTGCTTCAGGAGGTCCTTCTTGTTCTCCTTGGCTTCAGAGGAGCCTTCATACATCAGTTTTAGTGCATCCCACAGCTGTTTAGCTGTTTTGCACTTCTTGAAATCTCTGTACACAGAGTATGGAAGGGCAGTTTGAAGAGCAGTCATGTCTTTTCTATTAATCTCTACTCTCTTCCTATCTTCATCAGAGTAGTTAGCCACATCTTTGGGGATGTGTGTTCCCGGTTTGAACGTGAACGATGAGCATGGATCTTAGGATTCATATTGATAAAGACAAACTTGAATGATTAGATGCTAAAATATACAATAATGATTGTTGATACATGTATGTCCCTAGATCAGGATATGAATGTAATAGATCTTGTTTGTCTGATATTGATGTAATATTTGGGATGATTAATGAAATGATACTGATTGTTTGTGATTTATAATGTTTAATATTTCATTAATGAGTCGATGTTCAATTGGTTAATTAGGTTTGTGGTTGTTTGAATTGTTACACGTAATGTTATATTAATTAATACATTCAAACTTAACAAAATGAAGTTCTCATGCGAATGGCCCATGCGAATGGACCATACGCATGAATAACTTCATACGAATGACTCAGTCGCACGACTGAACCAGGAGACTGGATCAGTCGTATGATTGTTATATAAGATTGGCTCAATCGCACGACTGAACACTCAGTCGTGCGGATGAACCAACCGCATGGTTCAATCGCACGACTGAACCATACTAATGGTTCAGTCGCACGAATGAACAATATTAACCTATAAATACAACCCAATTCGTGGAAAAACGTAAGCATTCATTTACTTCGACTCCAGACGTACCCTAGCCGTCCAGAAGCCTCCTAGTTCGTTCTCCAAGTTCATAGAACGCTGTAGATCGATTCCCAATCGATTCTTAACGTTTGATTCAATACCTTATTGATTCTACGTGCGTTCTCACTGATTGGATCGCCAATCAAATAGGATTCCGCACTATTTGGTTTGGTTTACACGTTAATCATTAAGTATTTCGTTCAAATACCAGGTCCTAACAAGTGGTATCAAAGCTTTGGCTCGTGATTACGTGTGATTCAATCAAGTTTGATAAAAAGTTTGTGTTTTTACACTAAAACGCAATCTTTTGTGTCAAAAGTGATCTTGGACGTCCCCTGCTCATCAAGTTTCGGTTTCTACGGCCTTAGGCGATTAGAGTTGGCGAAATTTCGAATTTTTACGGCTAAAACACGTTTAACCTAGAAATTTTCGCAAAACAGCAGCTTCAGTCGCACGAGTGAGCCATTCGCACGACTGGACTTCATTCGCATTGTCCAGACGCACGATTGGACCTAGTCGCATCTCCATTCGTACGACTGACCCATCCGTTCGCAGTTTTCATACGCATCAGCTTCATTCGCACGACTGAACCAATCGCTTAGTTCAGCCGCACGATTGAACCAGTCGCATAGTTCATTCGCACGGATAGCCCATTCGCATCCTCCAGTCGCACCAGTTGATAGTTTGTTTAGTAGACTTAAAGTTATTCGACATGGAAGATCAGATGTCAGCGTTTACTGCCGGGAAGGTCTCAAGGATCCAGAATCTACTGTTACTTGAGAGTGAGGTGCGTAATCATAATAAACCACCAAAGCTCTTAACGCTAGATGAGTTTCCCCACTGGAAACAACGTTTTGAGATCTACCTCAATGGAGTGGATCCAAATTTATGGGAAGCTATCGAGATTAGGTATAGCATGCCGGTGGGAGCAGATGGGGTGAAGTTGACTTTAGGAGGGATGACTGACGCTCAGAAAGTTAAGTATAATGCAGAGAAGAGACTCTATGCATTGATCACATAGTCTATTCCTAAAAATATTTTCCACCAGTACTCGGAGAATAAGCAGACCAAGAAACTATGGGATGAGCTGGAAAAGAGATATGACGGGAATGCATCGCTGAAGGCAATTAAAGCTAAGGAGCTAAAGAAAGAATTTGACAACTTCTCATCGATGGGAAACGAGAGTTTGGACGATGTTATAGACATATTCTACCATCTGATGAGTGAACTGCATACACATGGGGTTGCTACTACCATGGAAGAAAAAGTGACTAATTTTGCAAACGGATTGCCGGAAAAGTGGGCTTCATTTGTGTCAAACCTGAGACAGAATGAGATGTTGGCAAAGTTGGATATCAATGACTTCATTCTAAAGCTGCGAGAAGAAGCACTTAGGATGAAGTACAGAGCTTAGAAGTCTTCGTACACTCAGAATCCAGCTTTGTACAATGCCACTCCTCAAGCTAAGACATCTGGAGCACCTCTCCAGACTGCTTTTGTTTCTAGCTCATCGGGTCCTTCACAAGCTTCTCCTTCAGGATCAGACGCGTCAGGGTCTTCTTGTACCCATTACATTGGATCTGAAGCAAATGCTACTAGACTGAAGACCGAGAACCTCGGTAATGTGACTGTGGAAGTAGCTCGAGAGCACATGGATCTCTTGGCAGCAGTGGTTCATTCCTATGATGGACTTGTTGCTGGGAAGATTGGAAACTGCCATCTGGCAGATGAGGACTACGAGCAAGTAGATGAAATGGAGCTTGAGAGGATGGACATTATGTGGGCCTTAGCAAGTGCTGTCCGAAGGGCGAAGAAGTTTGTGAAAAAGACCGGACAGAATTTGGTTGCTACTAAGGATACCACATTTGGCTTTGACAAGAGTAAGGTGACCTGCTTCAACTGTGGAGAGAACGGGCACTTCAAGAGAGAATGTGTGAAGCCAAAGAAGACTGGGAACGGGAACCCATTCTCGTCCTTCACACGCCAACAAAAGCTAGCTAGCAGTTCTACTTCATCAAGCAAGGATCCCAAAGCCTTGACTGCCCATGATGATGAAGGACAGGACTGGAGCTTTCGTTTTGTCTCTCCAGGGGAATCAAACATTGCAAGCGTTGAAGACTTAGACGATGATTCCGCGAGTGAAGGAGATATTGCAGTTGAGATAGCGATGTCAAATAGTAAAGATACAACTGTAACTGAGGTCAGCTACAAGCCTGAAGAAGGGACTTCCACAGCAAAGACAGAATCACCAGAACTAGAGACATCTGATGCTGCGTTGATGGCTAATTCTTCTGAACCTCCTCAGGTAAGTACCACTGACCAACTGTTTAAAAATCATGCTTGTTCTGATTGTAATACATTTAGAGATAGCATAGATGAGAAATTTGCTAGGTTATTAGATCATAATGATAACTTAGTAAAGGATTTGCAACTTTGCACTGAGGCTAATAGAGTTTTAAAACAAAATGAGCATAGTTACAAAGAAAAGATAGACCTTTTGACTAAACAGCTTAGGGAAACTGAAGTAGTTTCATTTAACCAAGCTAATGACATTAGGTACTATCTTAACTCCCTAGAAGACACTAAGAAGCAAAAGGCAGTTTTAGAAGTAGAAGTTAACTCTTTAAAACAGAAACTGCACAGTTGGACAAGTTCATCACACATTGTCTAACACTTAGTGAGAGAACGTAACAACGGGGAGGGGTTGGGTTATATAGTGGTTCCACCACCACCTGAGACTTTGATGAACACTAAGAGTAGACCAATAAATAATAACCCATCAAGGATCATGTGGTGTCTACTCCTCTTGTTAGTGATCCAGATTCCTTATGTTCATCAATTGAATCTGGAACAAAACAAAAGGAGGCCACTTCAAAGGCAAAGGGTAAAATGCCTTGTGTTAATCTGGAAAAAGAATTTGAAAAGGTTAACATAAAGTCAGGGTCAAACAAAGTCAAATCAGAACCTAAAAAGAATGTTAATGTTAATCTTTCACAAGTTTCATGTCAAAAACCAGTTAATCAAAAAGAAAAAGATGTTAAAAATGTTAAAACAATTAATTTTTTTAAACAAGAGAAAACATCAAAAGAACCAGAGTCAAAACCCAAACTAAGTGATGTTACTAGAGTGTCACACACATCTCCACAAAGAAAGTTTAATCATAAAGTTGATAGCAAGTTGTGCTACAACTATGGAGAGTGTGGACACATTGCTTCCTTTTGTCCTTACTATCAGACACCTAGGAAGAAGATTGAACTTCAGGATTCAAAGCCTAGGTCTTCTAAGAGGAGTTGTTTAACTCCACCTAGAAGAACTAGTGAACCTAAAGTTCAACCCATTAGCCAGTCGACAGTTTATCACAAACAGGCATTGCACAAATCTGGCTTATGGAAAGAGAAGTCATCCTCTATGTCTGATAATGATGACAAGAAGGAACCTGAGCTACCCTCACCCTCTAAGGGACAATGGGTTGAATTCATGATGTGTGATGCCTCTGGGAAACCCAAGCCAGTAAAGGCTTGGGTTCCTAACCTAAACTAATCTTTTACATTGTATGTGCAGGGTGTTCGCTATAGTGCTGAAACCAACACGTGGATTGTAGACAGCGGAGCATCCAAGCACATGACAGGAAACAGGGCTCTTTTATCAAATGTCAAACAAATAAAAGGAGGGCATGTTTCATTTGCTGGAAACAAGGGAGGCTATATCACAGCTCAGGGAGAAGTTGGGAATCAGAAAGTTAAGTTTGATAAGGTGAACTACGTTCAACAACTTCAAAACAACTTACTTTCTGTTTCCCAAATCTGTGATAAGGGATTTAAGGTCATATTCGACAACAAGAAATGTTACGTCCTAAAGAAAGACTACGTGATTCCGGAGGACCAAGTTCTGATGACAGCTTCAAGATATAAAGATCTTTATGTTTTGGATCTGTCAACAGCTTCTACAACGGATCATGAAGTTCAGTGCTTTCTCTCAAAAGCAACTGAGAAGGACTCCATCTCCTGGCATAGGAGAATGGGACACATTAATCAACGGAAGATGAATCACCTGATTCAGAAGGATCTTGTGAGAGGAGTTAACGTCAAGAATTTCCAACTTCCTGATTTTTGTGTCGCTTGCAAGAAAGGCAAACAGACGAAGAAGTCTCATAAGGAAAAGAAAGTTCATTCAATAGAACTTCCTCTTGAACTTCTTCACATGGATCTGTTTGGTCCAGTCAGTACAAAGAGCATTGCAGGCGACTTGTACTGTTTTGTGGTTACTGATGACTACTCAAGATTCTCTTGGGTAATGTTTCTGAAATCCAAATCAGAAACATTTGAGTCATTCAAGGAGTTAGTAACCACACTGGAATCTCTCTACAAGCTGAAGGTGAGACAAGTACGCTCAGACAACGGGACTGAATTCAAGAATCAGTGGATGGAGGCTTACTGCAAGGAAAAGGGAATTGTGCATCAATTCACTTCTGCCTACACGCCTCAGATGAATGGTGTTGCTGAGAGAAAGAACAGAAGCTTGATAGAGACAGCACGGACAATGCTGGCAGACTCGAAACTGCCTATCCAATTCTGGAATGAGGCAGTGGCTAATGCATGTTATACACTGAATCGAGTTCTGATAGTCAAGCGCCACGGAAAGACATGTTACGAGCTACTACAAAGACGTAAACCGAATCTGGAGTATCTCGAACCATTTGGCGCGCCGTGCACACTTCTGAAGAAGACTCAAGAAGGTAAATTCAGCGAGAAGGCTGATGAAGGAATCTTCCTAGGATACAACATACCGAACAAGAGAGTTTACAACAACTCAACGGGTCTAGTAGAAGTGTGGTGTAATGTTGATGTTCAGAGATATACCACACCACCTACTGGCAAAGGACCCGCCTACTTTTTCGACTATGATGGATTCTTCAAGTCCTTCAACATCCCTATCTCTCCTTCGGATGACGAGTTAGCTACTCGAATGATGTATGATATCTTGAACACACCATCTCTTGATTCAACATCATCGAGCTCACAGGGAGAATCATCTACTCAGTCAGGGGAGTAGTCGACGACAGTGACTCCTCCTCAGAAGATGAAGCTGAAGAAGATGACCAGAACAGTCAGGAGGAACAGGTTCCAGTTCCTGAAAGTCCACAAGCATCTAACAGTGATGCACCTTCGACTTCGGAACCTCAAACTCCAACTACCTCAGATGCAGAACCAAATGTTCATAATCTTGGCTCTGAGGTAGCTGTTCCCACTACTCCAGGATCACGTCTAAACGTCTATCATCCCCTAGACAATGTCATTGGGGATGTCAGATCAGGAGTACAAACAAGAAATCAGCTGTACTCAGCTGATTATGCCTCTGTTATGGAAAAGGGATACATTCATGATGGTGCTTATCGGTGTTTTGTCTCGCAGTTTGAGCCAAAATATGTCAGTGAAGCACTAAATGATGAGGCGTGGGTGAGTGCCATGCAAGAAGAACTTCTTCAGTTCAAGAAGTTAGGTGTATGGACACTGGTAGATAGACCTAAAGGTGCTAAGGTCATTGGCACCAAATGGGTCTTGAAATGCAAGAAGGATGACCAAGGGGTCATTATCAGGAACAAGGCTCGACTGGTGGTTCAGGGATTTCGCCAAGTCGAGGGGATTGACTACAATGAAGTGTTTGCACCTGTGGCAAGGATGGAAGCCATCCGTATCTTCCTTGTCTATGCATCGTACATGAAGATTAAAGTCTACCAATTAGATGTGAAGAGTGCATTCCTTCATGGGGAAATCAGAGAAACAGTCTATGTCAGTCAACCCGAGGGATTTGAAGATCCTTATCATCGGGACAGAGTTTACAAACTCGACAAGGCCTTATACGGGCTTCATCAAGCTCCAAGGGCCTGGTATGAGAAACTCTCGACTCATCTTGTGAAACACGGCTTTCGCAGGGGAGTCATTGACTGCACGCTGTTCATCAAAGAAAAAGATGGAGACCTACTGCTCGTACAGATCTATGTCGATGACATAATCTTCGGTTCAAAGAACGAAGAATTATGCAAAGAGTTTGAAGCAGTTATGAAGAAAGAGTTTGAGATGAGTGCTATGGGGGAGATGAAGTTCTTTCTCGGGTTACAGGTGGATCAGACACCAAATGGGATATTTCTACATCAGACCAAGTATGTGGGAGACATTCTCAGTCGGTTTGACATGGAGAATGCTTCTGCTGCTGGGACTCCACTTGCTACAAATCATGATATAACACCTGATGAAAATGGAGATCTGGTAGATGCCACAATGTACCGAGGAATGATTGGATCCCTCATGTATCTCACAGCCTCAAGACCTGATATCATGTATGCTACATGTTTATGTTCTAGATATCAGGCTAAGCCTAAGGTTAACCATCTGATCGGGGTCAAGAGGATATTTCGTTATCTGAAGGGTACACCCACACTTGGGTTGTGGTATCCTCATGATGATGACTTTGAGCTCACGGCGTATAGTGACTCGGATTACGGGGCTGCAAGATGAACTACAAGTCTACATCAGCAGGTTGTCAATTCTTTGGGAGGAGATTAGTTACCTGGCAGTGTAAGAAGCAGACCTCGGTTGCATTGTCAACCTGTGAAGCTGAATACGTTGCTGCTGCAAGTTGCTGTTCACAAATCATCTGGATTCAACAGCAAATGCGAGTTTACGGTTTAAAGTTTTCTTCTACTCCTATCTTTGTTGATAACTCTGCTGCAATTGCAGTAACTAAAAATCCGGTACAACATCCAAAGACCAAACACATCGGTATTAAATACCATTTTATAAGAGATTGTTTTGAAAAGAACTTAATTGATGTGGTAAAAATTAATACTGATTTTCAACGCGCTGACCTCTATACAAAAGCCTTTGATAAACCACGTTTTCTATATCTGTTAGAGGTCAACGGCGTGAAAAAGAAAAGTGATGTTATTCCTGAAGATGATCATGTGTAGTCCGATGCAGTTTAGTTAATTTTTCTTCTTTATTTTATTTTTCTTTATTTATTTTATTCTGTTTAAATTAAACTCATGTTATTTAGCTGTTTATTAAAATCCTAAAATAATTAAACCAGTTATGATTTTAGTATTTTAGGGGGAGAATAAGTCAGCCAGTAACATTAAAAAAAATTAAGGGAGAAGGAGTGGATAGCTGATATAAGGTAGATCGTATCTGTGATACCGATTCAAACCCTTTGGAAAATGATAGTACACAGGAACAAATCAAGAGGGACTTTAAAATTTAATTTAGAAAAGATGCAAAATTCAAAGTATAAGTCTGTGTAGTCTAAGCAATATAAAAGGAAAGATGATAGGAAAACTGGTAACTACTAAGGTAACACAGCGAAAGTAGACCTAGAGATAGCTAGACCACTAATGATATGTCGGTAGATTCAACATAATAGATGATTAGACCTGACTGGTGATCTCAAGATCAAACTAAGTTGTTCAACTGACTGTGGGCTTCCATCTTGTCACTGGTTAACACAATCAACAATATTCCAATAAGGGGTAATGAGCATGTAAACGCCACAAATGTGTGCGGATGACCATAAATAGAGCAAAGCACGAAAAAAATGAAAGACAAATGCTATCAAGCTAATGACTTATGTTGTTGGTGCATTCTGTGCAAAAGAAAATCTAGCTGCTCTAACAAGAAGATAGGTTGTGTGCCTCTCTGCTGTGCGATGGCACTGACCTGAGGATAAGCATAACCTAGATATTCTAGAATTCATTGTTGTTTGCCGCCTCTCTGCTGTGCGATGGCACTGACCTAAGGATTGGCTTCTCTTTGAAAGCTCTAAGAATAGTCTCTTCTTGTAAAAATACCCGTAGACCGCTCAAAAGCTCCTGAGGAATGTTGATTACCATATAAGTGTGGGATCCACAAATGTTAGTTGAAATAATTAAATCTAAAACTATCACCAGTTTGTGTCTAAAGTCTGTGTATGGATTTAATACTGACAATCATTGTGGCTGCAATTCTTGAAAGTTCAAATCAATGTGGGAATCTAATAGTACCAGTATGATTTCCTAAATTTGCTAATGACTCTGTATGAAAACCAAGAATTGAGCATCAAAAGGTTCTGATAACAAGTCCCAAATGATTTGACTTGCCTGTATGATTCCAAAATTGAATTGGCTAGGTGTGGTCAAACTAAATTGAAGCTGCCTATTCCAGAACCAAATCCATTAGATTCCTATCTTAGGATTTATCTCTCACAAAAAGTCAAAAACAAGTTTAATTTTTGTACTTTAGTTTAATTTTCTAAGTTACTTAGTTATTTTAGTTTGTTTGTTCGTTGGACTACATCATGAAAATCAGTATGAGATTAACTCACCTAAAAGGGTCATGTCTGAGATGACCACATGTGTTTTCAAAGTTTAAAAGGGTCACGTCTGAGGTGACAAAATGTTTAAAAGGATCACGTCTGAGGTGATCAAAAGTTTTCAAGTTAAAAAGATCATGTCTGAGATGATCAAATGCTCATAATGTTAATTTCAACAATTAAAAGGGGTTTAAATGTTAAATGTTCAAAATGGCAGAAAATTTAATAAGTATGACCCATTCGCACGAATGGACCATACGTATGGACTAATCATACGAATGGGAGCCATTCGTACGAATGGACCATGAGTATGGACCATCCAACCGAATGGCCCATACGATTGGCCCAGTCGGATGCTTAAGGGCGAACGAGTGAGTCAGTCGCACGACTGAGATCCAGTCGGACGACTGAACCAATCGCACGACTGAGTCCCACTCGCACGACTGAAAGGTGCGTATGAGCTCAGTCGCACGATTGAATCTAGGGTTAGTATAAATAGAGGGAGAGTCGGTCGCAGAGACTCACCACCCTCAAATTAACCCTAAATCGCACGACTTAAAGTCACTCTGCCCAAATTTCATTTGATATCTATAAACCCCCGTTTCTTGATTACTGACCATATACATCGATTCTACAGGTAATTTGCGGTGAAGAAGCACTCCCATAACATTCAATTTGACACAAAATCAGTACATTCGGACTCGCAAAAGAACCGAGACTTAAGGACTAAATAACCTAACTAAATGACTCAAACAAAAGAAATTAAAGATGTTAGGTGTTATAAGAATGTATTGCGAGTCAAATGAACCAGATAACGAAGTCTAAAACTCAAAATTGGTGAAAAAGTGAATTTGAATTGAACAGTCAGTACATCATGCGAATGGACAGGTTGATGAACTTCAGTCGCACGACTGAAGGGTGCGAACTGCTTAACCGCCCGACTGAACCATGCGTATGAGTTCAGTCGCACGACTGGTGTAACCGCATGAGGTTACATACGCATGAGTCCAGTCGCACACTCAGTCGTACGCTTGGGGTCATTCGCACGACTGAATCCCAGTCGCACGACTGATCTCAGTCGCACAACCTCAATCGCATGACAGAAAGATTTTTTTTCAAGTCCAAGTGTTTCATGACATTCTTAGCCAATGAGTACTAATGTTTACTATGTTTGTGTAACAGATGGCGAGTCGATGGACTATGAGCACGAAGCACAATATATGTGCTCATCTGGATTTGACATCCAGAAACGCTGCTGATTTCTCGGGCATTATCACATTTCTACTGAGGTCGAGGATTGCACACGCCATATCTACTCCTTGTACTCCTTATCGGTCCATTCAGCAGGCCTTCTGGGAAGGTGCTACAGTTGATAGATCCTCTAAGCCTCACTGCATCAGAAGTACCATCTTTGGAGAGGCTATAGTTGTTACAGAGGAGGACCTAAGGATAGTGTTACAGTTGGGGGACGACGCTGATTGTCCGACTCGGTTACACCCCCTCACTGTTAGAGGATGCTTTCTTAGAGCCAAGTACTCTGGGGACATCAATGCTGGGGTACTCAACAAGAGTAACCTCTGTCCCCAGTTTAAGTATCTTGCGCATGTGCTGCTTAAGTGTATAGCTTCCAGGAAGGGAGGTTTTGATGAGCTATCCGACCAGATACAGAACGCATATGTTGCGTTGGTGCTGAACCACCCGTTCAGCTTCTCCAAGATGATATTCACCTACCTGGTGGAGAACATCGAGGGGAAAGGGAAGGAGGGCTTCTGTATGTACCCGAGGTTTATGCAGATGATCATAGATCAAAGCTCCCCTCTCTGCCAAAGGAGAAGGATGATGTGGTAGTCCTCGAGGTGATGGATGATACTACCTTGGGGAGGATAAAGGTATACAGGGGGAAGCAAGTGAAACCCCCTGTGAGGAGGTTGTTTGGGCATCTGGCTTGGGAGGACTACGTGGTGCCAGTCAAGAGAAAGTGGCGCCACGACGATAGTGATTCTGATGTGGAGCAGATTGCTCTACCCACTCATGATTCAGACGATGATGACAGTGGGGATGCTGGAGATGATATGCCTATTCTACCGAGGGGCACAGCTACAGATTTTATACCTCCAGTATCTGCCCCAGCAGGTGACATAGCAGAGTCAGCAGGTTTCCATCAGGACTTTATTCCTGATGAGGAGGAAGACGAGTCTGGCGAGGAGCCCTTGACGAGAACTGTGGGAAGCAAGGTTGTTCCCATAGAGTATGGACTATGGGCGGTTGGTGAACGCAAACAGTATTTTTATAATTACAACAGCTCCCTGCTCTTGCTTCCCTGCTCTTGCTTCCAGGGATTCGGGAGAGACTACTGCATATCCTAGCTATGCCCCTGAGTCAGCTAGCCGTGTTCTAGGGGGAGCATCCACCTCGACTGGATCGAGGAAGAAAAGGATGGCTCAGCCCCACAGCCAGAAGAAGAAGAATAGACGACTCACCTTTGTTACCACCACAGCCACTACATCTACCACCACCTCTACCACTTCTACAGCCACACCATCCACCACCACAGCCACCACAGCTACCACTACCACCACCACACCTCCCACCACTGTACATATGCCGACCACCACCATATCTTTCACTCCTACATCACCTCCACTATCTCACAGATCCAACCCCATCTTCACTACAGCCACCACCACCACCACTAGCCACCAAGCAGGACCCTCTTCACATCCCTCACATACATATGGATCACCTCTACCTCCAATTGGGGTAGAGGAACAACTTTCTGCGCTAAACAGGATGGTGATGCTTTTGTTAGCTGCTGATGAGGAGAAGACGGCTCACATCCGCCAGCTGGCAGATCTTACTGCTGCACAGTCTCAGCAGATCTCGGAGCAGGCTCGGTTGATTGCGGAGCAGGCCCAACAAATGGCTGCTCAGAGCCACGAGATCGCCCAACTCCAAGAGCACAGTGTCACATCTGCTAAACGGATTGAGGAGTTGGAGGAGGCTAAGAAGACAATCATGCTAAAGCTAAAGGGATCTAAAGAGGAGCCACTAAAGATTAAAGAGGGAAACGAAGATGATGGTGATGATGATGATGAGGATGATGATGATGAGGATGATGATGATAAGACTGAGGATGATGAGGGGATTGAAGAAGAGAGGACAGAGGAGAGGAATGAGGATGATGATGAAGAAGGAGGAGATGCAGCTGCATCTGCCTCTACTCAAGGTCAGGAAAGGAGATCCAAGAAGAAACAAGACCAACAAGCTTCCTCCTCTGCTCCACCAAGCGATGATCCAGTGATCCAAGAGAAAAGTAATGATTAGATGTCTATGTATTAGATTACTTTTGTATTTGAATCATGTATTTAAACTTATGTATTCAATGTCTATATTAAGATTAATGCATTTCTATTTTGATTATTAACTAATGGTTGATGTGTTGCATGTTTAAATCAAACAGATCCAAACTATCAGAGGGATGAGTTCGATGTTGCTCCCCTTCAGCAGGTCAAGACTCAGCTAACTATGATTCTTGATCTGCAAGGGATCGTCAGGAGGTCGGTGAGTTATACCCTTGAAGAAGGGGAAATAATTCACGATCTATCAAACGAGCAACTAGCAGAGATTTTCAAGCTAAATCCCGATGAGATTGTAAAGGATGCTCCGACGTGCGACTCGACAAGTGACGAAGAGCTCAACGACGTTGATGAAATAGAGATAGAAGATGTCACTGCAGAGCACTACCCTCAGTATGCTGACAATGAGGGAAATGTGGTCCCCAATCTGGGTGAATCCCTTGTTAGCGATACGTTTGAGGTGCTAGATAAGATGGAGCAGGAGTCAGAGAAGACAGAGGGAACGGACCAAGCCTCAAACGACGATGTTGACATCCGAAAGGCTGAGTGGGCTGCTTGTTTTGAAGAAGTTAGAGCCCAACGCGCTGCACCTAAACAGGACGCCTACATCAAACTCTACAGAGTCAAGAAACATCATAAGGTGTCGGGCAGGATTATAGCGTGGGCATGTTTTGAGGACCTAAACGTCTATGCAGTTAAGAGGGAGAAGGGCATAGAGTAATTTAGATTTCCACATGATCTAAAGACTCTACCAGGTTTTGAGCTCAACCAGCTGGCCAAACTGAAGCTATTGTATGCTGACCCGAGAAAGATGTCAGGCTGGTTCGAGGCTGCCCTAAGGAAGGAGTACCACACCAGGTGGGTTAACTTCAGACCCCAAAAGCCTACAAGGTACATCAGAAGGTCTGAAGTTGATGCCATTACTGGAAAGCCAAAGATAGTGTTGAAGTGGAGTCCTCCGCGCACAATGTCAAGAATCCCGCTCAGGGAAATGCCACAGGACTTCACTCCACACTTTAAGTGGTGGTACTATGATTGGAGGACAGGAGAAGCGGTCATAGTCCTAAACAAAGAGGGCCAAATGGATACTATCAGGGTATTTGACCCAATGTGGCTTACCAACTTGTCAGCTAATGATGTCTACACTCTATACAAGTGGCCACTGTTCTATGATACGCAAGATATAGTACAAGCCCTCCAGTTCCAGAACGTCATAAGACTCTGTTTTGCATTTAAGATTCATGCAGGAGTCACAAAAGAGGATAAGTATAAGAAGTATGAGGAGGTAATGAAGAAAACAAGAAATTAGAGAGATCTAGGTCCAAGGGGGAGTTTGTTGATACATGTATGTCCCTAGATCAGGATATGAATGTAATAGATCTTGTTTGTCTGATATTGATGTAATATTTGGGATGATTAATGAAATGATATTGATTGTTTGTGATTTATAATGTTTAATATTTCATTAATGAGTCGATGTTGAATTGGTTAATTAGGTTTGTGGTTGTTTGAATTGTTACACGTAATGTTATATTAATTAATACATTCAAACTTAACAAAATGATGTTCTCATGCGAATGGCCCATGCGAATGGACCATACGCATGAATAACTTCATACGAATGACTCAGTCGCACGACTGAACCAGGAGACTGGATCAGTCGTATGATTGTAATATAAGATTGGCTCAATCGCACGACTGAACACTCAGTCGTGCGGATGAACCAACCGCATGGTTCAATCGCACGACTGAACCATACTAATGGTTCAGTCGCACAAATGAACAATACTAACCTATAAATACAACCCAATTCGTGGAAAAACGTAAGCATTCATTCTATTTCGACTCCAGACGTACCCTAGCCGTCCAGAAGCCTCCTACTTCGTTCTCCAAGTTCATAGAACGCTGTAGATCGATTCCCAATCGATTCTTAACGTTTGATTCAATACTTTATTGATTCTACGTGCGTTCTCACTGATTGGATCGCCAATCAAATAGGATTCCCCACTATTTGGTTTGGTTTACACGTTAATCATTCGGTATTTCGTTCAAATACCAGGTCCTAACAATGATGAACATGATGAAGAACACAAACTTGTTTAATGATTGATGTTTATTGATATATTGTTGAAATCATCATCCATGAAGGTTGATGATATGATGTTGTTGGTGATGGATCTAATTCACCCTAACAAGTGGTGAATTATTCACCCTTTACAATTATAATATGTGCAAATATTTATACTAGTCTAGCAATAAAAATAATTACAATATAAATCCTAGACTAATATTTTTGTTGATTTCGTGCTTCAAGTCTTCAACTTCAATAATATTGAAATCTTCAATTTCTTCCAAGGTAGAATACCCAACAATACTCCCCCTAAATTGTAGATTTCCAATGATAAAGGTTGAAGCTTTGAACTTGAGCCTTTTTGATGAGGTAATGATGAATAGATGATTCAAGATTATTGTTTTTGTTGTTGCGGAAGCGTGTTCTTGAATCAACTATTGTGGTGATTGAAACCATTAATTGAAACCAACATTCACATTTGTTGTGTAGCAAGAATGTCATCCATATTTATCTTCACTTGACAAAACCAAAATTAATTCAATCGGTGGTTTTATCTTATGTCAATAAAGAAATCAGCCTTCATGAATATAATTATCAACTAAGCATCTCCATTTAATGCCATTGGAGATATTTGTCTTCTTTTGATACTTTCCACAGCCGTGATGTTTGACTTTCATATGGATGTCATAAAGTGAGTCGGTTGAGGCATGTGGTATACACATTAAATCGTAGCTACTTGGTTGTCTACAAGTGAACAACGAAAGCATCCGCATATATTATCATATGGGCATGTCATCCGCATTTCTTTTTCATACCATCAGCATTTAATTACACGTCCATGTGCACGCAACCCTAACATAGCCGCAATAATCATCTTGAAACAAATGCGTATTTTGTTTGTCGAAAAGTTGATTCAATTTTGACAATAAAATCAGCCAAACTATTGATGAAAAACAAGAATTATTCATGAAACATATTCGATTATGAATCATAAATTTCTTTTTCATGAGCCCACGTAACAAACCCAATTGTGTTCATGAGCCCATTTGCAACCCTAGTTTGCAAACCCTAATTCGAGCCCATTTGCAACCCTAGGTTGCAAACCCTAATTTGGCATCCCTAATGTGGTTCGGGAGCAGCCCTATTTGCAAGAAACCCTATCCGCAAGAGCCTTCATTCGGCAGTCCCATTTTGGCTTGGTTTCGAAGCACCCCTAATCCGTAGCCGCAACCATTATTGTTTGATCTTGAGGAAGCCGCAAACCCTAATGTTGACATGATTGTTGAATTGTTTTCTTCAGATCTCCAATAATTTCAGCAATCTAACCATGAAATCTTGTTATTATCAATATGAATCCTAGGATCCAAGCTAATTTGGCATCCCTAATGTGGTTCGGGAGCAGCCCTATTTGCAAGATACCCTATCCGCAAGAGCCTTCATTCGGCAGTCCCATTTTGGCTTGGTTTCGAAGCACCCCTAATCCGTAGCCGCAACCATTATTGTTTGATCTTGAGGAAGCCGCAAACCCTAATGTTGACATGATTGTTGAATTGTTTTCTTCAGATCTCCAATAATTTCAGCAATCTAACCATGAAATCTCATCAAAATCAATATGAATCCATCAACTCCAGCTCTGATACCAATTGTGTGTTCCCGGTTCGAACGTGAACGATGAGCATGGATCTTAGGATTCATATTGATAAAGACAAGACTTGAATGATTAGATGCTAAAATATAATAATGATGAACATGATGAAGAACACAAACTTGTTTAATGATTGATGTTTATTGATATATTGTTGAAATCATCATCCATGAAGGTTGATGATATGATGTTGTTGGTGATGGATCTAATTCACCCTAACAAGTGGTGAATTATTCACCCTTTACAATTATAATATGTGCAAATATTTATACTAGTCTAGCAATAAAAATAATTACAATATAAACCCTAGACTAATATTTTTGTTGATTTCGTGCTTCAAGTCTTCAATTTCTTCCAAGGTAGAATACCCAACAGGGGATCATACCAGCACCAGTAGCAGAAGGAGTGCTGGGTATGAAAGGTCCATTTTCAACAGACTCCCACATTCTTGAGTCTAGAGACCTGATGAAACCTTCCATTCTCATACACCAGGTATGAAAGTCATCAAGAGTGATCAGTGGGGACTTGTTCATGGTTCCAGTTTTCATATCAGTCTTTGAAATGGATGCCATTTGAAAGTTTAGTATTTGTGTGTGTGAGGGATCTTAAGATGGTGAGATCTTATATCAAGAGCCTGAAAAGCTCTGATACCAATTGAAGGACCGGTGAAAGGTGGTCACTTACAACACAACAACACAAAGAGGAGATTAATCAAACTTAATCAAACAGTAAACTGGATTAACCACAATAATGATACTAAGAACACAAGTAACAAGTAAGAGACAGAACAAGAGAACACAAGAGATTGGGTTTCAAGGATGCAGTATATTGCTTTCTCAAGTTCTATTACAAGTGTTACAAAGCATAAAGAAAGATACTAGAAAATGTAATACTTATACTACAACCTACAACCGGCTATACTTTGAAAACCAGCTGGATACAATTGACTAGACACAAACAAAATCAATTGTAGAATCAAAAGGCATATCTGCCTTTTGACTTGTGACTATGACATGCCATAGCTCACATCCTAATATATTACAAAAAGGATAAAAGTACATAAAGTAGAAAGCATGGACTCAAGACCTCAATGTACAGTTACCAAAAGCATGGACCTTTCACCAACTCATGTAAGTTGGTGACTTTACAGAGTTGCAGCGGAAAGGTGGTCCAGCTTTATGGTAAAGTACATCGGACAAAGGCATATCTCTAAAAGTCTTCGGAAGAAATCTGTCTTCACTATTTGGCTTCGGAAGACTTTGTCTCTGAAGATTCGAAAGACTTCACTTTTGGCTTCGGAAGATATTGGTCTTGGCTTCGGAAGATTTTACACTTAGAATATTTCTAGTGCATGGTGTAAAACTTCCGAAGCAATTCTACTTCAGTTCTTTAGTGCATTGCTTGCAGAGAGACTTTGGATGTTTTGGTTTGCATCAGACTTATAGGAATCCTTACACGTGTAAATGCTAGAAAATTTCCAATTTTCACAACAAAGCTATAAAATTAATCACATAACACAAAAATTCACACCAATTATGATTGTTTGAAAACTATTTTGACAAATCACTAACGTTCAAGGACAGACGCGTGTACGATTCGGCAATTCTTGGAATTACCGTTACGTGAAAGGTTCGTGAATGTTTGTGCACTAAATGACGCATTTAAGTACAAAAACATTAAATGCATGAATGTATGATCGGAAAACCATGTTTGTGTTGAACAAAAAGTGACCAGAAAATGCCGGGTGTCACATCATCCCCTTGTTGAAAGAAATTTCATCCCGAAATTTAGCTAACTCCAATAAATGACGGACGAAAATTTCGTGGTTGTCACATCATCCCCTTGTTGAAAGAAATTTCGTCCCGAAATTTAGCTAACTCCGGTAAAAGACGGACGCAAATTTCGTGGTTGTCACAACAAGGACTTGATTGAAGAAGACCAGGGCCGTGACTCGAGACAAAAGCGACAAGGACTTGATTGACGAAAACTAGGCCCACGGCTCGAGATAAAAATGACAAGGGTTTGATTGACAATGACTAAAGACACATTAATAGAAAAGATGACAAAAGTACATCCGTCAAAACCCATACAATTATTATTCCATTGACATGATTGGTATCATGACATTGGACCGGGAGGGACATGAAGGGGTATCACCCCAAAAAACCAAACAAAACCCGAGCCGATAAACGTAAGATCGGGATAATGCCAAACTAGGCTCAGCCGCGGTTCACTCGAGCGACAATCCAAGCCGCGGTTCACCCGAGCGGCAAGCCAAGTCGCGGCCAGGAAAGAAGCCCAAGCCACGGCTGGAAGAACGACCCCAAGCCGCGGCTGGAAGAACAGGCCCAAGCCGCGGCTGGGGACTTGACTTCGAGACACAAGAACACGACTTTAGTTTCCATGTTCAACACTTAGAAAAGCTTTATGGAATTATGATAACGAAAGTCTGTCATTGGCTAGAAAGGAATAAGAGGAGAGCACATGACAACAAAGCACTCAAAACCAAAAACCTGACTCAGGTAGAGGGTCAGAGTAGCCAACAAAACATCAAAAAGTCAACTACAAAGACAAAAGATATTAATCCTTAGTCAGAAACCCTTTGTATCAAAAATGTATAGAACTCTCTAACTAAGGATAACAGACCTGGTTCATTGGCCACAGGTTTCCGAAAATAGAACCAAGTTGTATTTTGCCTCTATTCATAAGTACTATAAATACCTCCCTCATTCCACAGGTAAAGGCCAGATCACAAGGAATACTCTCACTTTCAATTAGACACACACATTAAACCTTCCCCTTGAAGTCCCTTAAAACAGATACTTATTCTCACGCCGGAGTGTGGTCTCGGGGAGAAACCTTTTCTGCCCGAGGCGAGGCTCACGGTGTTGTTTTTGTCTCGCAGATACTCTCCACAGTCGAATCTAAGCCCAGTTTCAGCCCGCTTGCTGACGCCCTCTCTTCTGCCGAATCTAAGCCCAACTGCAGCCCGCTTCCTGACGCTCTCCCTTTAGCCGAAGTCCAGACCAAGTTCTAACCTGATCCTCGGTAAAGGCCCCATTCTCGCACTGCTCCTAAGCTTAATCTCTTGATTAAGATTTGTGTAGCAACACACTTGCAGCACCTTTAACTATATTTTATGTTAATATCTATTCTAGTTTTTTTGATTTTTTGCTGATGAGGGAATGTCTTAGACATATTAGCTATTGGTTTCATGTTTTAATATATCTCGTGTAGAATCAATTGCCATATGTATTGAATTACATTCATAGCTTAAAAGTCCATCCTTTTTTGCCTTTTTAAGTGTTTTATATCTAAACATTGAACTGAATTGTTAAAATTTTGAAGTGGTAAAGTTAGATCTGGAATCCTAAATGCTAGCTTCCGTGATCTGGTTCCACCGTGTTGTTATCTATGTAGATTTGGGATTGTTTATGTGTGGGGAGAGTGCATTTAGTCGTTTATATAGTATGCTATGTGAAATGTAGGTATTTTGGATTGGTTAATGGGGGTTTTAAGCAATTGGATTGATGAGGACCACAGGATCTGATGATTTATTGTGCCTTTTGTCTGTTTGTGGACTTGTAAGTTGTAATGGATGTTAGTGGTTGTATAGGATAAGATCTGTCGGTATGGGGTTTTGGGGCTTTCGATCTGCAATTGGATCTTGGATTAACATATCTTATAAAACTTGATTTGTGGGTGAAATGATTTTTGTTCGGTCACTAACGTTTTGTTTTATGAAATAGTTATTCGACAAGTCCAAAATAGTACATGTGTATTTATATCAAATAACATCAAAATCTCACTTGTGTTTAAACTCAATGATTTGGAATATGTGTAACATGATAATATCAAGAATATTGTTAACATAGTGATTATATAATTAAGAATAATAACTATTGTATATTATTTTAAAAGTAATAATAGTATTAAAACAAGTACATAAACTTCACCACTATTTATATTTGTATATATGTATATTACCTTAATATACGTAAAAAGGTTCATATAGATTTATATTTTAAGCATATCATTACGGCATTTTTATGTAAGCGCCAAATCAAGCTGCCGCGATGCACGGGTCTTACCCACTAGTACTTATATTAGCATTTTAGGATGATAAAATTGTCCTTTAGTCTTATTTTAAGACACTTTAGCATTTAATTACTTTGTAAACTTTTTTATAATACCAAAATTTACCTTCTTGGCTTGATGTACAAGAATTCTAAGCATATTAAGGTATTAAGGTTTTATTGATGAGTTAATCAATTTTATTAATGTTGCAGACTTTAATCCGTTCCAATAATATTGATAACAATGGTTTATAAATTATTATATAAGTATTATTTATATAAATTATAGTTTGATTTCTATAAATTATTATTTATGTAAAAATTTATAACATTATAATTCTTTAAATAAACGTTAAAAAAGTTCTCAAACATTAAAGAAAAATCTTTTTTGTGACCTATGCATTTTAAAATATATATATTGGTAAATCTCGAACACCAAATTCTTTTTTGTAACCACCTATCCCAACTTCTTAATTAAATGATCTTTCTCCAAATCTATACTCTAGAAGAATTGAAAAGGATGTATACAACTTTTTAATAATTCAGGATGAGTACTTACAAGTCGTCGAAACCAAATCTAAAAATTTTAACAAACCCGTCGCAAAACGCAGGTTCACACACTAGGAGGACAAAATTGTCATTTGAACCATATTATAAGAAAGTTTAATATTAAATTTCTTTGTAAACTTTTTTATAATACCAAAATTCTCCTTTAAACATGTTGTATTAAACCATTATTGATGAGCATAATTGATTTCAATAATATTGTTTGATTTAAAAATTTTCATTAATATTGACAAAAATAATTTATAAATTATCATATAAGTAATAGTCATATAAATTATTATTTGAATTTATATAAATTAGTATTTGTTAAATTTATAAATATCATTTTTATATCTAAAAACATAAAAAATCTATCCCAAACATTAAGAAGCATATTTTGTGATTTACACGTTTTAAAAAATATAACACCACTATATTTTTTTAACCACCTCTCTCAACTTCTTTATCAAATTATATTTCTTCAAATCTATATTGTTGGAAAATTGAATAGCATGCATTTGAACTTTTATATTCTAATAAATACTAACTAGGATTTGAACCCCGCGCGTTGCCGCGGGGTTCTTTTGTAACATAGTGATCGTCTTTTCCGTTCGAGTTTCTGATCCACCTCCTCCTCTCTACTAAAGGTCAGTGAATACTAATCGACTTAACTATTCCAGTACATTCGATGATAGCTAACCCATTTGACCGACTCATCATCTTTATTCGCATTTCATCCTTCCAATCCTTAACATAACGCTAGTAATAAAAACTTAAAACTAAAAAAAGACAAAAATTAAAAAAAAACAAAAACAAAAAACAAACAAACAAAAGTTGAAAGAAAATTTTATGTTAAAAATGAAAAAATCTATACTTGTGTTACTACAATGAAAATATCTATTCTATTGTTTGGGAATAATCTTATATCTTATAATCAAGTATAAACAAAATAACAAAAATAATAATGTAGTGGGTGACTTGATCTAGAAGCCCCACCTTGATCGAACGCGGATGTCTGGTAGAAACTTAGAACTTATAAACCATTGGGCAAAGTTAATATATCCTCGTGAATTGGTTTAATGTATATATATGTGAGATGAAATTAAAAAAAAAAAGGTTTCTGTAGTAACCGACATACACAATTAATATATAGTATAATATACAATTCATTAAAACAAAACACTACAAATTTCAATACACCCGTTGCAAAGTACGGGGTTCACACACTAGTATTTATATAAGTGTCTGAGGAGGACAAAATTATCATTTTTACAATATTATTAGATATTTTAGCATTAAATTCCTTTGTAAACTTCATTGATGTACATGTAGTCTAACCATATTAAGCCTTCATTGACGCGTTTAATAAATTTCATTAAAATTGACAACAATGATTTATAAATTATATATAAGTATTATATTTGTATAAATTATTACTTAAATTTATATAAATTACTATTCATAAAATTTATAACAATATCATGTTTTCAATGTTTAAAGTTTTAAAAATATATCTCAAACATTAAGAAACATCTTTTTGTGACATATAAATTTTAAAATATATTGGTAAATCTCAAATATCAATATCGTTTTTGACCACCTCTCTCATTCTTTTTAATCAAATTATCTTTCTTCAGATTTATGATGTCGAAAAATTGAAAAGCATGTATATGAACTTCTATAAAACCGCGAGGTGAATGATAATGTATAAGTCGTCGAAACCAAATCATACGAATTTTAATACGTCCGCCATAACACGCGAGGTAACACACTAGTGAAAATAAAAGAATATAAATATATTAAATCGTATTAATTTTACTATAAGTTCTATTAAAATCAAAGCTAAATGTTTGAATTTAAAAGTTGATAGCAATTGTGCTTTTTGAATTGATGTAAACTTGAAGCCGTTGGGGGAGAGAGAGAGAGGGGGGGTATGATCACGTGTCAAAAGACCAAACTCATAATCAAACTTCCCAAAATCAATTTTATCTTCCAACCCTTTAACGTTCATAGTATTTCAAAACCCACCCGTAACAGGTGAGTGATAAAAATAACTTCTTAGCCCATTAACTACGTTTCTATTACTAGATTCGACCATAAGCAAAAAAATAGTTATGATGCAGCCCTTCACTTAATTATATGTATTCAATTGCATTTATGGTTAGAAAATCATCAGAATCAAATCTTATATTTAAAAGTTAAAATTACAGAACTTTTATTCTCAATGGTTCGAATCTTGCTTATAATAAATTGATGTAAATTAGTTGTTTTGTAGATTAGGTGGGGTATGATATATATGATAACATATAACCATTCACAAAAGTTATCTTCAATCAAAGTTAATAACAGATTAATGAAGCACTCTAATCATATGCTTGAGCATATGATGATCCGTTTTTATTCTTTAAATTGATAATAATATGCATAATTAGGGTTGCAAACGAACCGAACGAACACAAACAAGACCTTGTTCATGTTCGTTCGTTAAGAAATAAACTTGTTCATGAACTGTTCACGAACACTTACCGAACGAGATTTCTTGTTCGTGTTCGTTTATTGAGAAAATGAACATGTTCATGAATTATTCACGAACACTTACCGAACGCAAATGAACACAAACAAAAGCAAACGAACACAAACAACTGTTCATGAACATGACAAACACAAAAAATCATATGAACACAAACAAATACAAATTATATATATGTATTTTAAAATAAAATTTATATTTTTTATTACAAACATTACACAAAATGAATAAAAAACAAATAAGTAGTTAACATAAATATCAAAAAATACTTGATATAATAGTTATAAAAATAACTGACACAAAAATTAAGAATATAAACGAACACCTTAACGAACATAAACGAGCACATTAACGAACGTTCACGAACGAACATTAACGAACATAAACGAACACATTATTGAACGGTCACGAACATATATGAACAAACGCGACTTGTGTTCATGTTCGTTCGTTTAACTTAACGAATAAAATTTTCTTGTTCGTGTTCGTTCATTTAGTAAACAAACGAACATAAACGAACTTCCCGCCGAATGGTTCACGAACTGTTCGCTGAACGTTCACTTCGTTTGCAGCCCTATGCATAATCTTTCTTTTGAATATAAATAATTACATAAGCGATATAATAAGTATTATAAATACAAAACTAGTACGTGACACTCCGCGTTGCGCTGACAGTGTTGAAATTTGTAAAGCTTAGTTTTGAGATTTGTATATTAGTATTCAACTCATGGTTTCCAACAACTTGTATTTATACAAAAAATATTAATAATAAATGTTGATACAAATAAAAACGTCGTAACACTAAATTCATATTTCATAAAACATCATATTTTAAAGTTTATCTATAGGCAATGATCCTTAGTTATTTGAATTATATTTTATTTATTTTTGATGATATTACTACCACTTAAGAAAAGTAGTAATTATATTATTTTAACTTTATTAAGAGTGTAAGACTATTAATGAAACTTTTTAGTAGAAAATAATTTAACTTCTATTGTTAGATCGATGAGATTTTGTCCTTACTGTGTCCTTAATTGTCTGTAAAGAACGAAAGGTAAAAAGTGTTAATAAATTTTTTTCAATAAAAATTTATTTAAATATTTATAATTAGATCGATGAGATTTTGTCCATCGTAGTCGTATATGCATCACAAATCAAACAGTAGGCTCAAAATCAAATTACAGTTATGGCTGCAGACCATAGTGTGTTGCCACACCAGGTAACTGATATTTTTTTCCGAATACAATCATAGCCAAACAGACACCACAACAACTAACACCTTACGGTAAAAGTATGTAACACCCGGAAATTTATTATTTTGAAGTCGACGAAGAAAGAAAAGAAATAAAGTCCAAAGTCGAGGGACCAAACTCGCCAACGAAGAAAAGTTGGGAAATGTGGTGGTATGTGTAGGGAGAGGGCAGCCCACTCTCCCCACACACACACAAAATTCAGTTCACAAAGAAGAGAGAAGAGAGAAAGAGGAGAAAAGGGGAGAAAAGTGGTGTTTCGGGTGATTCGGGTGTCCAAATCCGTCGAGTAGCAAGCCAAATCGAAGCTCTTGTCTTTGTGCTCGATTGTGTGAGTTCTAGGACCCCACTTTTACTCGTTTTCAACTGATTTTGGGGCTGGAAAGTGTTCAAAACCCGTTTTTATGTGTGTGTGTGTTTGACCCATTTGGGTGTGATGTGTATGATGTGTTTAGAGTATGTTTTCGGGCTTGGGTGTGCTTGTATGATGTTAAGGTATGCATTCCTAAGGTCCAGGAGGGTTAATTTAGGCTTAGAATGGGTTTGGATGAGCTTGGAGGCCGAAAATGGCAGATTGGGTTCGGGATGAACTCCATTCTGCATCAGCTAGGGCTAGGCGACCGAATGAAGGCCATACGGCCGAATGAGGGCGATTGAAGGTCATTCGCATGATTGGGACTCAGTCGCACGACTGGGAGTCCAGTCGCATGAGGGTTGTACGACTGAGGGATTCAGTCGCATAGATGCTTAGTCGCATGAGTTCATTCGCATGAGGTTAGTCGCATAGGTGCCCAGTCGCAGTAATCCCATTCGCACGAGGTCCATACGCACGATTGGATGTTCATTCGCATAGATGATCATCCGCATGTGTCCAGTCGCATGATGTTTAGTCGCATGGAGGCCATGCGACTGAAGAGTGTCCATACGTCCGAATAGGGCTGTTGCACTCGAAGGAATGTGTAGTTTGACTTCTGGCCTTCGGGGGAAAGGTGCAGATGTAAGTTTTGACGTAAAGTAACCCGTAAGAGCATGTAAGAGGATGGTTATGGCCTTAGAGAGCATGTAGGGCATGATGATGATGATGTTGCATGTTTATGCATATTATGAATGTATGATGTTGCCCTGTATGATGATGATAAATGTGTATGATATGTTCCTTATTATGATATATGCTTATCTTTCTTGTGGCTTTACATGTCATGCTAATGAATGAATGAAGTATTATATAATGTAAAGCGAAAGATAATGAAAGAGGAACATGAAGTAAGAATGCATGCATTAATGAATGATGAATGAACGAAAGAAAGGCTTGCAAGCATATATATTGGGGTGAGCGACTTTGTGTTGCAAAAGACTCGGATGAAGTGCAATCATTTAAATTGCCTATGAGGTGAGCAACCTTGTCGTTGCAAAAGACTCGAGTAAAGTGCTATCGTAATGTTGCCTTGGGGTGAGCAACCTTGTTGTTGCAAAAGACTCGGATAGCTTGCTATCGTGATGGGCAATTGGGGTGAGCAACCTTAGGGGTGCAAAAGACTCGGATAGCGTGCAATCATTGAGATTGCCATTGAGGTGAGCGACCATGTTGTCGCAAAAGACTCGGAAGACAGAATGAACGAAAAGAACGGAAGATAATGAATGGTGATGAAAGATAATAATGACATTATCTGTGTATACGTATGTTGAACGATCGCATGATAAAACGAATAGTTTTAATGAAAGTAAAGTATATTTATTTTATAAAGCTAGAACTCACTCAGCAACGCTGACTTTTATTGCATTTTCCAGTTGGCAGGTAAATGATTGCTGAGGATGGCACGGCAAGGCTACTCGGCTCTTTTGGGATGGCATCCAATTATATAGCTTTTGTGATGTAATGCAAACATGAATTTTGTAACCGGATAATGATGTATTATTTGGCAAAAGTAATTATAATGAATCGTGATGTCATTTTTGAATGTTTCCGCTGCAATGATTTCTTAATGTAATGTAATTATATGTTTTATGTGCGATGAATGACCAACTGTAAGCGTCCCGGGAACGGGGCCTTACAAGTTGGTATCAGAGCCAAAGTTTAAGTGAAATGGGTAAATTTTCAAAAATAAACCTTAACTTAAACTGAGAATGGGACGGAAAGGGAATGGGATGCCAAACTGAGTAGCTGCGTGCCATCAGGTATTTTCTTAAAGTTAACCGGTTTATGTGCGCATGGTATATGTTATGTGTTGTATGTAGATTTGAATACAGATGTAGTTAGGATAGGTAAAGCTTGGGGTATGAAGAGTAAAGTAAGTGGCTAATCACAACTGGCCACTGTAATTAGGGACTTACTATACTTGACATAAACTGAGTTGTTTCCTTGAATGACCGTGTTGGTGTTTGAATCTTTCAGTGTGGTAGCGAATGGCTGGTGGTAGATCTTCTAGAGCTTCTAGGGGTGGAGGCCGTGATGGCCCTGTTGCTGAACCACGCCCTAAAAGAGGAAGGCCTAGAGCTGAGAAAGAGGTTCCTGTAGAACCTGAGACTCCTCATCCAGAAGCTGGGGATGAGAGTGCAAACTTAAGGGCCTCGGTAAAGGAGGCTGTTGTTGAGGAAGTACATCAGGTCATGCAGACAATCTTACCGTCTGTGGTGACCGAAGTCATCAAGGCTGTGAAGGAAGGGGAAAGGAAGGAAAGAAACCGGGCCTCGGGGGAGCAACCTGAGCCTGAAACGATTTTCTCCGATAATGAGGATGAAGAGGAAGAGGAGCCTGTGCGAGAGGTGGCACGAGGCTGTAACTACGGGGTGTTTATGCGATGCAAGCCCCCTACTTTTGACGGAAATGGTAATGCTGCTGCTGCTCACCGATGGGTGAGAGAAATGGAGGCTGTTCTCGACATAAGCGAGTGCCGAGAAGATCAGAAAGTAAAGTTTGCCACCCACTCCTTTGTGGACTCGGCACTATGCTGGTGGGACAACATTGTCCAAGTAGAGGGTAATCGGGCGATCGGGCGAATGAGGTGGCCCGAACTGAAGAAGATGGTGATCGAGGAGTTCTGTCCTCATCGGGAAATGGATAAGGTTGAAAGGGAGTTTCTGCAACTGGAGGCGGGAACCATGACACACCAACAGTACACCACGAAGTTCAACGAGATGGCACGTCTGGTGCCGGATCAAGTGACGCCTCTGTCCCGAAAGATCAAGAGGTATATACAGGGTTTGCCGGCGGATATTCGCAGGCACATGATCGCCGCCCGGCCGAGCACGTTTAGGTCGGCGGTAGATTTGGCGGGAAGATTGTATGATGAAAGAGCGGTGGTGGTGACTGATGGTGGCAGAAAGAGCGGTGGTGAACGAGGCTGGTAGGGGAAGAGATTTGGTCGGGGCAATGCCTCGATGGGTAATAAGAAGGCACGAGTGGATGATCGCCGTGTGGTTATGTCAGGTGCGGGATCGAGAAGGTGTGGTAAATGTGGACGGGAGCATAGCGGGGAGTGCAGGTTTGGGTCAAACTTGTGCTTCAGGTGTGGAAAGGCGGGGCACATGGCAAAGGACTGTCGTGCGGTCCGATGCTTTAACTGTGGTGAAGAGGGTCACGTGCTCAAAGATTGTAAGAAGCCGAGGGCTGAGAGTTCAGGGGCAAAGAGGACGGGAGGTGATGGACCGAGGGCGAGCGCCAGGGCATTCACCATGACACAGGAGGAAGCTAGAACGGACCCTGATGTCGTGTCCGGTACGTTTCTGGTGAACCAAACTTTAGCTTCTGTGTTATTTGATTCGGGTGCTAGTAAGAGTTTTATTTCTGCTGCTTTCTGTGCTAAGCTGCCTGTTAGTAGTAGATGTGTTGATGCGCCCTTCGATGTAGAAACTGCCATAGGTGAGTCTACTAGGATTTCTGAGATGATAGAGAATTGTGATGTGGAGCTCGAGGGTCATAAGTTTCCTGTTAGACCGTTTGTGATGACCTTAGGTGGTTTTGATTTGGTTCTTGGGATGGATTGGTTAGCGGACTTCGAGGCGAACATTGTGTGTCGCAAGAAGATGATTCGGTTGTCGGCGCCTGACGGTAGTTCAGTAACGGTTTATGGCGATCGGGTTACTACGATTCCGAAAGTCATCTCGATGGCAGTGGCGGGAAAGTGTATGAGGCGTGGATGTAGTGCCTACTTGGCCTATGTAAAGGATGTGGATACGCCAACACCACAACTAGCCGATGTACCGGTTGTGTGTGACTTTCCAGATGTGTTTCCAGAAGATTTATCAGGAGTGCCACCTACAGAGAGATCGAGTTTCAGATTGATCTGATACCGGGTGCCCAACCTGTTGCCAAGGCACCGTATCGGTTGGCTCCGACCGAGATGAAAGAGTTGATGGAGCAGTTGCAAGAGTTGCTTGATAAGGGGTTCATTCGACCGAGTATCTCTCCTTGGGGTGCTCCGGTCCTGTTTGTAAAGAAGAAGGACGGTAGTATGAGGATGTGCATCGACTACCGCGAGCTGAACAAGTTGACAGTGAAGAACCGATACCCCTTACCGAGGATTGATGATTTGTTTGATCAGCTTCAGGGTGCCAGTTGGTTTTCAAGAATAGATCTTCGATCTGGTTACCATCAGTTGAAGGTGAAGGAGCAAGATATTCCTAAAACAGCTTTCCGTACGCGCTATGGTCACTACGAGTTTCTTGTCATGTCTTTTGGCTTGACCAACGCGCCAGCTGCTTTTATGGATTTGATGAACCGTGTGTGTCGGCCTATGTTGGATAAATCAGTGATTGTGTTTATTGATGATATCCTGATTTACTCGAGGAGCGAAGCAGAGCATGCCGGTCACATTCGGGAAGTTCTAGAGACGTTAAGAAGGGAGAAGTTGTATGCTAAATTCTCCAAGTGCGCGTTCTGGTTGCGCGAAGTTCAGTTCTTGGGTCACGTGGTGAATCCCGACGGGATTATGGTGGACCCGGCAAAAGTGGAGGCGGTTATGCAATGGAAGTCACCAAAGACGCCATCCGAGATTCGTAGCTTCTTGGGTTTGGCGGGTTACTATAGAAGGTTCATCCAAGACTTCTCCAAGATTGCTTCTCCACTAACCAAGTTGACCCGAAAAGATGTGAAGTTTGTATGGGGTCAAGCTCAAGAGAAGGCGTTTGAAGAATTGAAGGCGAGATTGACTCAAGCTCCTGTTCTGTCATTACCCGATGGGAGTGAAGACTTGGTGGTTTATTCCGATGCTTCTTACTCGGGGTTGGGGTGTGTGTTAATGCAGAGAGGGAAGGTTATAGCCTATGCATCCCGACAGTTGAAGGTTCATGAGGTCAATTATCCTACTCATGACTTGGAGCTGGCAGCCGTGGTCTTTGCATTAAAGATTTGGAGGCACTACCTCTACGGGACGAAGTGCACCATATTCACTGACCACAAGAGTCTGAAGTACTTCTTTGAGCAGAAGGATTTGAACATGAGGCAGAGGCGGTGGTTGGAACTTATAAAGGATTATGATTGTGAGATCCACTACCATCCGGGCAAGGCCAACGTGGTGGCTGATGCCCTTAGCCGAAAAGAGAGGCCCGAGCCGATTCGGGTGAAAGCGTATCAGCTGATCATGACCTCCGATGTGATGAAGCAGGTTAAAGAGTTTCAAGATGAGGCACTGAAAGAAGATCATCTTAACTCTGAAAGGATGAGAGGTCTGGTTGGAGAATTGGGTGAAAACACGCTCGATGTTAGAACCCGATTTGATCGTGTGTGGATTCCTCGTTTTGGGGATCTGCGGGGGAAGATAATGGATGAAGCTCACAAGACTCGGTACTCCATTCATCCTGGTGCCACGAAGATGTACCATGATATGAAGAAAGATCATTGGTGGCCGGGTATGAAACGCGACGTGGTGGAGTATGTGAGTAAGTGCCTTACTTGCTTACAGGTGAAGGCTGAGCATCAAAAGCCGTATGGGAAGATACAACCTTTGGATATACCGAAATGGAAGTGGGAGCACATCACCATGGATTTCATTACCAAGTTGCCGCGTACTCTGAAAGGGTACGATGCCATATGGGTGATAGTTGATCGTTTGACGAAGAGTGCTCACTTCCTACCGATCCGCGAGACATATTCATCTGAGAGGTTGGCTGATCTGTTCATCAAGGAGATTGTGACTCGTCATGGTGTGCCGGTGTCTATCGTGTCGGATCGCGACACCCGGTTTACATCTAAATTCTGGAAGAAGTTCCACGACGCTATGGGGACGAGGTTACATATCAGCACGGCTTATCATCCCCAGACTGATGGTCAGTCAGAAAGGACCATCCAGACGCTGGAAGACATGCTTCGGGCATGTGTGATTGATTTTGGTGGAAGTTGGGATGACCACCTACCGTTAGCTGAATTCTCATACAACAACAGTTATCATGCCAGCATTGGTATGCCTCCATATGAGATGCTATACGGTAGGAGATGTAGAACGCCCGTTTGTTGGGGTGATATTGGTCAGAAGGAATTGGGAAGCGTCGAGGTAATCGAGGCTACGACTGAGAAGCTTGAGAAGATTAAAGCCTTCATGAAGGCAGCCAAAGACAGACAGAAGTCGTATGCTGATAAAAGGCGCAGGCCGATTGAGTTCCAGGTGGGTGACCGGGTTATGTTGAAGGTCTCACCTTGGAAGGGTATCATTCGCTTCCGAAAGCGGGGCAAGTTGAGCCCAAGGTATATAGGCCCTTTCCGAATCATTGCTCGAGTAGGAGAGGTGGCCTATAGACTGGAGTTGCCAGATGAGTTAAGTGGAATTCACCCGACATTCCATGTATCTCATCTAAGGAAGTGCTTAGCAGATGAAGATATGATTGTTCCATTGGAGGATATCGAAGTAGATGAACGGCTCAATTATATGGAGCAACCAGTGGCAATCATCGACCGAAAGGAGAAAAGGCTAAGGAATAAAGTGGTTCCTCTTGTGCGTGTACAGTGGAAGCACAGGAAGGGATCCGAATCAACGTGGGAGACTGAGGAAGAAATGAGACAGCATTATCCACGTTTGTTCGAGGAATAACAGGTTTCGGGGACGAAACCTATTTAAGGGGGGTGGACTTGTAACACCCGGAAATTTATTATTTTGAAGTCGACGAAGAAAGAAAAGAAATAAAGTCCAAAGTCGAGGGACCAAACTCGCCAACGAAGAAAAGTTGGGAAATGTGGTGGTATGTGTAGGGAGAGGGCAGCCCACTCTCCCCACACACACAAAATTCAGTTCACAAAGAAGAGAGAAGAGAGAAAGAGGAGAAAAGGGGAGAAAAGTGGTGTTTCGGGTGATTCGGGTGTCCAAATCCGTCGAGTAGCAAGCCAAATCGAAGCTCTTGTCTTTGTGCTCGATTGTGTGAGTTCTAGGACCCCACTTTTACTCGTTTTCAACTGATTTTGGGGCTGGAAAGTGTTCAAAACCCGTTTTTATGTGTGTGTGTGTTTGACCCATTTGGGTGTGATGTGTATGATGTGTTTAGAGTATGTTTTCGGGCTTGGGTATGCTTGTATGATGTTAAGGTATGCATTCCTAAGGTCCAGGAGGGTTAATTTAGGCTTAGAATGGATTTGGATTAGCTTGGAGGCCGAAAATTGCAGATTGGGTTCGGGATGAACTCCATTCTGCATCAGCTAGGGCTAGGCGACCGAATGAAGGCCATACGGCCGAATGAGGGCGATTGAAGGTCATTCGCACGATTGGGACTCAGTCGCACGACTGGGAGTCCAGTCGCATGAGGGTTGTACGACTGAGGGATTCAGTCGCATAGATGCTTAGTCGCATGAGTTCATTCGCATGAGGTTAGTCGCATAGGTGCCCAGTCGCAGTAATCCCATTCGCACGAGGTCCATACGCACGATTGGATGTTCATTCGCATAGATGATCATCCGCATGTGTCCAGTCGCATGATGTTCAGTCGCATGGAGGCCATGCGACTGAAGAGTGTCCATACGCCCGAATAGGGCTGTTGCACTCGAAGGAATGTGTAGTATGACTTCTGGCATTCGGGGGAAAGGTGCAGATGTAAGTTTTGACGTAAAGTAACCCGTAAAAGCATGTAAGAGGATGGTTATGGCCTTAGAGAGCATGTAGGGCATGATGATGATGATGTTGCATGTTTATGCATATTATGAATGTATGATGTTGCCCTGTATGATGATGATAAATGTGTATGATATGTTCCTTATTATGATATATGCTTATCTTTCTTGTGGCTTTGCATGTCATGCTAATGAATGAATGAAGTATTATATAATGTAAAGCGAAAGATAATGAAAGAGGAACATGAAGTAAGAATGCATGCATTAATGAATGATGAATGAACGAAAGAAAGGCTTGCAAGCATATATATTGGGGTGAGCGACTTTGTGTTGCAAAAGACTCTGATGAAGTGCAATCATTTAGATTGCCTATGAGGTGAGCAACCTTGTCGTTGCAAAAGACTCGAGTAAAGTGCTATCGTAATGTTGCCTTGGGGTGAGCAACCTTGTTGTTGCAAAAGACTCGGATAGCTTGCTATCGTGATGGGCAATTGGGGTGAGCAACCTTAGGGGTGCAAAAGACTCGGATAGCGTGCAATCATTGAGATTGCCATTGAGGTGAGCGACCATGTTGTCGTAAAAGACTCGGAAGACAGAATGAACGAAAAGAACGGAAGATAATGAATGGTGATGAAAGATAATAATGACATTATCTGTGTATACGTATGTTGAACGATCGCATGATAAAACGAATAGTTTTAATGAAAGTAAAGTATATTTATTTTATAAAGCTAGAACTCACTCAGCAACGCTGACTTTTATTGCATTTTCCAGTTGGCAGGTAAATGATTGCTGAGGATGGCACGGCAAGGCTACTCGGCTCTTTTGGGATGGCATCCAATTATATAGCTTTTGTGATGTAATGCAAACATGAATTTTGTAACCGGATAATGATGTATTATTTGGCAAAAGTAATTATAATGAATCGTGATGTCATTTTTGAATGTTTCCGCTGCAATGATTTCTTAATGTAATGTAATTATATGTTTTATGTGCGATGAATGACCAACTGTAAGCGTCCCGGGAACGGGGCCTTACAAAGTAATTTTGCACTAACCGGGCTCAGAACCACTATCCGGTTGTAGCTGCATGCAGTAAATGACTGCCAAGTCATGACAACCAACATGGGTTTTGCATTTCAGTCATAGCCATGGAAACAAAAAACTGACTGAACATACCCAAATACAGGTAGTTTCGGATGAGCGGCTCGTTGTCATCGACATAATGAACTAGAATCGGTCTCAGATGCGGCAAAACCTCATCATCATCAACAAATCACAAACCAACCGGACCATTATCACTGTCGTTGCCACTGCCAGCACCAAGATACCACAGCTAGCCTTAAATGGGGCAAATCGACCCAGTTACCTTCACCACTATCGCCATTGCAACCATCAACATCAAGCTGATAACAAGGAAAAGCCACCGTCAGCGATAACATTGAGGGGAGGTCGGGAAGGCACGACATGCACTAGTCGGAGAAGTACAACCGGTAAGCGGCCTTGACGGCAGGGCAACCAGATCCGAAAACCCTAAAGGGTGACCAGCGCACGCCATGTGGTAGGAGCACCATCCGACACCACCAAAAACCCCAGTGGCCAATGGACGGTTCTAGCAGCCCCATGACTACCGCCACAACTGCTCACATCAATGATAACGATGAGGTCAAGACAATGACTAACCAAAGACTCGCGAACATCCGCCACTGTAGCCAAATGCCCCAAATCAAAACCCGAAATAGTCAAGGCTAGAATACAATAGATGCACGAAGCCGCCACCAAAATCAATGGAGATCGGCAACTAGTAAAGGGCCAGAGACTGGCAGACAACGATCGTATGCCATCTGTTACGTTGGCCACCAGAGTAGTCATGCCAACCACCACCGGCAACACCTTCTCTCTCTATAAAACTAACTGGATGAGCTTTATTTCTCTCTCTAAACCACCAAAAAAACCCCATCGCAGCCAGGCACTCTCTTTAAAAAAAGAGGGATATAAAGAGGCAACGGTGAAAACGCAACCACCACTGTCACCAGCCCCACCAACAAACGTCGAGACTCGGTGAAAATGCCACCGCCACCGTTGACTTTGTTGTCGCCGCCCACCACCAGCACACCTACAAAACCCACTTGAAACACAACAAACCCTTTTACTCTCCATATAACTACACAGGGGGAGGGGGTAAAATGGCAACTCAATAAATTTGTGTGGCCAAACCACAAACACAAAAACACTACAGTTCCTAAATTGCTTTTTTTCATATTATACAATGGGTTTCAAAGTTAAGTCAAGAACTTAACTCAACAAAGCTCCAACCATTCCATCCACCCTAACATTTATATATTCTCAATTCTAAATATTTAAGTAAACAAAGCTAATCATGTAAAAATAATATATTCATTATAGCCACAAACATATAGTTTTAATATATATAATATTAAGAAACTAATAATAAGTTATTTGAAAGTTATAATTTAAAATAAGTAGAGATATAAGAAGGTAGTTTAATTTTAAGAATGTCTCAATAAGATCACTTATATTTTCTTTATTTTTTTAAATAAGTCACGAACTTTTGTAATAAGTCAATTTTTTATAAATATTATTAATTTTTAAATATTTTTAGAAAATTTTTTGCAATTAGTTAATGACTTAACTAGAATATTTCTGAAATTTTAAGGATCTGATTGAAACATTTTATGAGTGACATGATTGAGACGAAAAGTCTTATAAGTAATCTAATTAGAACGAGAGTTGGATTATACAAACATCCTTTTATATTATTAAGACACACTCTTGTTTGTATCTCTCTCCATATATATATATATATGTATATGTATATATATATATATATATGTGTATATATATATATATATATGTGTGTGTGTATATATATATATATATATATATATATATATATATATATATATATATATATATATATATATATATATATATATATATATATATATATATAGGAAAACATTCTATTGAGGACCATAAATATGTAAAGAACTATTAAGAATCACATAAGCAATGGACATATATGTATATATATATATATATATATATATATATATATAGAGAGAGAGAGAGAGAGAGAGAGATAGAAAGAATAAAAATAAATTGATTGTACCAATAACAAACCTCTTAGAACAGTCCTCAAACTTTATTATTGTTTCTACATGGATCCTAATCAAAGGATTAAGGTCGGGCAGCAGTGCAAAATTAAGGTTGGCGCTAGGAGTCGAGCTAATATGGGCTTTGTTAGGTCTAGAATCTGTAGATCTAGTCATTATGTATAGGCTTAGTACTTGAATCAATATTTGTAATGAACTTTTGTAATTCATTATTATGTATGCATTAAATATATAGGTTAACCCATTTATATATGTGTTGATGTATGTATGGATGCAGGTACAAACATAATACTTGATCAATTTTGAAATTGAAGTGTAAGAAACATCTACGGATGAACAAATTAGTCTTCCGTAGATGTATATCTTACAAGTAACAATACATCCGAAGATCATCTGCGGATGAACAACAAGACTTCAGAAGAACATTACCTTCGGAAGAACAAGATTTAAGAACATTACCTTCGGAAGAACAAGTTACCTTCGGAAGATCAATATCTACGGAAGAACGAAATTACTACTGAAGACAATATCCCTGCGGAGACCAAACACTTGTGTTATCCAAGTGGTACAAGTCAACAAGTCAACAAGTCAACAAGGCGGTTATACGAATCCCGAGAAATCCGTTGATTCCTTATCAGAAACAAATCAAATCCCAAGAGATCCGGTGTTTCCTATAACTGAAACATCTGTCTATAAATATGGATCCTAGGTTTCGATTCAAGACGATTGAACACAGACGATTGATTGATTGAGAACAGCAACAGCATTACAGCAATCATCAAAAGTCTTTCGATCATCATAACATATACAAACATCATAGCATTCATTGTTTCATTCTTTTGTAATCTTCAATACATTATAATAAAACGTTAATTAATCTTTAATTGTGTTTTGTGTCGTGTGTTCTTGATATTTCATTGACATTGAATGTTGTTTAAATACAATTAAACCAAATCAACGTTAATTCCGCTAACGTTGACTTGAAATCAATTCTCACTGATAATTCCTGTCGACGATCCTTGGATTCACAGGCTTGATCTTGGTAAAAATTTTATTTGCAAGACAAGAAAACACCGTGAGCCTCGTCACAAGCAGAAAGAGTTTTCTCTCTGTGACCACTCTCCGGTTTGAGAATAAGTATATATATTTGATTGAGGAGTTTAGAGAGTTACAAAGTTAGAAAATGGATTAAGATGGTTATAGCTGAGGGTGGAGAATGATATTTATAGTAGTCATCAAGTGATGAGGGTTTGCTTGGGTTCTACTTTAGATAAACTGTAAGATTCATACTTAAAGACTGCTGCAACTAAAGCAACCAAAGAGCTCTTAGCATGCATGCATGATGTACATAGTAGAGTTAGTAGAGTTACTTCAGAAGTTTTACACAACTCAAAGTAAATAAGCTAAGTGTAAAATCTTCCGAAGCCGAATGACAAAATCTTCCAAAGCCAAAGATGAAGTCTTCTGAAGCTTCAGAGACAAAGTCTTCCGAAGCCAAAGGTTGATTTCTTCCGAATACAGAGAAGACATGCTTTCTCTAATCACTTTTTTTGACAAAAAGCTGAACAACTTTCCGCAGCCACTCTTAAGACTCACCAACTTAGATAAGTTGGTGAAAAAGTCTATGCTTTTGTCAACTGTATATTATGATCATTGGTGTGTAACTTTCTACTTTTGTACTTTTTTATCCTTTTTATAATATATTAGAATGTGAGCTATGGTATGTCATAGTCACAAGTCAAAAGACAATCTATCTTTTGACTATACATTGATCTTATTGTCTAGAATAGTGTTTCCAGCTGGACATCAAAATATAGCCAGTTGTAGGATGTAGTATAAAATGTATCAGGTTGTTGTATTTATCTTTATGCTTTATAACACTTGTAATAGAACTTGAGAGCAATATACATCATTCTTGAAAACCCAAACTTATATCATCAATTTAAACCCGGTTTCCTATTTGATCTGTTAAGTGTTCTAAGTCTCTCCCCATTGTGAAACTGATTGTATTGATCACTCTCACTCAGTCTTGCATAAAGTGTAGTCAAACATCAAAGCTTGTACTTTCTTGGGCAGAAGGTTTTGTATCCTTTTAGTGCAAAGGGTTTTTGAGTTAGCATTAATACTTTTTGTCTCTATAGTTGACTTGGGACTTCTAGTTTTGCGGCTTGTTCTCAAAGTCTGACTTATATGTCTTGTCGTTTTACGCTCTGACTATATCCTTAATAACAAATGAGTGTATCTTTTCTTTTAAAGCTTCGACTTTTATTATCTTTGTTTCTTTGAAATTCCTAAGTGTGGGAGTCACGTCTTATCTACTATCTATGTTGGGTTGCGACTTGTCACTAATCATACTCGCGAGTCGCGACTTGAGGTGTCCCTTGACCTTCCTTCCCTTTCTTGGTGTATTTATCAATTATGTTTAACGGAAACTGACTAGAAAAAGGCTATTTGGTTTGAATGGTATCTTAATGAGCCATGGCTTGGATTTGTCTGTGTGAGCCGCGACTAGGGCTCTTTCCGGACCATTGCCTTGCTTTACATGCTAGTCATTACTTTGGTCGCATTTTATCTTAGTGGCATTCCTTCAGCCGTGGCTTGGGGTTAAAGCTTGTGGTGTACTCCCCATTGTAAGTGGCGTTACCTCATAAATTAATATTTTACAATTTTACAAAGTTATCTCATTATTAAAATTTAAAGTTATTTACATGAGAGGTTTAATGTTAACGGTCATATGAAAATATGAAATGCAAACGGTCCAAATTTTACTCGAGGACCAAATCTGACTACAACTTTTCTAAAAGGTAAAAACTGTAAGTTTCATCAAGTTTTGAATTTAATCTCTCATTCTCTCATCAGATCATCACCCCCTTTTCATCTCTCTCTCTCTCGATAAATCTATACTTCTGTATATATAATCACAGTAACAATATTATATATACGGTTCCATAGACAACGCGAGCATTCGAGAGAATATTTACATCCATCCACAATTCCACATTCGAATTCCTTCATCAATTTGAGTTCTTCAACAGTCGAGTGTGATCGATCCATTGTGTAAGGGTGTAAGTCCAATTTCATTTTGTGATAATCGTTGATTAGATTTGTTCATGGATGTTGGAGTCGATAATTCACCGGAGAACGTCGGTGTTGCGATGGAATTTCCGGCCATTGACGGTGAAATGCTGTCGTCGCCGCCATCTATGCCGCCGAGGCTTCGCCGGAGACTCACTGAAACAAAGGCGTCTCCATCTAGTGTTGAAGAGATCGAAGCTAAGCTTCGGAATGCAGATCTTCGTCGACAGGTTAGTTCTTTTGGTTTTTTGTAGTCAGTTCCCCTATACAGTTGATTAATCTGTATAACGATCGGTTTTTTCTTCTTGTTTCCGTCTGTTTTTTTGAGAAGAATTTGCTGTAATTGATAGGTGTTATTATATAGAGGTTTATAGGAAAGAACGTAAACCAAACATGTGCTTAAGGTTACTAATTACTGATTAGGACTGAAGGAATCCGAGATTATCATCTCTATGACAAGGTCATTATGAAGTAAAACTCATTTGATCTCAAGTTAGGTAAGGTGGTTGCTTCAGAAACTTTACTCATGGTGAATGTGATGAGGTTGATTTTTTAGGTTTGCAAATTAAGCAATTGAAAACCAGAGGATATAATTAGGAACTGAGTTTCATGTATTTTACTAATTAACCACTCAAAACTTTTAGCTCTCTCTTAATCTTCTCTGTTATTGGCTTCTGAGTTTTTAGGTAATATGATTACACAGACTTTCATATGCTGATCTTTGTTTTTGTTTTTTATCCGTTTGCTTTTTTGCAGAAATTTTATGAGCATTTGTCAAGCAAGGCGCGGCCAAAGTCCAGGAGTCCTCCACAATCTGGGTACAATGAAAACCTTGGTCAACGTCTACAGGCAAAGCTTCTAGCTGCTGAACAGAAAAGGTTAATTTTTCTTGAAGTTTTTCATTTGGCTTTTATTGTACCAAACTAACCAAGCTAGAGGTTTCCGCTTGTGACATATTTCTGTCATTTACATGCTAACAAAAGCTGTATATGTTCCATGTGAAGTTGATGTCATTATCTATTAGGGCCTACTGTTGGGCAGCTTTTGTCTTGCATTTCTATTTTAACTAATCAGTTGTATAGTTCACTTAACCATCTCTCTCCCTCTCTTTTCTATGGCCACCCCTCTTTGTTTGTTATTGGTCATTTTGATTGCCGGTCCTCATCAACGAATTCTTGCTACTTTGACGTAATTATGATGTTCTTCATGGTGTTTGGTTTGAAATGGGAGAGTTGACGTTAATCAAGGATTCAAGGGTATTTTGAACATACAAATAACAGTCTTATGTTACAATTCACATCAAATAGAGTGAATATTGATGTTCTTTCCTAACTTATGATGCTAGCTTCCACCTTTACTCTTCTCTAGGGGATTAAAGTATATAGATTGTTGATTTTAATTATGGAATTTGCTATCTTTTCTAGTTTTTGCTGTCTTCTCCATTCTTTAATTTTTATTTTTATTTTCATTACATTCAATTTCCATCCTTTGATATAAGCATATTCCAGAAGTACTGGCTGTCATTTGTGTTTTACCTTTTGGAATTAATACATTGGTCAGAGAGATGTAAAGTGAGAATCTCATGTGCTTGTTGGGCAAACTATCAGGTCAAGCATTTTGGCAAAATCTAAGCTACGTCTAGCTAAGCTGGACCAGTTGAGGCAAGCAGCCAGAACAGGGCTGGAAGTGCGCGTTAAGAAGGAACGTGCAGAGCTAGGGACAAAAGTGGAGTTTCGCGCGAGACAGGCAGAGACGAATAGAATGAGAATCTTGATAGCTTACAAGCAGCGAAGTGCTTCATTAAGAGAAAGAACATCTCAGTCTCTTATAAGAATGATTGCTCGTGAGAGTAAGTATAAGGAATGTGTTGGTGCTGCTATTTCGCAAAAAAGGGCTTCAGCGGAGAAGAAAAGATTGGAATTATTGGGAGCTGACATGGAAAGGGCTCAAGCTAGGCTTTTACAAGTAAGAAAGGTGGCAAAATTCGTCTCTCAGAAGCGAGAGATTGAAAGGAGGAGATTAAGAGAGAGTTTGGAAGATAAACTACAAAGGGTATGCATGTCTTTTGTTTTATTGTTTTCCAATAATGGGTTGGTTAGGATTATTTGTTTAATCTAAAATAGCACAAACCGATAAAATAAAATAACATAAACAAACAAACGTACCTGGTAAATCCCAGTAAAAGCAAAGCTATTGGTAGGCTCTGGGAGGGATGAGGTGAGGGCACACCTTTCCTCTATCTAAGAGGATAGAGAGACTGCTCCCATTGAGACCTTGGCTCCCAATTATATGTTTTCACGAACATCCTATAGTAATCCAAATAACATACAATGAAATATGATACAATCCAGATAGCATACAATGAGATATCATACACTCTAGATAGCAAAGAACAAGGTATCATACGATCTAACAATCCGGATATCATACAATGAGATATCATAGTATCATACGCAGAAACATATCCAGATAGCATGCAATAAAATAAAATAAGTGTAGCTTAAATGGAAACATCTCAAATGGATTGGAAGATTCTAACGGTTTGAAACTCTCCCAGATCATTTTTAGGAAATTAGATCGTTACAGAAGTAATTCATTTTTTGTAACCATATATGATAAGGCAGATTCTTGTAAAAAACGCTTCAGGTCAACAAAACCCGGTCCAACCTGAACCGTACAAAAGTTTATCTACTTTTGATATGTTACTCAACCACCCATTTTGCCACCTCTACTTGTTTTCTGTTTCTGAAACGTGTTTCTAGCATCGGCGAATCACATTATTTCAAACAATGTACTTGCATATAGGCAAAGAGACAGAGAGCAGTATACCTCATGCAGAGAGCAAAACTACATAATTCTGTAGATACTAATTGGACCAAGAAAATGCAGAAGCAAGCTGACCATCTTTCTAGAAAATTAGCAAGGTACATGTGCTGAAAATAAAGTTTGACCTTTGTGTGAAATACAATGAAGCATGATGATTGATGAATATAGGACGACATGTCACTTATTATTTTATGTTTGTTAAATTCTTGTCTGAAACTACATGTCACTTATTATTTTATGTTTGTTAAATTCTTGTCTGAAACTAACTTAACAAATTCTGTTAGGTGCTGGAGAAAGTTTCTCAAGCGGAAAACCACCTTAGAATTGGCTAAAAATTACTCTGTTCTAAACATCAATGAGGATCATGTAAAGGCAATGCCATTTGATCAGTTTGCAGTCCTGATTGAGACACCCTCTAAACTTCAGACTACAAAAGCTTTATTTGACCGCCTTGAGATGCGTTACAAAGCTTCAATGAGCACGGCATCTGGCATCAACTTCAATGGTCAGAATAACATTGATTACCTCCTTAAAAGAGTTGCTTCACCCAGTAGGAGAACTACACCCAGAACCCCTGCCTACAGTAATGTGAAGAAACCTGGTCTTTCCAGAGCAGTCTCCAAGAAACCTGTTGTTAAGCCATCGAGGTACCAAGTGAGAGTAGTGCTATGTGCCTACATGATTGTGGCTCACCCTGATGCAGTTTTTAGTGGTCAAGGGGAGCGTGAGACTGCTTTAGCCGAGTCAGCCAAGAAGTTCATTCAAGAATTTGAGTTGTTGATTAATATAATACTACATGGACATTATGAAGAATCCAAACCAGTGTTGCCTAGACGTACCTTTAGGTCACAGCTGTCAGCTTTTGATTTGGCATGGTGTGCCTACTTGAATAGCTTTGTGGTATGGAAGGTTAAGGATGCTGAGGCTTTAGAGGAGGATCTGGTGAGGGCCGCTTGCCAAATGGAAATCTCAATGATGCGAAAATGCAAATTGACACCTGACGGAGATAATGCTGACCTTACACATGTTATGAAAGCTATTCAGAAACAGGTTTTGCTACTGGCCTTATTATCTTTTATTCTTATTAGCAATGGACAAAGGCATTTGTTGGTATAGGTTGGGACAGGTTAAGTCACATTTTTGTCAATTCTTTTTCTTTTCTTAAATAATGCATCTCAAATATGTTTTACATAAATTATATATTACTTCGATACTCATCTCATATATATATATATATATATATATATATATATATATATATATATATATATATATATATATATATATATATATATATATATATATATATATATATATATATATAGGTGGTTTTATGCAATAAACTAACACTTTTGTCTTACTTTTGACCCGTTTTTAAAGTTAATTTTTTTTACTGTACCCGTTAACAAAGCATAACCTGAAATTGTCGATTCGTAAGTGGAAAGTATTAAATAATGCAGGTTACTAAGGATCAGCAACTGTTAAGGGACAGGGTAAGGCACCTTAGTGGAGATGCGGGTATAGAGCGTATGGTGAATGCTCTTTCTGATACACGGACAGAATACTTTAAAACAGTTGAGAAAGGTAACCCCATGGGTTCACCAGTTGCACATATGCCACCATCTTCGTCCTTGCTGGTAACCGCAACTGCTGACTCAGACAAAAAGAAAAAAGATGAAGAGGCTTGTCGTGTGGTTCGTGCCCTATTCAAAGATGATAATACCAAGCCACTCCAAAAGGTTGTAAGCTATTCTGCTGGCAGCAGTAGATCTCCAGAAAGTCAGTTAAATCATTCTAGTGAGATTGTCAGCATGGAGAATGAGTGGATCGTGAATGAATTTGTTCATGGGCAGCATTATTCATCTGCCAATAGTTTGAATGGTACTGATGAAGATCAAACAGCAGTCAAGGTTAGTTTGTCTTTTCTATTCAGTCTTCTTTTGTTTCGTTTATTATATTCTTTAGCTGCACTCCCTCCGTCCCATGAGCAATTGACAATGATTACAGGTACGACGGACGATGGAAAAAGCTTTTTGGGATGGCATAACTGATTCTATAGAAGATAATTATGATCGTGTCGTTGAACTTATGAAGGAAGTGAGGGATGAACTTTGTGAGATGGCTCCTCAAAGTTGGAAACAAGAGATTACTGAAGCTATTGATGTGGTCATTCTTTCTCAGGTGAACATGCCAACTGTTGAGATTTCTTTTTTTATTTACTATTTTCATTCATTTAAAGTTTGCTGAGATTGTTGAACAAATTGTTTTCATCGTCTCCCTATGTAGTTGTTGAAATCGGACAGTTTAGACATGGAATATCTGGGTAAAATTATGGAGTTTGCACTGGTGAGCCTGCAGAAGCTTTCAGCTCCAGCACATGAAATCAACCTCAAGGATGCCCACCAGAAAGTTTTAAGAGAACTAGCTGATATGTGTCAGGCAGATGTTTCCAATCGTTCACATGCTATAGCATTGGTTAAGGGATTGCGTTTTGTACTGGAGCAGATACAGGTATATATTTTCTGCGTATTTCTCTTTTTCTTTGCCCGGAAATGGCATTTTTTACTCGGGTCATGTTTTTCCTAACGGGTCAAACATGTAAAAAAGTGCTTATAAGGAAACGGTTCAAATGAAGTTACCCATATTTTCAAGGGAGTGTTTTGGGTTGTTTTTGCATTTTCCAGAAAGCAGGTGGAGAACACTATTTTCTGATTCTTTGTGTTCAGACACTATATTATCTTCCTCACAACATAATCCCAAACCAACTCTTAATGCATAAAGCCTCCTTAGTTCAATTTTCAAGTTAAATTATTGTTCCGAGGATATGAGTTGTATAATCACATTTGAGATGCTACATTTCGAGTCAACCCTACCCCACTGTGGGTCCCATCCCACAAATTACATGTTTTGACATTATATCAGCCCATCTGAGATGCCTATTTTTCCACCTATCATTGCATCATGTTATGTGAATGATTGAATCTGGAATGTTGGTGCCCATAAACTACCTTCAACTCCTATTGTTTTGTAGGCGCTTAAGCAAGAAATTGGCAATGCTCGTATTAGGATTATGGAACCATTACTGAAGGGACCTGCGGGTTTGGAGTATCTAGAAAAAGCTTTTGCAAAGCGGTTTGGTACACCGTCTGAAGCTTCTACCCGCCTTCCATTGACCATGAGGTGGCTTTCATCTTTAGGTCCCACCTATGATCAAGACTGGAGTGACCACAAACTGGTTCTGTCAAGCTTGCATGATGGTTCACCATCAGAGAACCTGGTGCTTCCTTCCACCACTCTTAGGACTGGTGGAAGCTTCTCTAATCGATTGCAAACATCAAGCTCTGTCCCCATAACAGACGATGCAGCAGGCAACTTACAAAACTGACATGTTTATCAATATTTCAAAAAGTAATACTTGTAAGTTTACGTTAACATCCATTGTTCTGTTTTCCTCCAGATAATAGGTACCCTGAGTGCAAGGGAGAAATGCGTGATTTGCTAGTGAGGCTTGGCTTGCTGAAACTGGTGAACGATGTTTATGGTGTGACCCAGGAAGAGTTGCCTGAAACACTGAAGCTTAACTTTCTCAGGATGAGGCTGGTTCAGGCGCAACTCCAGGAGATCATTGTCACTGCTACGAGGTATGCTAAGTTTTATACCTTCCACCCAATATCAGGTGGTGATTTCGACCCATTTACTTATATAAATTGATCGATTTGGGTTGTGTTTTCATCAACTCATGATCAACTTTCTGATTCTGCTGGCAGCATTCTAGTCCTCCGACAAACGCTTGTGATGGAGAAAATGATATCAAGTCCTGAGGAGATGGAGACCACAATACAAAATTGTTCCAGTGAGCTTTTACAGATACTAGACACCGTAGAGAAGGCAGGTCTCGAGGAGATAGTTGAAGTCCTGAGAAAAACCACAGAAGGTTTTGATAAAACCAACAATCCCACAAAAACTGAGTCAAGACGACTCGTCATGGCAAGGATGCTGAGGAAAAGCCTACAAGCTGAGGACTCGGTTTTTATGAAGGTGTCTAGAGCAGTGTATTTGGCTACTCGAGGGGTTGTGCTTAGTGGCAGTGGGAACCGTGGAAGACTACTGGCAGAGATGGCTCTACGCCAAGTGGGTGCGGTTGTTCTCACTGACAGGGTGGTGGAAGCCGGGAAGGTGTTGGGAGTGATGTCGAGTGTGACCGAACGTGTTCATGGGCCGTGGTATGACCAGTTGATTGAGAACGTGTGACCATTTGACTTCACTTTTGGTTTCTCTTTTGTACATACATGTGGTTATGATTTGTGTAGTGATGCTGTCGTAGTGAGTGGAGAAAGGATAACATGTATACATTGGCCACTAAGTTCAAGTGAATGAATAACTAGAACCATGAATTTGTATGTTTAACCATGATAGTTGTTTTAATATTAGCATGTAATGTTTTAATGTGTTTATTTTTGTTTTGCACGTATAGCATATGTAAATGAAATATAAATTCATATATAATTATTTTAAAACGGCTAATTGGATCAGTGACGGACTACTTGACAATCCACTCACTTATAATTAGTTTACTTTTGATGGTAGTTTCAAGTTGTGTACTCAAATAATATAAATGATTGGATGGGTCAGTAACTTATCAGTGATCCAATTAGTTGTTTCAAAATAATTATATATGAATTTATATTTCATTTATCTGTATATAATTTTTTATATATGCAGGTAAGCGATTAAAACTTTAAGAATGTACGAAAAAATTAGTTTGATATGTTCTTATGTCTATAAATGTACACTTTTGTATATAAGAAGTTTTTGTGGAAAATTTTAAAAATATGAACCTCTAATCAAACAATTTATGTTCTTTTATTCTTGAATTCTTTTAGTGTTCTGTAATAAATTTTACCCCAATCACGGGGCAGTCTTTATAGAAAACTAAAATAACTTGAGAAAAATAGAAAACTTAATTTCAACCCTTGATAGCCTCTTTCTTCTCAAGTTGCAATTCACATAAAAATCTAGATTAGACTCACCTTGACCAGATTGGGATAAAAATTGACATCAGCTTTGTTTTGAAACAAAACTACCTATTAACGCTCCTAATCGCTCCTTCAATAGAATTGGAACATGATTTTGTAACAAAACTACCTATTAACGCTCCTAATCACTCCTTCAATAGAATTGGAACATGATGAAGATTCAAAGACTTGCACAACGCATTGACTGTATATAATATCAAATCCTAACTTTGTTGGGTGAAATTATGGAGATTTATAGGTGTTTTTATGATGTAAGATGGAAAAACATAATACCATGTATAATGGTTTAATTATAGTGATAGAAAAAATATTGTCACATAAACATTAACTAGTGATATTCCCCGATTACGCATTGCGGGATAGTGGCCTTCAAGGGTCATTTACTTCATTACTACAAAAGTCAAAGTTTGGTTATATGAAGTTAGCGTTACTACGAAATACAAAGTTTTGCATCCGTTTACGTTGATGATTCTAGGCTGCCATTGGTATAATTTGTGCCCAAAAAAGTACAAATCTACATCATTACCACAAAAGCTTACCACTTTTATATCCGAAGTTGTTCAATACCCGACAGTTGGCGACCTGTGTATCTTGATGAAAATAAACATGTTTTTATAATTGCTTGTGGGAAAACATGTATTTTGGTTTAACACGAATATTTTTTTACGTACCTTTTATAGTTCGGCGTTGCTGGATGTTTTGCTTTCTTTAATGAGGTTGTTCCCTTATCTAAATGTGTGGTAAAAGATCTTGATAGTCAGCCTATTGGTTATATATTACGGTAAAATTAAAGGTGATTGTGAACTACCATTGTTATGGAGCAGCTGTGAGCGACCAATTTGTAGTCTTGTCGGCCGTCTTCTTTGGCAAAAAAGGATTGCACATAAAAATCGCCCTGAAAACATGCATTTTATATACTAATACTTACTCTTGTAATCACATAGGTACAACTAATATTGCTTTATTCACTTGAAAGTTGCAAACTTGAGTGGTGTTGATATGCAAAAACCATTTCACCTATGGGAATAACGACATTGTAACATCATGATTTCCATAACTCATCAGTTTGTTACTACTGGCATCTTTAGTTTCACTAAGAGGCAAAAAAGGAAAAGAACTATTAGGTTAAAGATGGGACTTATTTAGAAACATATTTTTAATATTTAAAAGACATAGCCTCATGCAAACCATAATTCAATCTAAAAATTGATATTTCTAACAATAAATCATGAAAACATAATAAATTTAGTAAGCAATTAATTTCATAATAAGCAGAGAGCACAAAAAAATTTACATCACACGTGTAACCATAAGTGCGTACAATGCAAATTGAAGAAGCTTTTTGGGTGTTGTATGAAAGTGGCCGACATGCTATCCTTCTGTAAACTCCACTGATTTGTAATCTTGCATCCCCAATATAAACCCCATATGGTTCAACGTTTACAACTTTCATTGTGAATATGGATTGTGATTGTTTAGAGGCCATCATTAGGAGGTTAGTCTAAAACAAAGAAAAGTACCTAAATTAGACCCGATATCTAAACCAAAGATAATCACATTTACACAGCTGTTTAAACTCGTAAATTTACATTCATATAACTCTATAAATATAGAGGAAACGAACAGGTTTTGTAAGCCCAAAACAATTGAATCAAACAACAGGGTTTGAATAAAAATAAAGCACAACCAGAGAGGAGATCAAAGCAAAAAAAACGATACTTTCTTACCAACGAATGGAGGTTGAATCGAACTCCACCGTCAATCGACGATTCCTTTTCTAAAAATGTTAACAAAAAGGTTTGCTCCAACATTCAAGCTCTTCTTATCTTTCATGCCTACAATGCAAAACGTAATAAAGCAACAATCACAATTTTACTATTTTCTAAACTACAGACACATGTAAGAAGCGTAGAAGTTTCTGAGATAAAGATTGAAGCTAATACCTTATTATATCAACTTGTATTGATTTCCCGTATAGCTTGATCATATTAAGAACTTTTGTATCAGGTATCATCAACAACAAATGCCACTTGAGCTTAAGGGAAGACATGGATACCGAAGTTTACAAACTTAAATAAGCAACCAAACTTACAATCATAGAAAGATAATTATTTTACATGCATTGCTATATTGACTTGTAGCTTGATAAAATAGAGCATGATGCTTAAATGATATGTAATTTCTTTGGGTTTTGTGTGTTGAAGCAAATATGGATCATGGGTCTGCTTTAAGGAACCCTTCAACTCTTCAAGTCGCAATGCCAAAGCGATCTATGCAAGTGATGTACATATTAATATTGATCATTTATATGGTGTTATATGCACACATGCACATAATCCGCTAAAGCTTGATAATCTATAAAGATGACATGCCTTGTAGAGTGCAGCAGACTAAATCATTTAAAGTCCGACCTAGCTCCTAATTCTTTCTCCCATTCATCCCAAAATGAAACATCACCTATCAAAAGCATTCTACCAAATTAGATAACATTTTCACAAATTAAACTAATATTCAACCCACTAATTAAAAGGTATAAAATTATAAAGGCAGGGATCACCGTCCCTTAATGACTTGGTAATAGACAGTGGATAGGCCGACCCACGAGTCTGAAACAAAAACTCAGGTGTCGAAAAATTTAAAAAATAAAACTGAAAATCTTACCGAAAAACGTTAGCCCCTTTAATCTGTACGTGGCTGAAAGTCGCGTCTACAACCATCGACAGGGCCAAACGGCGACTTGCGCTAGCCGTCGTCCTTGTTTCCGTCACGATTTCGTCTTGCGGTATCCATAGTACCCGCGTCGAAAACCTGAAAGTCTTAAGCACTTAAGTACTCATATAGTTTCTAATCAGGCTCAAAATCTTGTCAATCGAGGCATAAGTTTCAACTATAGTTCAACAAAGGAGGTATAAAGATATAGTGAGGAGCAAGTCAAGTATAAGGTGATATACATGAACATAAGAGTATCAAGACAACAGTATTGCTCCTTGGTGTGCATAAATGTATCAAGTTGGTATTCATAATTATAGTGTATGCACACCTAGGTTAAGTGTTTATGTTAGGTAAAATCCTTAACAGTCATGTCTTAATGTTTCACTTAATCAAAGCTGGGTACACCCAGCTTATCTTATCAAGTCATAGCCTAGGTGTTCTTAATAGTTTGAAGGCTATAAGTGTTGTTTCCCACGTGTCTTAGTTTAGAACCTATAAAGTTCACATGTTTCCTAAGGTTCATAGAGTTTGAGCTTAGGGTTATAGTTTAGGTAAAACCTAATTCTCTATAACCAATGGCTCTGATACCAACCTGTCACACCCCCACTTTCAGCACACAGCGAAAGCCCGAGAGTGCGACTAGTCTGAATATCAAGAACTATATTATTTACAAGAGAAAATTAAAATTTCAATACATTGAATAGATACTTAAATACTTCATAATCTGGGCTTTTAACTTGGTACAACTACTACTTGAGATTCTCCAAATTGATAACTAGTGAAACTATATTTGGTTTCCGGTTCCTAAATAGCATACTAAAAGTGTCAACTAAAAATTATTGGTGAGTTTTTGCAGTCCCTTTTTACTCATATTAATTTAGGGTGAAAAGCATGCTCGTATCCATTTACTGGACTTTGTTATGATGTTCAATTATTTAAGACTTTCTTTTTTGTTACTATGCACTTGCACCGACTGTTGGCATACACAACCATTAATTATGTATGAACCGACCGATCGTATGGGTAGTACTACTTGGGGAATCTCCCACGCATAGTGTGACTTATGTATATGGAAAGAAACACTAAGACATATAGAGTCGCTGAGCCTATAGTGTCTACGCTTATATTATCTGCACATGCTTATTGTTTGACAGTTCGGGTGTTGCTATTCGGGAATTTAATCCATATTAGATGGGTATTAGATAACTGGGTACAGGGTTGGTTGTGTACTTATTTAATTGGCATCATGCGTGTTAAACTCTGTTTTTGTTAAACCTGCAAACTCACCAACTATTTTTAGTTGACACTTTTAGTATACTTTTTCAGGAACCAGAAACCAAAGATAGCTTCGCTAGTTATACAATTTGGATCATTTCATGTAGCAGTTGTACCAAGTTAGAAGCCCATATCATGAAGTATTTAAGTATTTATTCAAGGTATTGAGATTTTAATATTCTTTTGTGTAGAAGAAGAAGAAGAAGAAGTTCCTTCTATCTAGATTGGTTTTTAGGCATCACAATATCATGGTATTATGTCATGCCGTTATTCTTTGATTTTTTATGAATGTTATATCAAGATAGTGCTAATCATAATGTATTGCTAATATGTACATACTTATTCTGTTATCTGCATTGTTTGTATAATTAAAAATCAATTTACATCCAAAAAAATTCAGGTTTCTTCTTGTTGTCATTTAATAAAGTTTGTTAATTGCTTTTCAATATCTTTTTGATGATCTAGAAATTTTTCATCATAGTTGGACTTTATTAACAAATGGACCGTAAAACGCTTTCTCACTGAGTCACTGCATTGTAAGGTGCAGATTCGGCTTGAAACGCCTCGATTTGGTACAGCTCTCGCAGCCCGCACCGAAACAGGGCTTTACCCCTAGATGTCTAGTCAACTGCTGCGCCTCAACGCATTTCAGGGAGAACCAACTAGCTGGTGTGTACTTAATGCAATGATGTTGAACTATGAACACAAATTAATATACCAAAAACTCAGGATTCAACACTTGGCCCTCAAATACCGAATTATGCCAAATTCTAATCCACTACCAATCAGCTGAACCATTGTCAATCAGCACTTAACAGATGAGCTGCTGATCGACTACTACTGATCAGCATTGAACTCCATGAACTGCTGATCAACTTTTACACAAGACAATACTATCTGTACTGACGGTTGTTGTGTTCTACCTCTTGTAGACAACATAGTACTGAAGCTACCTAACTTTGAGGTGCCGATTGTCTGTCTTGTTGTACTATCTAAACATAGAATAACTTATACTTATTATCTAGATTTCATAGTATAGAACCCTCATACTTCTATAGTAAAGATAAGCTTTTGTTAAACCATTTGTGTATCTGCTTATTGTAACTTTTTGTACTCAGTTTTAATTAATCAGAGTTTAGATTGTTGTAAGTTACAGCTAACTTGATAAAAGTTAAATCTTTAGATACTAATGTTCCATTTATGGTTTTTGTGTTATAGATTTTCTATAAAACATACATGTTTATGCTTGATTAATGTTTCCTTTGTTTGGCAGTTTTGATACTTCATGTCATCAAAGAGTCCTCGTCACAATGGTTAGAAGACCGCGACAACAAGCGCCAACCATGGATATATATATATATATATATATATATATATATATATATAGATATATATAGATAGATATATATATATATATATATATATATATATATATATATATATATATATATATATATATATATATATATATATATATATATATATATATATATATATATATATATATATATATATATATATATATATACTTGTAGGAAACCCGCGCGATGCGGCGGCGACGATAACAATTATTGTAGTGACATGCTAGCATCTTTGTTTTACAAGTAATATGAAAATGCTTGTGGATTTAAGTGAATACGACCACGCACTTAGGCGATGGTTAAAATTTTAGTTTTGAAACTGATATAATCGATTACATCATTAACAACAACTAACAAAATAGTGAATATGCAGTTCGGTAAACCTGATTTGTTTTGGGGTGGCTAAGTCATTACAACAATTATATTACTATAGAACATGGCTTGGTGATGCCAACCCGTATTGGACTACACAAAAAGATGACTACAACCACATTAACAATATGGGTAAACCTGCAATTACAATAGCTTTAGTGTAGAGCATGCATGGATGACTTTGACCAAGATTGGGCTATACAAAAGCTAGCAAAACGGAGATGCTACAAAATGTTAGAATATTGACCGTTGGTTTTTGTACCTGTAACAAAATGTGAGACTTAGATTGTATGATGACCAGTGTAATAATCGAGTAAAACCCAGAATAACATTATTATGAATGTAGAAGCTTAAATCCGAACTGGTCATTGTTTTCATATTGGTGGCTTTATTAAAATTTATATTTTATTTTATTAGGTTTATAATTTTCATATATTTACTTAGTATAAATGATGGTTCGTAATGTATTAAACTAAACTTCACTCATTTACAATAATGTAATAAGCAATATATTGTTAAATTTTGGAGATATTTTATAAAAAATGCAAATGAACACAAAGAATATGTATTATGTTTTTGCAAAGCAAATCAAAATCTTATGTTGAATTTACAAGAAACCAACCTAAACTGAGATGGACTTTTAGTTATTTTTATATAAAAGCCAAATCAAAAACTACTTCTGATTTAGATAAAAACATTGTTACCGAGATGAAATCTTGAATCATGTGAACAAATTGTCAAAATATATCTTTCATTTACATTCAACCATTAAGACAAATGATACTTCATTTTTGCAACTAATGCATCCAAGTAAAAATGGTTTCTTGTTGACATGTAGGAAAGTCAACATGTTAGTATATTATTAGCTACTGCCATAAGGTGGATAATATCTTTAATTTTACTTCTACCGGATCATTGATATCATATGTCAGCAAATTGAAGCACAATAGATAGGAAAAAAAGATTCAAAGTGTTTAGAGGAATGATCCTTCATACATCTCATGATCAATTTATAGCTCAGAGGCTCCTCAAATAAACAAATACCTTAAGTCTCCAATAGCAGGTTGGAAAAGTTGGTTAAAATTATGGGCATCTGCAATCTCAATATAGAAGCATATAAATACAAAATGATTGAAAATGAGATTTCATCATGTTAAGAAAGAATCCTTAAGCACATATGTATATCTAGGAAGCACGGGGACGACAAAAAGGCTGGGGTACCCGCTTCCGAAACGGATTGGGGACGGAAACGGCATGGGGACGCCAGGGAAACGTTTCCGTAAATTTGGGGACGGCTTTCTCGACGTTTCCGTAAATTGGGGACGTTTCCGTAAATTTGGGGACGTTTCCTTGAACCCTTCTGTTTTCCTTTTATTGTTTATTAGGGTTTAACCCTTCACATGCTCACGTACGTATTATATAACCCATCAAATTCTTAAAACCCTTCAAGCCTATCATCGATTATAAAACAATCAGTAAGTTATCTTCATTCATTATTCTTCCATCTTCTTCATCTTTGATTCTCCATGGCTTCTCAACAAGATTCACAAGGCCCATCTCAAGCTTTATCAGCGACAGACGAACCTCCGTTGTGGGCGTACGTCACCAAATTAGAAAAGCAAGGTTCCGGCGGAACTTGAAATTTAAGTGTAAACTTTGTAGTGAAATCCGACAAGGATCGTATTCACGGGTTAAGGTGCATCTCCTTTGTATAAAAGATAATCTCCATGACTCTATATTCATGGTGAAACCGACGATTCGTTGCTGTTATTGATAATTAGTTACCTATGAAACATGTAGGTTTTTTGGAACTAGAAAATTATTTTCTTATTAATTAATGATTTGCCTATCGTGGTTCTTTATATATTTTTATTTTTTTATATTTTTTTGTTGCCGTACCTATGCCGTCCCCGTATCTAGAATTTTTGAGTTTTGCCGTTTCCCGTCCCCGTATTGTCCCCATACCCCGCTCTCGTACCCGTTCCCGTGCTACTTAGATGTATATCCATATTTAAAGTTATATTTTCTCGAAAAGTCAATAGACTATCTAATAATAAGTCCAAATGATAAAATAAAATATGATTCTATAGGTTTCATTCACTTTTAATATTTATAACAATTTAGCACTATAGTATCTGCCTCATATAATATATATGTTTGTATAAATAAGCCTCTCAACATATAATAAAACATGTTAGAAAACTCATATAAAATATACCTCATTAGATTGGCTCAAGTAAGATTCTTCGACCATCTCCAAGTAAGCATCCTATGCATTTTTTAATGTGATCTGCAAAAACCATCCAGGTCAAGAATTGAACATCTACACATATGTCTAAAAATTAGACATTCCTAACCATCCAAGTCAAAAAAAAACATAGTTGAAACCCAAACTTTACAGACATTTATAGGTTTGACTTCTAATCATCTGGTCTTTTTCTTAACTTCATGAAGTAGGAGATGAAAAGGTCATTGGTAGATCCTTTACAACTCTATCCAAGAAACCAAAATCGGTGTGAAATCTGAAACGAATTCAAATTAATTACATTATGGAGATCTTGTTGCTGCTGCTGACTTTGACATTAAAATGGATGGTAAATGTACAAATCTTGCTAAAACATTATGTTATATTTGTAAGATGGTAAAAGACTCAATGATATTATTGAACAGTTAGGTTACAATATATAAAGATAACAACCAACCCTAGAAACCTAACTGGGTCCGTGGGCTCATTCTAATCAAACCCTAGTAATATATTCTAATAATATCATCTAGGCTGTTGTTGACCCATAATCTTCTTTTTTTCTAGTCTAAGTAAAAACCATATAAATTTTATTGTTAGTAACTTTCTTTTTATTTGTGTTAAGCCTCAAAATCCCCAATGATAATTTTGGTGATAATATGTTTAGATAAGAAATCCTAAACACCTATTAATCACAGCTTCAATTTTTTAATCCTTTAACTCTAATTTTGATTTTTTGGTTTATCTTTAAGCAGCTTCATATTTTTAAAATTTAAGTTGGGCATGATGAACTTGTAATTTTTTATAAACAAACAGATGTTTCTAATGTACAGCTTGAACTATTTGAGGATATAGTTCACATTATCAACTTCTCAAAGTCTCAAAAGATGTTTTTCAACCATATTAAGCAGGTACATGCTCTTGACCCATTACTCAAGCCATATTCAAATCAAGTTTCTTTTATCAAACATAATCATGTAGAATGCTTTCTGTTAGGATCGTGTATTGAACGAAATACTAACTGATTAACGTGTATACCGAATCAAATAGTGTGGAATCCCATTTTATTGGCAATCCAATCAGTGAGAACGCACGTAGAAACAATTATGGATTGAATCTAAATATTAAGAACGATATGGAATCGATCCAGTGCGATTTATGAACTTGGAACAGGTTCTTAGAGGTCTCTGGACGGCTAGGGTACGTATGTAGTCGAAGTGTTCTCAATTCTTATGTTTTTCCACGAATTAAGTGGCATTTATAGGTTAGGGTTTCTCATTTGGGCGACTAAACCATTAGCATGGTTCAGACGTGCGATTGAGCTATGCGGTTGATCCATTCGCACGACTGAGTGTTCAGTCGTGCGACTGAGTCAATCTCATGTTACACTCGTGCGACTGATCCAGTCTCCTGGTTCAGTCGTGCGACTGAGTCATTCACATGAAGTTGTTCATGCGTATGGTCCATTAGCATGGGCCATTCGCATGAGAACATCATATTACTAAGTTTGAATGTATTTATTAATCATTACATTATTAAGATTCATTCAAACAACCACAAACCTATATAGTCAGTTCAATAAGCGTTATACTACTAAACAATGAAATAATAAACATTATAAGCACAACCACACATTGTATTTCATTAAGTACCCATTCAATTACATATGTGTAAGACAATAAAGACATATTACATTAGGCTCAGAAACTAGGTACACATGTATCTACAAACTCCCCCTTAGACCTAGATTCATCTTTTGTCTTATATTCTTCATAAGCTCCTCATATTTCTTGTACTTCTCCTCTCTTGTAACTCCTGCATGTATTTCAAATGCAAAGCAGAGTCTGATCACGTTTTGGAATTGGAGGGCTTGTACAATATCCTGCGAGTCATAGAACAGTGGCCACTTGTATATAGTGTAGACATCATCAGCTGACAAGTTGGTAAGCCACATTCGGTCACATACCCTGATAGTATCCATTCTGCCCTCTATGTTCAGAACTATGACCGTCTCCCCTGTTCTCCAATCATAGTACCACCACTTAAAGTGTGGAGTGAAGTCCTGTGGCATTTCCCTTAGAGGGATTCTTGACATCGTACGTGGAGGACTCCACTTCAGCACTATCTTAGGCTTTCCAGTTATGGCATCAACTTCAGACCGTCTGATATACCTCGTAGGTTGTTGAGGTTTGAAGTTGACCCACCTGGTGTGGTACTCTCTCTTCAATGCAGCCTCAAACCAGCCTGACATCTTTCTCGGGTAAGCATATAACAGCTTCAGTTTGGCTAACTGGTTAAGCTCAAAACCAGGTAGAGTCTTTAGATCATGTGTGAATCTAAAGTACTCAATACCTTTCTCTCTCTTTACCGCATATACGTTAAGATCATCAAAATGGGCCCATGCGATAATCTTGCCTGACACCTTGTGATGTTTCTTCACTTTGTAGAGCTTGGTGTAGACATTAGGTTTAGGAGCAGCGCGTTGGGCTCGGATCTCCTCAAAACATGCAGCCCATTCAGCCTTTCGGATGTTTACATTGGCGTCTGAGGCTTGGGCTTGTTCCTCAATCTTCTCGGACACTTGCTCCATTTTATCCAGTATCTCAAACATATCACTGACCAGGGAATCACCCAGGTTGGGAACCATATTTCCCTCTTTGTCAGCATACTCTGGATAGTGCTCTGCAGTGACGTCCTCGATCTCGATCTCATCAATGTCGTTCAGCTCGTCATCACCGGTTGCTTCAAAGGTTGGAGCGTCCTTGATAATCTCATCATGATTGAGTTTGAAGATTTCGAACAGTTCCTCATTAGTAAGATCATGAATTATTTCCCCCTCTTCAGGGGTATAACTCACTGATCTCCTGACAATCCCTTACAGATCAAGAATCATGGTTAGTTGAGTCTTGACCTACTAAAGGGGAGCAACATCGTATTCGTCCCTCTGAAAATTTGGATCTGCTTGATTTAGACATGTAACACATCAATCATTAGTTAATAACCAAAACAGAAACACATTAAATATATATAAACATTAAGTGCAGAAGTTTAATACATGATTCAAGTACAAAAGCTTTCAAATACATAAATGTCTAATCATTACTTTTGTCCTGAATCGCAGGCTCATCAGTAGGTGAGGTAGAAGACGAGGCTCGTTGGTCTTGATTTCTCTTTGTACGTCTCTCTTGACCCTGAGCTGAGGCAGATGCAGCTGCATCTCCTTCTTCTTCATCATCATCATCATCATTCTGCCTTTCCCTTGTCTCTTCATCATTACTTGCCTCATCATCATCACTATCATCATCTTCATCCTCATCATCATCATCATCACCATCATTGTCTCCTTCTCTGATCTTGAGGGGCTCATCTTTGGAGCCTTTGAGTCTCAACATGATGGTCTTGTTGGTAGCCTCCAACTCCTCTATCCTTTTGGTTGAGTGGACATGTTGCTCCTGGAGTTGGGACATCTCTGAGCTCTGTGCAGCCATCTGTTGTGCATGCTGCTCAATCAGCTGCGCCTGCTGAGATATCTGCTGAGATTGTGCAGCAGTAAGCTCTACCAACTGACGAATCTGAGCTGTCTTCTCATCATCAGCTGCTAACAGCTTCAGCACCATACGATTCAGTGCTGAGAGCTGTTCCTCTACCCCACTGGGAGGTAGAGATGAGCCAGATGGAAATGAGGGGTAAGATGACGGTCCTACTTGGTGGCTAGAGGTGGTGGTGGTGGCAGTGGTGAAGATTGGGGGTGGTATAGATGTAGGTGGCGGTGGATGAGATGTCGGTACGTGATGGAGTGGGTGTGGTAGTGGTGTGTGAGGTGGTAGAGGTGGTGGCAGGTGGTGTGGTAGCTATGGTGGTGGTAGTGGTGGAAGGTGTGGCTGAGGTAGTGGTTGTGGTAGTGGATGAGGTCAGGGTAAACTTCAGTCTCTTCCCCTTCTTGCCATAGGGGTGTGCCATCCTCTTCTTCCTTGAGCCTCTAGGCACAGAGGCTCCCCCTTGGCTGCTGGGCGGGTCCGGGGCATATGTGGGATCTGAATCAGCAGCATCATCCCCGGAATCCCCTGGGCGTCCACCAACCGCCCTCAAACCTCTCTATGTGGCAACCACCCTGCTGCCCACAGTCCTCGTGAGAGGCTCTTCATCACTCTCTGCCTCCTCATCTGGAGAACAAAAATCCTGGTGAAAGTTGGCAGTGGTGGTCTCTCCATGAGTGGATGGTGGTGATGTGACATGAGTAGTGGGACCCCTAGTAGGAGCGAGCCCAGAGTCTCTGTCCGTATCACCATCATCATCGGAGTCGTCAGATGGAAGAGCAATTTGCTCAACATCTGAGTCACTCTCCTCGTGGCACCACTTTTGCCTCCCCGGCACCACGTAATCGGCTTGGGCCAGATGCCCGAAGAGTCTCTTCACCGGGGGTTCGACCTGCTTTCCCCGGTAGACCTTCATACGACCCAGTGTCATATCGTCCCTGATCTCCAACGACATAGCGTTGTGCCTCTCCTTGGGCAGTGTGGGCAGCTTCTCATCAAAGATCATTTGAAGAAACCTAGGGTACATGCAGAAACCCTCTTTTCCCTTAGCCTCCAGATTCTCTATCAAGTAAGAGAATATCATGCTCGAGAAGCTGAAAGGGTGGTTCAGTACCAGTGCCACGTAGGCATTTTGAATCTGGTCTAAAAGATCATCAAACCCACCCCTTCGCGAAGTTAAGCACTTAAGTATGACATGTGCTAAGTACTTGTACTGGGGACACGGGTTGCTCTTGTTGAGCACACCTGCGTTGATATCCCCAGCGTACTTCATCCTTAAGAAGCACCCTCTCACAGTCAGCGGGTGAAGTCTGGTAGGGTGGTCTGCATCGTCACCCAAACCTAGCACCCGACGAATATCCTCTGCAGTAATCTCTATATCCCTCCCAAAAATGGAACTCCTGATGCTGTATGGCTCATGTGAGCGGTCAACCGATGCCCCCTCCTAGAAGGTCTGCTGAATAGACCTATAGGGAGTGCACTGAGTAGAAATAGCCCTGTAGATCCTGGATCGCTGGAGAAAAGCAATGATCCCCGCAAACTCAGGATCATTCCAAGTCATAGCATCTAAATGAGCACATATGTTGTGCTTAGGGTTGATGGACCACCTGTCAGCCATCAATCTGCAACACAAGACATATAGACATTAGATCACCACACAACACAAATCAGTTCTAATTAACCTGGTTGAATTCATTCTGGTTCAATCATGCGATTGAACCATGCGACTGAGTTCAGTCGGTTGACCAGGCATGCGACTGATTTCAATCTGGTGACTGAGCATGCGATTGAGTTCAATCAAGCGACTGAGCATGCAATTGAGTTCAATCAGGCGACTGAGCATGCGATTGAGTTCAATCAGGCGACTGAGCATGCGAGTGGTTCAGTCGGCCGACTGAGCTCATTCGTATCAATCATTCAGTCGATTGAGTCATTCATTCAACTCAATCGTGCGATTGTAGTTCATCCGTGTGTCCAGTCGCATGTCCCACTGTTTGTTCAACTGGAAATCGAATTTGGTCCAAAATTAGAAGTAGACGTCGTGTTTTGGTTCATTAGACTCGCAATCACTTAACTAATAACCTAATAACTTTAATTTCAACAGTTTACTTAGTTTAGTTAGGTTATTTGTCCAGTAAACTGTTCGGTTCTTGTGTGGGACGAAATTCAAAAATTAGGGCACCATTCCATCAGATTTCGGTGAGATATCATCACATTGTACCTGTATAACAACTCACAATCGTCAGAATATCAACAGAAGTCGGAAATTTTGGTCAGATGAAATTTGGGCAGAGTAATGGTACGGTGTGCGATATTAGGGCGATTGAGGGTGATGAGTTGAATGCGATCGACTATGGCTCTATTTATACTAAATCTGATTTCAATCGGGCGACTGGACCCATTCGCTTGGTTCATTCGGGCGAATGGACCTCAGTCGTGCGATTGGTTCAGTCGATCACATTCAGTCGGCCGACTGGGGTTCAGTCGGGCGACTGACTCATTCGCACAGCTCCATTCGGGCGACTGGCTCAATCCTGTGATCCATTCGGTTGAATGGTTCATACTCATGCTCCATTCGGCTATCTAAGGCATGAGTATGGTCCATTCGTACGGTTGGTCCATACTCATGGTCCAGTCGTGCGAATGGGTCATACTCATGATTTTTGACTTTATGACCATTTGATATTTTACACCCTGTAACTTATTGATTAAACGTTTTAAGCACTTGATCATCTCAGACATGATCCTTTTAACTTGAAAACTTTTGATCACCTCAGACGTGATCCTTTTCCAACAATTTGTCACCTCAGACGTGGCTCAGTTGACATTTGAAAACATGTGTGGTCACCTCAGACATGACCTTTTTAGGTGATTAAATCCCCGATAGAATTCCATGGCATAGTCCGATGTTTAACAAACTAAATTGACGAAATTTAAACAAAATAAAAGAACTAAAAACTGAATTACAAAACTAAGACATGTTTTTGAGGTTTTGTGAGGGTTAAATCCTAAGATATAAATCTAAAGATTTCATTTCCTGAAAGAGCAGCTTCAATTCATTTTGACCATACATGGACCAATTCAATTTGGAATCATACAGAAAAGTCAAATCATTCGGGACATGTTATCAAAAACCTTTTGATGCTCTATTCTTGTTTTTCATCCAGAGTCGTTAGCAAATTTAGGAAATCATACTAGTACTATTAGGTCCCCACATTGATTTGGACTTTCAAGAATTGTAGCCATGATGATTGTAAATATACTTGTCCTCTTAAATCCATACACAGACTTTTGACACAGATTGGTGATAGTTTAAGGTTTAATTATTTCAACAAACTTTTGTGGATCCCATGCTTATATGGTAATCAACATTCCTCAGGACATTTTTGAGCGGTCTCAGGGTAGTATTCAAGAAGAAACTATTCTAGCTTTCAAGGAGAAGCCAAGCCTCAGGTCAGTGCCATCGCACAGCAGAGATGCGGCAAACAACACTGAATTCTAGAATATATAGGTTATGCTTATCCTCAGGTCAGTGCCACCGCACAGCAGAGAGGCACATAACCTATCTTCCTGTTTGAGCACTTTTATTCTTTTTACACAGATCTCACCAACAACATAGGTTATTAGTTTGATTGTTTTTGCATTTTTATCATGTGCTTTTGCTCATATTTTGGTCATACGCACACATTTGCTGCGTTTATTCTGCTCGTCACCCCTTATTGGAATTTTGTTGATTGTGTTAACCAGGGATAAGATGATAACCCACAGCTTGTTGAACAACTTAGTTTGTTCCTGAGATCACCAACAAGGTCTAATCATCTATTGTGTTGAATCTACCGACATATCATCTGTGGTCTAGCAACCTCTAGGTCTACTTTCTTTGTGTTACCTTAGTAGTAACCAGTTTTACTATCATTTTTCCTTTTATATTGCTCAGACTACATCGACTTATACTTTGAACTTTGCATCTAATACAATCTAAACTTTTAAAAGTCCCAAATGGTTTGTTCCTGTGTACTATCATCTATTAAAGTTATTGAATCGGTATCACAAATACGATCTAATATCTATCAGCTAGCCTCTCCTTCTCCCTCGTTTTTTATTTAACTAAACCTATTCGCCCCCTAAAATTCTAAAACCATAAACGATTTGCGCTTTTAGGATTTTAATAGGCGAAGAAATAACATCAGTTTAATTTAAACATAAAATAAAATAAATAAAGAATATAAAAAAAAAATGGACTAAAAGCCTCAGACTAAACATGGTCATCTTCTGGAATTACATCACTTTTCTTCTTAACGCCGTTGACCTCTAACAAGTATAGAAAATGTGGTTTATCAAAAGCCTTTGTATAGAGGTCAGCGCGTTGAAAATCAGTATTTATTTTAACCACATCGATTAGGTTCTTTTCAAAGTAGTCACGTATAAAGTGATATTTTATGCCGATGTGTTTGATCTTAGGATGTTGTACCGGATTTTTATTTACTGCAATTGCAGCAGAGTTATCAACAAAAATAGGAGTAGAAGAGAAATTCAAACCGTAGTCCCGCATTTGATGTTGTATCCATATGATTTGTGAACAGCAACTTGCGGCAGCAACGTATTCGGCTTCACAGGTTGACAAAGCAACCGAGGTCTGCTTCTTACACTGCCAGGTCACTAATCTCCTCCCAAAGAATTGACATCCCGCTGATGTAGACTTGTAGTTCATCTTGCAGCACACCGTAATCCGAGTCACTATACGCTGTAAGCTCGAAGTCATCATATGTGGATACCACAACCCAAGTGTTGGAGTACCCTTCAGATAACGGAATATCCTTTTGACCCCTCACAGATGGTTAACTTTTGGCTTTGCCTGATATCTTGAACATAGACATGTCGCATACATGGTATCAGGTCTTGAGGCAGTGAGATACATGAGAGATCCAATCATTCCTCGATACATGGTGGCATCGACCAGATCACCATTCTCATCGGGTGCTACATCATGGTTTGTAGCAAGTGGAATCCCAGCTGCAGAAGCATTCTCCATATCAAACCGACTGAGAATATCTCCAACATACTTGGTCTGATGTAGGAATATTCCCTTTGGTGTCTGATCCACCTGTAACCCTAGAAAGAACTTCATCTCTCCCATGGCACTCATCTCAAACTCAGCCTTCATTACTGCTTCAAACTCTTTACATAATTCTTCGTTCTTTGACCCGAAGATGATGTCATCAACATAGATTTGAACAAGCAAATCACCATCTTTCTCTTTGATAAACAATGTGCAATCAATAACACCTCTGCGAAAGCCGTGTTTCACAAGGTGAGTTGAGAGTTTCTCATACCAGGCCCTTGGGGCTTGATGAAGCCCGTATAAAGCCTTGTCGAGTTTGTAAACCCTGTCCCGATGATATGGATCCTCAAATCCCTTGGGTTGACTGACATACACTGTCTCTCGGATTTCACCATGAAGGAATGCACTCTTCACATCCAATTGATAAACTTTAATCTTCATATACGATGCATAGGCAAGGAAGATGCGGATGGCTTCCATTCTTGCCACGGGTGCAAACACTACATTGTAATCTATTCCCTCGACTTGTCGAAATCCTTGAACTACAAGTCGAGCCTTGTTCCTGATGATGACGCCTTGGTCATCTTTCTTGCATTTCAAGACCCATTTGGTGCCAATGACCTTAGCACCTTTAGGTCTATCCACCAGAGTCCATACACCTAACTTCTTGAACTGAAGAAGCTCTTATTGCATGGCACTCACCCATGCCTCATCATTCAGGGCTTCACTGACGTATTTTGGCTCAAACTACGACACAAAACAACGATAAGCATCGTTGTGAAGGTATCCTTTTTCTATTATCGAGGCATAATCAGCTGAATATAGCTGATTTCTTGTCTGCACTCCTGATCTGACATCCCCAATGACATTGTCCAGAGGATGATAGATATTTAAGCGTGATCCAGGAGTGGTGGGAACAACTACCTCAGAGTCAAGATTATGAACAGAGTCAAGATTATGAACGTTTGGTTCTGTATCTAAGGCAGTAGGAGTTTGAGGTTCCGAAGACGCAGAGGCATCAATGTTAGATGCTTGTTGACTTGCAGGAATTGGAACCTATTCCTCCTGATTGTTCTGGTCATTCTCCACAGCTTCATCTTCTAAGGAGGAGTCACTTACTTCGAGTGCTCCCTCTGAGTGGTGAGACGAGTCACCTTGTGAGCCAGATGATGTTGAATCTTGTGACGATGTGTTCAAGACATCATACATCATCTTGGTTGCTAACTCTTCATCAGAAGTGAAGAGAGGTATGTTGAAGGACTTGAAGAATCCATCATAGTCGAAAAAGAAGGCGGGTCCTTTTCCAGCAGTTGGGGTGGTGTATCTTTGGACGTCCACGTTACACCACACTTCAACTAGACCCATTGAGTTGTTGTAAATTCTCTTGTTCGGTATGTTGTATCCTAGAAAGATACCTTCTTCAGCCTTCTCACTGAATTTTCCTTCCTGAGTCTTCTTCAGTAGGGTGCACGGTGCGCCAAACGGTTCGAGATACTGTAGATTCGGTTTACGTCGTTGTAGTAACTCGTAACACGTCTTGCCATGGCGTTTAACTACCAGAACTTTATTTAACGTGTAACACGCATTTGCCACTGCCTCATTCCAGAAATGAATAGGCAGTTTCGAGTCCGCTAGCATTGTCTGTGCTGTCTCTATCAAGCTGCGATTCTTTCTCTCAGCAACGCCATTCATCTGAGGTGTGTAGGCAGAGGTGAACTGGTGCACAATTCCCTTTTCCTTGCAGTAAGCCTCCATCCACTGATTCTTGAACTCGGTTCCGTTGTCTAAGCGTACCTGTCTTACTTTCAGCTTGTAGAGAGACTCCAGTGTAGTTACTAATTCCTTGAAAGACTCAAATGTTTCTGATTTGGATTTCAGAAACATTACCCAAGAAAATCTTGAGTAGTCATCAGTAACCACATAGCAGTACAAGTCGCCTGCAATGCTTCTTGTACCGACTGGACCAAACAGATCCATGTGAAGAAGTTCAAGAGGAAGTTCGATGGAATGAACTTTCTTTTCCTTATGAGACTTCTTCGTCTGTTTGCCTTTCTTGCACGCCACACAGAAATCCGGAAGTTGGAAGTTTTTGATGTTAACTCCTCTCACTAGATCATTCTGGATCAAGTGATTCATCTTCCGTGAATTAATGTGTCCCATTCTCCGATGCCAGGAGATTGAGTCCTTCTCAGTAGCCTTTGACAAGAAGCACTGAACTTGATGATCCGTTGTGGAGGCCTTTGAAAGATCCAAGACATAAAGGTTATTATATCTTGAGGCAGACATTAAGACTTGGTCCTCCGGGATCACATAGTCCTTTTTCAGGACATAGCACTTCTTGTTGTCGAATATTACCTTAAAGCCTTTGTCACATATTTGGGATACAGAAAGTAAGTTGTTTTGAAGTTGTTGAACATAGTTTACTTTATCAAACTTCACTTTCTGATTTCCCACTTCCCCTTGAGCTGTGATATACCCTCCTTTGTTACCAGCAAATGAAACATGGACTCCTTTTATTTGTTTGACGTTTGATAAGAGTGCCCTGTTCCCACTCATGTGCCTGGATGCTCCGCTATCGACAATCCACGTGTTGGTTTCAGCATTATAACGAACACCCTGCATATTCAATTGAAAACATTAGTTCAGGTTAGGAACCCAAGCCTTTACTGGCTTGGGTTTCCCAGAGGCATCACACATGATAAATTCAACCCATTGACCTTTAGATGGTGAGGGAAGCTCAGGTGTCTTCTTGTCCTCATTATCAGACACTGAGGTTGATTTTTCTTTCCATAAACCAGCTTTGTGTAAGGCTTGTTTGTGATAAACAGACGACTGGCTAATGGGTTGAACTTTAGGTTCACTAGCTCTTCTAGGTGGAGTCATTGAGCTCCTCTTAGAAGATCTAGGTTTTGGTTCCCGAAGTTCAATTTTCTTCCTAGGTGTCTGATAGTAAGGACAACTAGACGCAATGTGTCCACACTCTCCACAGTTGTAGCATGACCTGCTATCAACTTTATGATTTAACTGTTTTTGTGGAGACGTGTGTGACACCCGAGTGACATTGTTCTGTTTGGATTTTGACTCTACTTCTTTAGATGTTTTATCTTGTTTAACAAATTTAATTGTTTGAACATTTTTAACATCCTTTCCATTTTGTTTATCTGGACTTTGACATGAAACACGTGATTGGTTAACATTGATGGTCTTTTTAGGTTCAGATTTGACTGTGTTTGACCTAGACTTTATATTAACCTTTTCAAACTCTTTTTCTAGATTAACACAAGGCATTTTACCTTTTGCCTTTGATGTTGCCTCCTTTTGTTTAGTTCCAGATTCATTTGATGTACATGTGGAATCTGGATCACTTACAAGAGGAGTGGACACCACATGATCCTTGATTGGATTGTTATTGATTGGTTTACTTTTAGTGTTCATCAAGGTCTCAGGTGGTGGTGGAACCACTTTATATCCCAAACCCTCCCCATTATTACGCTCTCTCACTAAGTGTTGGATAATATGAGATGAACTTGTCCAACTATGCAGTTTTTGCTTTAATGAATTAACTTCTACTTCTAAAACTGCTTTTTGTTTCTTAGTGTCTTCTAGGGAGTTAAGATAGTACCTAAGAAGGTTCTGATGAATCAGCCATCAAAGCAGAGTTTGGTGTTTCTGGTTTTGGTGATTCTGACGTTGTTGTAGTTGTCCCTTCTTTAGGCATGTAATTGAGCACAGTTGCAGTCTCTTCAGTGTTTGACATCTCGAGTTCCACTGCAATATCTCATTCACTAGTTGAATCATCATCTAAATCCTCAACACTAGCAATGTTGGATTCTCTCGGAGAGACAAACCGAAAGCTCCAGTCCTGTCCGTCATCATCATGAGCAGTCAAGGCTTTTGGATGTTAGGACCTGGTATTTGAACGAAATACCTAGTGATTAGCGTGTAAACCAGATCAAATAGTGCGGAATCCTATTTGATTGGCGATCCAATCAGTGAGAACACACGAAGAATCAATCAAGAATTGAATCTAACGTTAGAAGTCGATTAGGAATCGATCTAATGTGTTCTGTGAACTTGGAGAACGATTTGAGAGGCTACTGGACGGCTAGGGTACGTCTGGAGTCGTAATGGTATGAACTTACGTTTTTCCACGAATTGGGTCTATTTATAGGTTAGTATTGTTCAATCGTGCGACTGGACCATAAGTATGGTTCAGTCGTGCGATTGAACCATGCGGTTGATCCATCCGCATGACTGAGTGTTCAGTCGTGCGACTGAGCCAATCTTATGTGTCAATCATACGACTGATCCAGTCTCCTGGTTCAGTCGTGCGACTGAGTCAATCGTATGAAGTTATTCATGCGTGTGGTCCATTCGCAAGGGCCATTCGCATGAGAACTTCATTAAGTTAAGTTTGAATGTTTTAATTAATGTAACTTGATGTGTAACCATTCAAACAATCATAAACCCAATTTAATCAATTCAATATCGACTCATTAATGAAATATTAGACATTACAAATCACAAACAATCCATATCATTTCATTAATCAATTACAAACAAGATCTATTACATTACAAATCATGATCTAGGGACATACATGCATCAACAAACTCCCCCTTGGACCTAGATCTCTCTAATCTCTTGTTTTCTGCATAACCTCCTTGTATTTCTTGTACTTCTCCTCTTTGGTGACTCCTGCGTGAATCTCAAACGCAAAGCAGAGTGTATAACGTTTGGAAATGGAGGGCTTGTACAATGTCCTGCGTGCATAGAACAGTGGCCACTTGAGTAGCGTATAGACATCATTGCCGACAAGTTGTAAGCCACATCGGGTCGAATACCCTGATCGTATCCATTTGTCCCTCTTTGCTTAGGACTATGACCGCTTCAGCTGTTCCCAATCATAGTACCACCACTTAAAGTGTGGAGTGAAGTCATGTGGCATTTCCCTGAGTGGGATTCTCGACATTGTGCGCGGAGGACTCCACTTCAAACACTATCTTGGGCTGCCAGTAATGGCATCAACCTCAGACCTTCTTATGTACCTAGTCGGCTGTTGGGGTCTGAAGTTAACCCATCTGGTGTGGTACTCCTTCTTAAGGGCAGCCTCGAACCAGCTGACATCTTCCTCGGGTCAGCATACAAAAGCTTTAGCTTAGCCAGTGGGTGAGCTCAAAACCTGGTAGAGTCTTCAGATCATGTGGGAATCTGAAGTACTCTATGCCCTTGTTCTTCTTAACTGCATAAACATTAAGATCATCAAAATACGCCCATGCTATAATCCTGCAGACACTTGTGATGTTTCTTGACTCTGTAGAGTTTGGTGTAGGCATCCTTCTTCGGTGCAGCACGTGGGCTCTAACTTCTTCAAAACATGCAGCCCACTCAGCCTTTCGAATGTCGACATCATCATTGAGGCTTGGGCTGTTCCTTCTGCCTTCTCTGTTCCTGCTCCATCTTGTTCAATACCTCAAAAGTATCACTGACGAGGGATTCACCCAGATTGGGGACCACATTTCCTCATTGTCAGCGTACTGAGGGTACTCCTCTGCAGTGATATCTTCGACTCGACTTCATCAACATCGTTGAGCTCTTCATCACTAGTCGAATCGCATGTTGGAGCATCTTTAACTATTTCATCCGGATTGAGCTTGAAAATCTCTGCGAGTTGCTCGTTTGATAGGTCATGAATTATTTCCCCTTCTTCAGGGGTATAACTCACAGACCTTACGATCCCTTGCAGATCAAGAATCATGGTTAGTTGAGTCTTGACCTGTTGAAGGGGAGCAACATCAAACTCATCTCTTTGATAATTTGGATCTGTTTGATTTAAACATTCAACACATAAATCATTAGTAATTAATCAAACAGAAATGCATTAACTTAATATAAACATTCAATACATTGTTTTCAATACAGGATTCAAACACAAAGTAAATAAATACATAAACATCTAGTCTTTACTTTTATCCTGTATCATGGTCTCATCACTTGGAGGAGCAGAGGTGGAGGTTGATTGGTCCTGTCTGTTCTTCGACCTCCTCTCTTGACCTGAAGCAGAGGCCGATGCAGCTGCATCCCCTCCTTCTGCTTCATCATCATCGTCCTTCCCCTCTGTCCTATCTCTGTCAGTTTCCTCCTCATCCTCTGTATCATCCTCTTCATCCTCATCATCATCTTCATCATCATCATCACCATCATCTCCATCATCTCCATCCCCTTCCTTGATCTTTAAAGGCTCGTCCTTTGATCCCTTGAGCCGCAGCATGATGGTCTTGTTGGTGGTCTCCAACTCCTCTATCCTTTTAGCTGATTGGGCATGCTGCTCCTGGAGTTGGGACATCTCTACTCGCTGTGCATCCATCAGCTGGGCCTGCTGCTCTATTACTCGAGCCTGCTCTGCCATCTGGTGAGATTGTGCAGCAGTCAGGTCGGTAAGCTGGCGGATCTGGGCAGCTTTCTCCTCATCTGCAGCTAGTAAGCGCATCACCATCCGGTTGAGCGCTGACAGCTGTTCCTCTACCCCGATTGGAGGTAGAGGTGATCCATAAGTGTGTGAGGGATGGGCTGACGGTCCTGCCTGGTGTGAGGTGGTGGTGGTGGTGGCTGTAGTGAAGATAGGTCGGTGAAATGGTGGGGGTGATGTGGGTGTAAAGGATATGGTGGTGGATGGAATCTGTACTGTGGTGGTAGGTATGGTGGTGGCTGTGGTAGCTGTGGTGGATGTGGTGGCTGTGGTGGTGGATGGTATAGCTGTGGAGGTGGTAGTGGTGGCTGTGGTGGTGGAAGTAGAGGCTATGGAGGTAACGAAGGTCAACCGACGCTTCTTCTTCTTCAGACCATGGGGCTGAGCCATCCTCTTCCTCCTCGTCCCTGTGGAGGTGGATGCTCCCCCTACAACCCTGCCTGCAGAACCCGGTGCATAACTCGGGTCAGTATCAGTCTCTCTGGAGTCTCTCGGGTGTTCACCAACCACCCGTAGCCCATGTTCTGTGGGAACAACTTTGCTTCCCACAGTTCGCGTTAGGGGCTCCTCGTCAGACTCCTCCTCCTCCTCAGCACCATGAACAAAATCCTGATGAAATCCAGCTGACTCAGCAACATCTCCAGCTGGGGCAGACACTGGGGGTATAACATCTGACACAGTGCCTCTTGGTGGAGCAGGCATATCGTCCCCAGCGTCTCCACTATCATCATCATCCGAGTCATGAGTTGGTAGAGCAATCTGCTCCACATCGGAATCACTATCATCGTGGCGCCACTTTCTCTTGGCTGGCACCACGTAGTCTTCCCGGGCCAGATGCCCAAACAACCTCCTGACAGGGGGTTTCACTTGCTTCCCCCTGTACACCTTCATCCTCCCCAAAGTAGTGTCATCCATAACCTCGAGGACTACCGCATCCTCCTTCTCCTTCGGCAGGGAGGGAAGCTTCTGATCTATAATCATCTGCATAAACCTCGGATACATGCAGAAGCCCTCCTTCCCTTTCCCCTCAATGTTCTCCACCAGATAGGTGAAGATCATTTTGGAGAAGCTGAACGGGTGGTTCAGCACCAACGCAGCATACGCGTTCTGTATCTGATCAGACAGCTCATCAAAACCTCCCTTCCTGGAAGCTATGCACTTGAGTAGAACATGCGCAAGATACTTGAACTGGGGACAGAGGTTACTCTTGTTGAGTACCCCAGCATTGATGTCCCCAGAGTACTTGGCTCTCAGAAAGCATCCTCTGACTGTGAGGGGGTGTAATCGAGTCGGACAATCAGCGTCATCCCCCAACTGTAAAACAATCCTTAGATCCTCCTCTGAGACAGTAATAGCCTCTCCAAAGATAGTACTCCTGATGCAGTGAGGCTCAGAGGATCTATCAACTGTAGCGCCTTCCCAGAAGGCCTGCTGAACGGACCTATAAGGAGTACAAGGAGTAGAAATGGCATGTGCAATCCTCGATCTCAGCAGAAATGTGATGATGCCTGAGAAATCAGCAGCGTTTCTGGATGTCAAATCCAGATGAGCACATATGTTATGCTTCGTGCTCATAGTCCATCGACTCGCCATCTGTAACACAAATCAAAATAAACATTAGTACCTTTGGCTAAGAACGTCATGAAACACTTAAACTTGAAGAAAATCTTTCTGTCATGCGATTGAGGTTGTGCGACTGAGATCAGTCGTGCGACTGAACAGTGCGACTGGGATTCAGTCGTGCGAATGATCTCATGCGTACGACTGAGTGTGCGACTGGACTCATGCGCATGTAACCTCATGCGGTTACACCAGTCGTGCGACTGAACTTCATACGCATGGTTCAGTCGTGCGGTTAGGCAATTCGCACCCTTCAGTCGTGCGACTGAAGTTCATCAGCCTGTCCATTCGCATGATGTACTGACTGTTCAATTCAAATTCACTTTTTCACCATTTTGAGTTTTAGACATCGTTATCTGGTTCATTTGACTCGCAATACGTTCTTATAACACCTAACATCTTTAATTTCATCTGTTTGAGTCGTTAAGTTAGGTTATTAAGTCACTAAAGTTCGGTTCTGTTGCGAGTCCGAATGTACAGATTTTGCATCAAATTGAACGTTATGGGGGTGCTTCTTCACCGCAAATTACCTGTAGAGTCGATGTATATGGTCAGTAATCAAGAAATGGGGGTTTTAGAGATCAAACGAAATTTGGGCAGAGTGGTGTTAAGTCGTGCGATTTAGGGCTAATTTGGGTGTGGTGAGTATTCTGCGACCGACTCCCCCTCTATTTATACTAACCCTAGATTCAATCGTGCGACTGAGCTCATACGCACTTTTCATTCGTGCGAGTGGGACTCAGTCGTGCGATTTGGTCAGTCGCCCTTTTTCAGTCGTCCGACTGGCTCTCAGTCGTGCGACTGACTCACTCGTTCGCCCTTAAACATCCGACTGGGCCAATCGTATGGGCCATTCGGTTGGATGGTCCATACTCATGGTCCATTCGTACGAATGACTTCCATTCGTATGATTAGTCCATACGTATGGTCCATTCGTGCGAATGGGTCATACTTATTAAATTTTCTGCCAATTTGAATATTAACATTTAAACCCCTTTTAATTTTTGAAATTAACGTTATGAGCTTTTGATCATCTCAGACATGATCATTTTAACTTGAAAACTTTTTGATCACCTCAGACGTGATCTTTTTAAACAATTTAGTCACCTCAGACGTGACCGTTTAAACATTTAAAGCACATGTGGTCATCTCAGACATGACCCTTTTAGTGAGTTGATTCCTTACTGATTTTCCTGATGTAGTCCGACAAACTAACAAACTAAAACGACTAACTAACTTAGAAAATTTAAACTAAATACTCAAAACAAGACTTGTTTTTGGCTTTTTGTGAGAGATAAATCCTAAGATGGACATCTACGGGATTTGGTTCCGGAATAGACAGCTTCAACTTGGATTGACCACACCTGGACCAATTCAATTTTGGAATCATACAGGCAAGTCAAATCATTTGGGACTTGTTATCAAAATCTTTTGATGCTCAATTCTTGGTGTTCATCCAGAGTCATTAGCAACTTTAGGGAATCATACTGGAACTCTTAGATTACCACATTGATTTGAACTTTCAAGAATTGCAGCCACAATGATTGTCAATATGTTTGTCCACTTAAATCCATACACAGACTTTTGACACAGACTGGTGATTGTTTTAGGTTTATTATTTCAACTAACATTTGTGGATCCCACACTTATATGGTAATCAACATTCCTCAGGAGCTTTTGAGCGGTCTACGGGTATTATTACAAGAAGAGACTATTCTTAGAGCTTTCAAAGAGAAGCCAGTCCTCAGGTCAGTGCCATCGCACAGCAGAGAGGCGGCAAACAACAATGAATTCTAGAATATCTAGGTTATGCTTATCCTCAGGTCAGTGCCATCGCACAGCAGAGAGGCACACAACCTATCTCCTTGTTAGAGCAGCTTATTTTATTTTGCACAAAATGCACCAACAACATAAGTCATTAGCTTTATAGCATTTGTCTTTCATTTTTTTCTTGCTTTGCTCTAATTATGGTCATCCGCACACATTTGTGGCGTTTACATGCTCATTACCCCTTATTGGAATATTGTTGATTGTGTTAACCAGTGATAAGATGGAAGCCCACAGTCAGTTGAACAACTTAGTTTGATCTTGAGATCACCAGTCAGGTCTAATCATCTATTGTGTTGAATCTACCGACATATCATTTGTGGTCTAGCAACCTCTAGGTCTACTTTCTTTGTGTTACCTTAGGAGTTACCAGTTTTCTATCATCTTCCCTTTTATATTGCTTAGACTACACAGACTTATACTTTGAATTTTGCATCTTTTCTAAAATTAAATTTTAAAGTCCCTCTTGATTTGTTCCTGTGTACTATCATTTTCCAAAGGTTTTGAATCGGTATCACAGATACGATCTACCTTATATCAGCTATCCACTCCTTCTCCCTCGTTTTTTTTTAATGTTACTTGCTGACATATTCTCCCCTAAAATACTAAAATCATTACTGGTTTAATTATTTTAGGATTTTAATAAACAGCAAAATAACATGAGTTTAAATTAAACAGACTAAAATAAACAAATAAAATAAAATAAAACAGAAAAATTTAACTAAACTACATCGGACTACACATGATCATCATCAGGAATAACCTCACTTTTCTTTTTAACGCCGTTGACCTCTAGCAAATATTGAAAACGTGGTTTATCAAAGGCTTTAGTATAGAGGTCAGCGCGTTGAAAATCAGTATTAATTTTTACCACATCAATTAAGTTCTTTTCAAAACAGTCTCTTATGAAATGGTATTTAATACCGATGTGTTTGGTCTTAGATGTTGGACCGGATTTTTAGTTACTGCAATTGCAGCAGAGTTATCAACAAAAATAGGAGTAGAAGAAAACTTTAAACCGTAATCCCGCATTTGCTGTTGAATCCAGATGATTTGTGAACAGCAACTTGCAGCAGCAACATACTCAGCTTCACAGGTTGACAATGCAACCGATGTCTGCTTCTTACACTGCCAGGTAACTAATCTTCTCCCAAAGAATTGACACCCTGCTGATGTAGACTTGTAGTTCATCTTGCAGCCCCCGTAATCCGAGTCACTATACGCGGTAAGCTCAAAGTCATCATCATGAGGATACCACAACCCAAGTGTGGGTGTACCCTTCAGATAACGAAAAATCCTCTTGACCCCGATCAGATGGTTGACCTTAGGCTTAGCCTGATATCTAGAACATAAACATGTAGCATACATGATATCAGGTCTTGAGGCAGTGAGATACATGAGGGATCCAATCATTCCTCGGTACATCGTGGCATCTACAAGATCTCCATTTTCATCAGGTGCTATGTCGTGATTCGTAGCAAGTGGAGTCCCAGCAGCAGAAGCATTCTCCATGTCAAAGCGACTGAGAATGTCTCCCACATACTTGGTCTGATGTAGAAAGATCCCATTTGGTGTCTGATCCACCTGTAACCCGAGAAAGAACTTCATCTCCCCCATAGCACTCATCTCAAACTCTTTCTTCATAACTGCTTCAAACTCTTTGCATAACTCTTCGTTCTTTGAACCGAAGATTATGTCATCAACATAGATCTGTACGAGCAGTAGGTCGCCATCTTTTTCTTTAATGAACAGCGTGCAGTCAATGACTCCCCTGCGAAAGCCGTTTTCACAAGATGAGTCGAGAGTTTCTCATACCAAGCTCTTGGAGCTTGATGAAGCCCGTATAAAGCCTTGTCGAGCTTGTAAACTCTATCCCGATGATAAGGATCTTCAAATCCCTCGGGTTGACTGACATAGACTGTTTCTCTGATTTCCCCATGAAGGAATGCACTCTTCACATCTAATTGGTAGACTTTAATCTTCATGTACGATGCATAGGCAAGGAAGATACGAATGGCTTCCATCCTTGCCACGGGTGCAAACACCTCATTGTAGTCAATCCCCTCGACTTGGCGAAAACCCTGAACCACCAATCGAGCTTTGTTCCTGATAATGACCCCTTGGTCATCCTTCTTGCATTTCAGGACCCATTTGGTGCCAATGACTTTAGCACCTTTAGGTCTATCAACCAGAGTCCATACACCTAACTTCTTGAACTGAGAAGTTCTTCTTGCATGGCACTCACCCACGCCTCATCATTTAGTGCATCACTGACATATTTTGGCTCAAACTGCGAGACAAAACACCGATAAGCACCATCATGAATGTAACCCTTCTCCATAACCGAGGCGTAATCAGCTGAGTATAGCTGATTTCGGGTTTGTACTCCTGATCTGACATCCCCAATGACATTGTCTAGGGGATGATAGACGTTTAGTCGTGATCCTGGAGTAGTAGGAACAGCTACCTCAGAGCCAAGATTATGAACATTTGGTTCTGCATCTGAGGTAGTTGGAGTTTGAGGTTCCGAAGTCGAAGGTGCATCACTGGTAGATGCTTGTGGACTTTCAGGAACTGGAACCTGTTCCTCCTGACTGTTCTGGTCATCTGCTTCAGCTTCATCTTCAGAGGAGGAGTCACTGTCATCGACTACTCCCCCTGACTGAGTAGATGATTCTCCCTGTGAGCTAGATGGTGTATTCAAGATATCATACATCATTCTAGTAGCTAACTCGTCATCCGAGGGAGAGAGAGGGATGTTGAAGGACTTGAAGAATCCATCATAGTCGAAGAAGTAGGCGGGTCCTTTGCCAGTAGGTGGTGTGGTATATCTCTGAACGTCAACATTACACCACACTTCTACAAGACCCGTTGAGTTGTTGTAAACTCGCTTGTTCGGTATGTTGTATCCTAGAAAGATTCCTTCATCCGCCTTCTCGCTGAATTTTCCTTCTTGTGTCTTCTTCAGAAGTGTGCACGGCGCGCCAAAAGGTTCAAGATACTCCAAATTCGGTTTGCGTCTTTGTAGTAGCTCGTAACATGTCTTTCCGTGGCGCTTGACTATCAGGACTCGATTCAGTGTATAACATGCATTCGCCACTGCCTCATTCCAGAATTGGATAGGCAGTTTCGAGTCTGCCAGCATAGTCCGTGCTGTCTCTATCAAGCTTCTGTTCTTTCTCTCAGCAACGCCATTCATCTGAGGCGTGTAGGCAGAAGTGAATTGATGCACAATTCCCTTTTCCTTGCAGTATGCCTCCATCCACTGGTTCTTGAATTCTGTCCCGTTGTCTGAGCGTACTTGTCTAACCTTCAGCTTGTAGAGAGATTCCAGTGTGGTTACTAACTCCTTGAATGACTCAAATGTTTCTGATTTGGATTTCAAAAACATTACCCAAGTGAACCTTGAGTAGTCATCAGTGACCACAAAACAGTACAAGTCGCCTGCAATGCTCTTTGTACTGACTGGACCAAACAGATCCATGTGAAGAAGTTCAAGAGGAAGTTCTATTGAATGAACTTTCTTTTCCTTATGAGACTTCTTTGTCTGTTTGCCTTTCTTGCAAGCTACACAAAAGTCAGGAAGCTGGAAGTTTTTGACATTAACTCCTCTCACCAGATCCTTCTGAATCAAGTGATTCATCTTCCTTTGACTAATGTGTCCCATTCTCCTATGCCAGGAGATGGAATCCTTCTCAGTAGCTTTAGATAGAAAGCACTGAACCTCATGATCCGTTGTAGCAGCTGTTGACAGATCCAAGACATAAAGGTCTTTATATCTTGAAGCAGTCATCAGAACTTGGTCCTCTGGGATCACGTAGTCTTTCTTCAGCACGTAACACTTCTTGTTGTCGAAGATGACCTTAAATCCTTTATCACAGATTTGGGAAACAGAAAGTAAGTTATTTTGAAGTTGTTGAACGTAGTTCACCTTATCAAACTTAACTTTCTGATTCCCCACTTCTCCCTGAGCTGTGATATAGCCTCCCTTGTTTCCAGCAAAGGAAACATGCCCTCCTTTTATTTGCTTGACGTTTGATAAAAGGGCCCTATTTCCTGTCATGTGCCTGGATGCTCCGCTGTCTACAATCCACGTGTTAGTCTCAGCACTGTATCGAACACCCTGCACATACAAAGTAACGGATTAGTTTAGGTTAGGAACCCAAGCCTTTACTGGCTTGGGTTTCCCAGAGGCATCACACATCATAAATTCCACCCATTGACCCTTAGAGGGTAAGGGTAGCTCAGGTTCCTTCTTGTCATCAGTATCAGACACGCAGGATGACTTCTCTTTCCATAAGCCAGATTTGTGCAAGGCCTGTTTATGATAAACAGTCGACTGGCTTACAGGTTGAACTTTAGGTTCACTAGTTCTTCTAGGTGGAGTTAAGGAACTCCTCTTAGAAGACCTAGGCTTTGAATCCTGAAGTTCAATCTTCTTCCTAGGTGTCTGATAGAAAGGACAATAAGAAGCAATGTGTCCACATTCTCCACAGTTGTAGCATGACCTGCTATCAACTTTATGATTAAACTTTCTTAGTGGAGAAGTGTGTGACACTCTTGTAACATCAATCACTTTAGGTTTTGACTCTGGTTCTTTTGATGTTTTCTCTAGTTTAACAAAGTTAACTGTTTTAACCTGTTTAACATCCTTTTCCTTTTGGTTAACTGGTTTTTGACTTGAAGCATGTGAAAAATTAACATTAGAAGTCTTTTTAGGTTCTGATTTGACTCTGTTTGACCCTGACTTTAAGTTAACTTTTTCAAATTCCTTTTCCAGATTAACACAAGGCAATTTACCCTTTGCCTTTGAAGTGGCCTCCTTTTGCTTGTTTCCGGATTCAATAGATGAACATGAAGAATCTGGATCACTAACAAGAGGAGTAGACACCACGTGATCATTGATGGGGTTATTATTTACTGGTCTAGTCTTAGTGTTCATCAAGGTCTCAGGTGGTGGTGGAACCACTTTGTAACCCAATCCCTCCCCGTTATTCCTTTCTCTCACTAAGTGTTGAACTATGTGTGAAGAACTAGTCCAACTATGCAGTTTCTGTTTTAATGAGTTTACTTCTACTTCTAGAACTGCCTTTTGCTTCTTAGTGTCTTCTAGGGAGTTTAGATAGTACCTAATGTCATTAGCTTGGTTAAAGGCAACTACTTCGGTTTCCCTAAGCTGTTTAGTCAATAGGTCTATCTTTTCTTTATAACTATGCTCATTTTGTTTTAATACTCTATTAGCCTCAGTGCACAGTTGCAAATCTTTTACTAAGTTATCATTATGATCTAATAACCTAGCAAATTTTTCATCTATGCTATTCCTAAAAGTATCACAATCAGAACAAGCATGATTATCAAACATTTGGTCAGTAGTACTTACCTGAGTTGGTTCAGAAGAGTTAGCCATCAACGCAGCATCAGATGTCTCTGGTTCTGGTGATTCTGTCTTTTCTGTCTCTGATGTGGAAGTCTCCTCTTTAGGCTTGTAACTGACCTTGGCTGCAGTTGCTTCTTCGCTGTGTGACATCGCTATCTCAACTGCTAGATCACCTTCACTCGCGGAATCATCGTCAATATCTTCTACACTTGCAATTTTTGATTCCCCTGGTGAGACAAACCTAAAGCTCCAATCCTGTCCTTCATCATCATGAGCAGTCAAGGCTTTTGGATCCTTGCTTGATGAAGTAGAACTAGAAGCTTGCTTGTCTTGGCGAGTGAAGGACGAGAACGGGTTCCCGTTACCCGTCTTCTTTGGCTTGACACATTCTCTTTTGAAGTGCCCCTTCTCTCCACAGTTGAAGCAGGTCACTTTGCTTTTGTCAAAGCCAAATGTGGTATCCTTAGTAGCTACCAAGTTCTGTCCGGTCTTTTTAACAAACTTCTTCGCCCTTCGGACAGCACTAGCTAAGGCCCACATTATATCCATCCTCTCAAGCTCCATTTCGTCCACCTGCTCGTAGTCCTCGTCTGCCAGATGGCAGTTTCCAATCTTCCCGGCAACAAGTCCATCATATGAATGAACCACTGCTGCCAAAAGATCCATATGCTCTCGAGCTACTTCTACAGTCACATTACCGAGGTTCTCGGTCTTCAGTTTAGTAGCACTTGCTTCCGATCCAATATAGTGGGTACAAGAGGACCCTGACGTGTCTGATCCTGAAGGAGAAGCATGTGAAGGACCCGACGAGCTAGACACAAATGCAGTCTGGAGAGGTGCTCCAGATGTCTTAGCTTGCGGCGTGGCGTTGTACAAAGCTGATTTTGAGTGTACGAAGACTTCTGAGCTCTGTACTTCATCCTAAGTGCTTCTTCTCGCAACTTAAGAATGAAGTCATTAATATCCAGCTTTGCAAGCATTCCATTCTGTCTCAGATTAGACACGAATGAAGCCCACTTTTCAGGCAATCCGTCTGCAAAGTTACTAACTTTCTCTTCCATGGTAGTTTCTACCCCATGTGTATGCAGTTCGCTCATCAAATGGTAGAATCTATCTATGATGTCGTCTAAACTCTCGTTACCAATCGATGAGAAGTTATCGAATTCCTTCTTTAACTCCTTGGCCTTGATTGCCTTCAACGAAGCATTCCCGTCGTACCTCTTCTCTAGCTCATCCCACAGTTTCTTGGACTGCTTATTCTCTGAGTACTGGTGGAATATATCTTTGGGGATAGACTGTGTAATCAATGCATAAACTCTTTTCTCTGCATTGTACTTAACTTTCTGCGCGTCCGTCATCCCTCCTAACGTTAGCTTAACTCCATCAGCTCCCACCGGTGTACTATATCCAATCTCGTTGGCTTCCCACAGATTCGGATCCACTCCATTGAGGTAGATCTCAAAACGTTGTTTCCAGTGGGGAAACTCATCCAACGTCAAGAGCTTTGGTGGTTTATTATGATTACCCACCTCACTCTCAAGCAGCAGCAGGTTCTGTATCCTAGAGTCCTTCCCAGCAGTAAAGGCTGACATCTGATCTTCCATGGCGAATAACTTTAAGTCTAATCAAACAAACTTTCACTGATGCGACTGAAGGATGCGAATGATCTAGTCGTGCGTATGAACTCTGCGACTGGTTCAATCGTGCGGCTGAACTGAGCGATTGGTTCAGTCGTGCGAATGAATCTGATGCGTATGAGCTGTGCGAACGAACGGTTCAATCGGACGAATGAAGTTGCGACTAGGTCCAATCGTGCGAATGAGCAATGCGAATGGAGTCCAGTCGTGCGAATGGGTCACTCGTGCGACTGAAGCTGCTGTTTTGCGAAATTTTCTAGGTTTGACGTGTTTCAGCCGTAAAAATTCGAAATTTCGCAATGTCTAATCGCCTAAGTCCGTAGAAACCAAACTTTGATGAGCAGGGAACGTCCAAGATCACTTTTGACACCAAAGATTGTGTTTTTAGTGCAAAAACACAAACTTTTATGCAATCTTGATTGAATCACACGTAATCAAGAGCCAAAGCTCTGATACCACTTGTTAGGACCTGGTATTTGAACGAAATACCTAGTGATTAGCGTGTAAACCAGATCAAATAGTGCGGAATCCTATTTGATTGGCGATCCAATCAGTGAGAACACACGAAGAATCAATCAAGAATTGAATCTAACGTTAGAAGTCGATTAGGAATCAATCTAATGTGTTCTGTGAACTTGGAGAACGACTTGAGAGGCTACTGGACGGCTAGGGTACGTCTGGAGTCGTAATGGTATGAATGCTTACGTTTTTCCATGAATTGGGTCTATTTATAGGTTAGTATTGTTCAATCGTGCGACTGGACCATAAGTATGGTTCAGTCGTGCGATTGAACCATGCGGTTGATCCATCCGCACGACTGAGTGTTCAGTCGTGCGACTGAGCCACTGATCCAGTCTCCTGGTTCAGTCGTGCGACTGAGTCAATCGTATGAAGTTATTCATGCGTGTGGTCCATTCGCATGGGCCATTCGCATGAGAACTTCATTAAGTTAAGTTTGAATGTTTTATTTAATGTAACTTGATGTGTAACCATTCAAACAATCATAAACCCAATTTAATCAATTCAATATCGACTCATTAATGAAATATTAGACATTACAAATCACAAACAATCCATATCATTTCATTAATCAATTCATATTACATCATAGTCAGACAAACAAGATCTATTACATTACAAATCATGATCTAGGGACATACATGCATCAACATTGGATCCTTGCTTGATGAAGTAGTACTGCTAGTTGGCTTATCTTGACGATTGAAGGATGAGAATGGATTCCCGTTTCCAGTTTTCTTGGGCTTCACACACTCTTGTTTGAAGTGCCCCTTTTCTCCACAGTTAAAACAGGTCACCTTGGTCTTGTCAAAACCAAAGGTAGTGTCCTTAGTTGCAACCAAGTTTTGTCTGGTCTTCTTGACAAACTTCTTAGCTCTCTGGACAGCACTTGCTAAGGCCCATATTATATCCATCCTTTCCAGCTCTGTCTCATCTACCTACTCGTAGTCCTTGTCTGCCAGATGGCAGTTCCCAATTCTCCTAGCAACTAGTCCATCATAGGAGTTGACTACAGCTGCTAAGAGATTCATGTGCTCTCTTGCTACTTCTACTGTCACATTACTGAGATTCTCGGTCTTCAGTTTTGTAGCATTTGCTTCAGGTGCAATGTATTGGGTACCAGACGACCCTGACGTTTCTGACCCTGAAGTAGAGGCTTGAGAAGGACCAGCTAAACTTGACACAAAGGTTGTCTGAAGTGGTGCTCCAGACGTTTTGGCTTGTGGAGTCGCGTTGTACAGTGTCGGATTCTGAGTATAAGAAGACTTTTGGGCTCTGTATTTCATCCTTAATGCTTCATCTCTCAGCTTAAGAATGAAATCATTTATATCTAACTTCGTTAGCATACCATTCTGGCTGAGATTTGAGACAAAGGAACCCCACTTCTCTGGCAACCCATCTGCAAAGTTTGACACCTTGTCCTCCATGGTCGTTGTAACTCCATGAGTGTGCAGCTCACTCATCAAGTGGTAGAACCGATCGATGACGTCATCCAAGCTCTCATTACCCATTGACGAGAAGTTGTCGAACTCCTTCTTCAACTCTTTAGCCTTTATAGCTTTTAATGACGCATTCCCGTCATACCGTTTTTCCAATTCATCCCACAGCTTCTTTGCTTGCTTGTTCTCAGAAAATTGATGGAAGATGTCCTTAGGAATTGACTGAGTAAGCAGAGCATAAACTCTCTTTTTAGCATTGTACTTGACCTTTTGTCCATCAGTCATGCCACCTAGTGTAAGTTTGACTCCATCAGCACCTACTGGCATACTATACCCCGTCTCAATTGCTTCCCACATATTGGGATCTACTCCATTTAAGTAGATCTCGAAACGTTGCTTCCAGTGTGGGAATTCATCTAACGTGATTAGCTTAGGGGCTTTGTTGTGATTCCCTACTTCAATCTCCAGAAGCAGTAGGTTTTGAATCCTTGAATCTCTCCCTGCTGTGAATGCTGAGTATTGGTCCTCCATTACTATCAACTTTAGCCTTTTGAACAAACTGTTTCACCTGTGCAAATGAGGGTGTGCGATTGGGCTATTCGTGCGATTGAACAATGCGAATGGTTCAATCGTGCGACTGAACTAATGCGGATGGCTCAGTAGGGCGAATGAACAAGTGCGGTTGAACAATGCGAATAGGCTGCTCAGTCGTACGAATGGAGGTACGAATGAGTCCAATCGTGCGTATGAGGGATGCGTATGTATCCAGTCGTGCGATTGAGTCAATCGTGCGACTGAAGCTGCTGGATTTTGAAAATTCATAGGTTTAAGGTGTTTTGGCTGCAAAAACACGAATTTTCACTAACCCTAATTGCCGTATGCCGGAAAAACTAAACTTTACGAACAGGAGACGTCTAAGACACCGTTTGACACGAAAAGATTGCGTTTTTAGTGAAAAAATATAATTTTTGTATCAAAAACGATTGAATCACATGTAAATCAAGAGCCAAAGCTCTGATACCACTTGTTAGGATCGTGTATTGAACGAAATACTAACTGATTAACGTGTATACCGAATCAAATAGTACGGAATCCTATTTGATTGGCGATCCAATCAGTGAGAACGCACGTAGAAACAATTATGGATTGAATCTAAACGTTAAGAACGATATGGAATCGATCTAGTGTGATCTATGAACTTGGAACAGGTTCTTAGAGGTCTCTGGACGGCTAGGGTACGTATGTAGTCGAAGTGTTCTCAATTCTTACGTTTTTTCCACGAATTAAGTGGTATTTATAGGTTAGGGTTTCTCATTCAAGCGACTGAACCATTATCATGGTTCAGTCGTGCGATTGAGCTATGCGGTTGATCCATTCGCACGACTGAGTGTTCAGTCATGCGACTGAGTCAATCTCATGTTACACTCGTGCGACTGATCCAGTCTCCTGGTTCAGTCGTGCGACTGAGTCATTCGCATGAAGTTGTTCACGCGTATGGTCTATTAGCATGGGCCATTCACATGAGAACTTCGTATTTCTAAGTTTGGATGTATTTATTAATCATTACATTATTAAGATTCATTCAAACAACCACAAACCTATATAGTCAGTTCAATAAGCGTTAAACTACTAAACAATGAAATAATAAACATTATAAGCACAACCACACATTGTATTTCATTAAGTACCCATTCAATTACATATGTGTAAGACAATAAAGACATATTACATTAGCCTTAGAAACTAGGTACACCGGTATCTACACTTTCAAACAAAATTAATTAAATTTGAACCTAACTGAATGTAAACAGGAACACGGGTAGCCTCCATAAGACATCAAACTTAAAGAATAGCAAAAGTGTACCGATGTTGTTCTCAGATCCAATGTTTGAGAAGTCTTCACTTGCTATCAATTCCAAAAACAAACTAAATATATATATATATATGCGCAATCAGAACTCACAACAGAGAATAGTTGATGCAAACTTAGACACAAAGTGACTTGCATAATAAAAAGGGAGAATCGCTAGTAAACTCACTATTTAACACAAAAACAAATGCCATTAAAATCACATTTCTTCCTGGAAACACATATATGTAAATTTAATTTCACTTGATTTTGAGGAAGAAATAATTTCAAACTTCACAATTAAAAAAGAAACCACAATTCTTCCTCAAAAACACATATTTAAAAATAAAATTCACTTGAATTCAAATCAAATATGAGAAAAACCGAAAAAGATATAAGGATACAAACCTGATTGTAACAGGTGAAACACAAATGAGCTATACAAAGAAGACAAAAGTGAGTGTCTGTAGAACGGATGTATTTGTATTAGAAATTCAACAACGATGAATATGATCTGATTTCAATAAGAAGGCCTTTGATCATTCATAAAATTCACTAATGTTGTGTTTTGCTTTTAAAGAGAACACAAAATCAAATCAAATATGTAAAATTGTTAGCTGAAAAATACTGGAATCTCAACTCAAATGAATATAATCAAATTTCATAGTGAACATACTTTAATCACATCAAACACCACCATTGTACCAATTCTTAAGATAATAAGAATTAAAATTACCACTGAGAAAAAAAATGCTTTTGAGCAGGTTGGTGCCTTTAATAGCTATACAAAATATCTACTCTAAATCAACACAAAACAGAGAAAAATCTAATTCAACTACTTCAATTATCGATGCTCAGTTTCATGAAATCCATAAACAAAAAAAAATACAAAAGATGCAATGTAAATTAATGAGAAGCATACTTGTTCAAGCCTGCAAGTCAAAATCCTAGTAGAAATCATTAAGCAAAACTTGAATCAAAGTACATTAAACACATAAAAAGTGATGAGCCCTAATCGTATTCATATCATTATACACTCAAATAATGGACTAAGAAGATGAGTAAGGTTGTTGCACACCTTTTTATCTTGAAATTGAGTAGAAAGAGTGAACGAGATATTATCCCACTCTGCCATTGAGCAGCGGTTTACTCTGCCGCTTACAAGAAACCTTTATAATAGCAACACAAATTGAAAACCCAGTTAAGAATATCATCAAATTAGAATTCAAATCAACATGAACTTAAACCCAATTGAGAACATCAATTAAAAGAGTTATTACCTCCACGATCAAGAAGAACAAAAAGGGGAAGACCACCAGCAGGTTTTGATTTCAAAGACGAAGCTCGGAAATCAAACAACAACATATGTTGTAACATGTTTCATTTATTTTTAACATGTTTCAGGAATACCCCAAGTATGTGATCTACTCTTTGAAGCTTGCACATCTAGGAATGGACTTAGATAAATAAATGAAATAAGAATGATTTGTTACATTCTATGGTATGCTTTTAATTCCTTTGAGACATATGTTGTAATGTTACAATTGAAACTTATGTTTAAATTATATTTGGATTATTAATAGCGTTATGTGGCTGTGAACGATCTTAACTCTCACTCCTCGACGTTTCCGCCGTCAAGGTTGGGGTGTGACACTTAATGTTCACGGGGAAGGCGAATTGGGGACGCGAGACATATGTAATGGCAGCAATGGAAGGTAAAGGAGTAGGGGGTTTGAATGGGGATGCCGAAAGGCCATAGTAACGGCTTTACATTGGTTTAGGGAGGTGAGGCAGACTTCCGCCAACGGAGGCAGACGATCGGAGAGGAGTAGAAGAAAACCCAACAGGCGCGTCTTACAAAAAGTATGAAATTACAAGAACAGCCATTGTTTATGTATTATAAGGAGTACATACATATATATATATATATATATATATATATATATATATATAGTCACATCTCGAATGACGGCGGAATCATCAGAGCGGACGAATATGAATTGATTGCTCATAGCTCATGGAAATAAATACGTTGAAATAATATTAAATGTCATTTTCATTGAATAAGAAATCCTCTAAACAGCATCCTCAAATATGTTAAAAAAATACGGTCAATATATGATGTTGGTGAGTTCCCATGAATTTGTACATACATATATAAACAACTTTTAAGAGGAAAATTCAAATCATAGGTTAAGAAATAATGCAAGAATATACAGATAGCATAATGATACAATCAAACCTTGACAAAAGAATGGTCATGATAAAATATACAATTAGCTAAGTGTACTTGGTTCCCATGATGAACAAGAATACGTCATCAGGAGCCGGCAATAACCTCGGCTTTAGCACCAAATAGGCTTGTCAAGCCCATAGATCTATGACGTCGCTAGGCTAGCAATAGTTAATAATTGCTTTTACAAGATGACTATCATATAATGTTCACCATTATCTCAAATAACCATGACAAAGTTTATAAGATGAATTGCACGTGCATTACAAGTATTAAGATATTTTACAAGTGTGCATTTATACGGTTAACATGCTTCACCCTAAAAGGTGTGAAAAAAAATAAAAACGGGGTATGGAAAACTCACTTGATATAAGTTGAACTTTAGATAATAATAAGAAACTAAAATTGCTCCACCGATTCCTTCACGGATTACCTAAGCGTCGATGTTCCAAGATTAAATTATATTTTGATTAAGTTGAAGAGACGGTTCAAGAAAATCTAGAGTTAATGATAAGGATTTTGGGTTTTTGATAATTGGGTTAAATAAAGTAATCAATTTATTTATTTGACTCAATAAAGATGGAATTAATTGATTAAACTAATTAAGATTGAAGATGATAATAAACTATTAAGGAAATTGAATAATATTTAATTTATTACAATTGATGAAATGAAAGTTGAGTATTAAAGTGTGAAAAATAATAATTAATTAAATAATGACTTGGTCAAAATAATCAATTGAATAATTAATTATATAAATAAGTTATTAAATAACTTATTTATATTATAATAATTATCAACTTGAGTTGTGCATTAGAGTAGTACATTAGGCATCAAAGGTTGTATTCTATATAATACCACATGGTATGCAGCTACACTGACCTGATCGGGCCACATGGAACTGTGCACTGGTGTTTCTTTTTTTTCTTTTTTTATTGATTTTGCCACTATCTATCTCTTATCTTGAGTTGGTAATTAGGGTTTTCAACATACAAGTTTCTAATCATAGTATATCACTGAACAAAGTATCGTGGCAATAGCAGTTCATCAGTTGGAAACAATGAAGAAAGAGAGAGTGAGAGAAACACACAAAGTGAGAAGAGATAGAGAGATGAGAAATGAGAGAGAGAGAACGAGAGAGTGTGGCGGAGGCGGTGTTGGTTATGAAGATCACTGGTCCTCTCTCTGCCTCTTCCTCCTCCCCCCAACGTCGTATCTAACAACCGGCTTTCATGACTTATTTAGTAAACCGAGAGGTTGGAACCGCAATCAACATGGTGGACGAGTGACGGGAGGGGACGGCTGGCGTTAAGTGAGCGACGCTGGTGGTGGTGGCCGTGGTGAGCGGCAGCTATGGTGGTGAGCAGCGATGGTGAGGTGTTGTGGCATTGAGCAACGTGTGCTTGAAACTTGAAAGAGGCAGTGGAGGTCAAGTAATATTTTGTATATGTGGAGAGAGAAACGAACTTGAATTTGATATTTAAATTTATGATAGGGAGTAAGATTGGATTTCAAATATATATTCAATTTAGATAATTAGAAATATGAAATATCTAACTTTTATTTTTTCTATTCTTATTTGCTTTTTCACTAATAAACTACATATCTCCATGTCTCACAATAAAAAGTTAACATTCCAAATTTTATATTTATATTTTATACTTATTTAATTCTAAAGTAACTCAACATGTAACTGTTATTCAGTATGTAAAATTTAATTGTAATGTTTAACGTGTTAAATCAATGCAAAAACATCTTTGTTTAAGATAAAGAACTACGACATAAAAAAATTATATAGTAACTATAACAAAATACGTGGATTATATACCTTGACAAATAATTTAAAGAACTTATCTGGATAATAACAAAAATAATAATTTACATTATAAAACCATAACAAAACATCTTTAAATTTCATAGGTTCGTTTATGTTTTAGTTCGACTTGCTTTAAGTTTGATATTTGTCACAAAGTTTGCCAAATGTAAGACCGTAGGGGTTGGTTTTTCTAGGGTGAATGATTCCACGTGTCTTCGACCCCCTCCTTCGATGGTTATTCCTTTTATTTCCCTAGCCTTTTTGTTATTTAATTTTTTTTATTTATTTGGTTCATTTTTTAATTAAAATTTCCGCTCATTTTCACGTTCTGATTTGTGTATGTTTGCTAATGTTTGGACACTTTTTTACTTTTTCTTCTAAAAAATTGACTCTTTCATTGTCTAATGGAGCGATAAATAAATCAAAACCATAAGAGACCTACGGGTCGCGGCAACGCGCGGTCCGACTCTAGTTTGATTCAAAAACCATGTTATAAAGTAAAAATAAATAAATAAATAAACCTTTGAATAGTTTTTTTCATAGTTTTTACAGTATTAAACTACTTGTTTTAAAATAGAAGATTATATTGTTACGATTTTCAAAAATTAAATTAATAATTTTTGGAATAAATTTAATTATCAACATAATTTTATTTTAATTTAATAGAATAATAATAATTTATGGGATTTAATTTGTAAAGAAAAAAAAAGTTTAAAATAGATTGAGGGTGCTCAGGTTAGAACCCGGGACCTCATGTATATGTGTAAGGTGTATTACCAGTGGGCTGTATGCCCAGATCTGTTCAAAAGCTCCCTTTAAAATGTTTAAAACATTATTGCTTAAATCCCCCAAATCCATATGAACCCTAACTTGATTTTGATCCAAATTAAAATTCAAATTCATTCCATTAATCTACGAAAGGTTAGGGCTTTTAATTGTCACATGAAATCGTCTATGGTTGTGTGTTGAATTTACCTGAATAACATCAATATGATGATGAGCATATAAAAGATAGTAGCGATTGGTTTGGATTTGATTCGAGATGAGATGATGATTATAATCCAATTTGTGGTACGAGAAGCTTCTAATCATATTGATAATCGAAAACTTTTATTAATTGCAACCAAAGTTGCAAGGAATAGGTCTTTCAGTAGAGTTGTAGGTCGTAATGATTGAGATGAAAAGGTTTCAATGTGTGAGTGTATTATTTTGTGCAATTGATGATTCAGAAAGGTTTAGAGGACCGATTAGTTCTTAGCCCTCTGTTATATAGCACCAATTTTATCAGTTTCATATCGACGAGTCAAGAATGTTGCTTTGATGATTTTGATTCGAATTGAAGGTGGTTCTACGGTTATGCACGTAATTGGTATGATAATTATGATCTAAATGATCAAAGGAACGGTTTCAAACAATGAATTCGATTGTCTCGGTCCAAAATGCGTTGAAACAGATTGATTTTTGAATGCTAGTTTCGGTTTCGCATATTTACACAAAAACCATTGTTTGATTTCGAATTGATGGGGTTACATGTTCGAAACTAGGTCGCGAGGGTTGAGAGGCGACTTGATTGCTTAAAAGTCGAGTGTTTTGGGTGTGAGGAGGTCGCCGGAGATCGACCGGAGGTGGCAGTCGGAACAGGGGCGATGTGGATAGGGTTGAGTTTATAACAAATTTACATATATGTTGCCTATAGTCTTAATAGTTTATTATTTTATGTAGCAAGTGTTTAATTAACTTTCAAAAATTACAATTTAATCCCTTAACCTATAAAATTTAATTTTTGCATAATAAATTAAATTATTAATTTATAAAACTTACAATCATTATATATTTTGAAAAGATTTATGATTTATTTACTAAATGGCTAAATTCTTATAATTGATAAATAAAACTTTATAATTTTATAAAATTTATTTTAGGAATTATAAAATTATAATAATTTGATTAAATAATTTAATAAATAAAAATTGGATAATACAATTCACAATAGTTATTAAATAACACACATATTGCATTTGAAATAAATTTCAAAATGAAATTTCCCATGGCATGAAAGTTCAAAATGGATTCGAGTTTGAAAATGGCCGGATGATATATATATATATATATATATATATATATATATATATATATATATATATATATATATATATATATATATATATATATATATATATATATATATATATATATATATATATATATATATAAAATTAACCATGTATTTTGTAATTCTCAATTACAGAACTAGTTAATTAGTTCCTCTACGTAATTTCAAATTACAAATCTAATTTGTAATGAATAATTATTTCACTGATTTGACTTTTTATGATAGACTTGTTTAACTTTTTAAACAATCTATTGCTTATTGTTACTCATGGTATGACTGTTTAATCGTAACTCTATAGGAGTGTTTTTAGTTGTTGTGATTTAGGCATACAAGTCCAACAATAATAATATGTAAGCATATAAATGATTCATTGCAAGAATAAGGGATGTCACACCCCAACCTTAACGGCGGAAACGTTGAGATGCGAGGGTTAAGATTGTTCATAGCCACATAACACTACCAATAAATGTAATATACTTAAGCATAAGTTTTAAAGGAAAGTTAAAACCAAGAAGTCTCAAACAAAACCAAAACATTACATAAGTTCAACAATTCCAAGATTTAAAACATGTCTTTTATTTTCTAGGTCCAACCCTAGATGTGTTCATACTTCAAAATCAAACATAAACCTTGGCATTTCCTGGAACATGTTAAAAATAAAGTCAACAATAAAATGTTTGTGAGTTTCCATGGGTTATACATACATACATACATATAAAAGTTTATAAGTAGCAATTCATGTTATCGGTTATGAATAATGCAAGGTTATAGATAACATAATGTTACAATCAAACCTTGAAAGAGATGGCCATAATAAGTTATAACGATTAGCTAAGTGTACTTGGTTCCCATGATGAACAAGCATACACTATCAGGAGCCGGCAATAACCTCGGCTTTAGCACCAAATAGGCTTGTCAAGCCCATAGATCTATGACGTCGCTAGGCTAGCAATAGTTAATGATTGTTTACACAAAATGTCTATCATATAAGGCTCACAATATTACAAATAACCATGAAAAGATTTAAATACGAATTGCTAGTGCATTTACAAGTATCAAGATGTTTACAAGTGTAAGTTTATAACGATAACATATTGCACCCCAAAAGGTGTGGAATAATGTAAAAGGGCATGAAAACTCACATGATGTATAAGATGACCTTAAGAATAATAATAAGAGTTTAGGTTTTGCTCCTACGATTCCTTTACAAAAATCCCTAAACGTATCAATTCCAAAATTAAGAATATGATTAACAATCAATTGAGAACTAGGGTTTTAATTGGAATTTGGGGGTTTGATAAATAAATTAAATAGAACAATAGAATCACATATATTTTGATTCAATGAAAATAAAATAACCCGTTTAAGTATTTAATTTAAAGAACAATAATTAAATTGTAACACCCGGATATTTATTATTTTGAAGCCGACAAAGGAAGAAAAAGAAATAAAGTCCGAAGTCGAGGGACCAAACTCGCCAACGAAGGAAAGTTGGAAATGTGATGATATTAGTAGGGAGAGGGCAGCCAAACTCTCCCCACACACCCACATTTCAGCTTTCAAAGAGAGGAGAAGAGAGAAAGGAGAAGAAAAGAGGAAAAAGGTCGGTTCGGGTGATTCGGGTGGCCAAACTCGTTGTGTAGCAAGCCAAATCGAAGCCCTTGTCGTTGTGCTCGTTTGTGTGAGTTCTATGACCCCACTTTTACTTGTTTTCAACCGATTTTGGGGCCGGAAAGAGAGAGCCGAGCCAATTCGGGTGAAGGCATATCAACTGGTCATGACCTCTGAAGTAATGAAGCAAGTCAAAGAGTTTCAAGATGAGGCATTGAAAGAAGATCATCTTATCTCTGAAAGAATGAGAGGTCTGGTTGGGGAATTGGGTGAAAACACGCTCGAAGTTAGAACCCGATTCGTTCGTGTGTGGATTCCTCATTTTAGGGATCTACAGGTGAAGATCATGGATGAAGCTCACAAGACTCGATACTCCATTCATCCTGGTGCCACGAAAATGTACCATGATATGAAGAAAGACTATTGGTGGCCGGGTATGAAGCGCGACGTGGTGGAGTATGTGAGTAAGTGCCTTACTTGCTTACAGGTGAAGGCCGAGCATTAGAAGCCGTACGGGAAGATCCAACCTTTGGATATACCGGAATGGAAGTGGGAGCACATCACCATGGATTTCATTACAAAGCTGCCGCGTACCCCGAAAGGGTATGATGCCATATGGGTGATAGTTGATCGCTTGACGAAGAGTGCTCACTTCCTACCGATCCGCGAGACATATTCATCAGAGAGGTTGGCTGATCTGTTCATCAAGGAAATTGTAACTCGTCATGGTGTGCCGGTGTCTATTGTGTCGGATCGCGACACCCGGTTTACATCTAAATTTTGGAAGAAGTTCCACGACGCTATGGGGACGAGGTTACATATTAGCACGGCTTATCATCCCCAGACTGTGGTCAGTCAGAAAGGACCATTCAGACATTGGAAGATATGCTTCGGGCATGTGTGATTGATTTTGGTGGAAGTTGGGATGACCACCTACCGTTAGCCGAATTCTCATACAACAATAGTTATCATACCAGCATTGGTATGCCTCCATATGAGATGCTATACGGTAGGAGATGCAGAACACCCATTTGTTGGGGTGATATTGGTCAGAAAGAATTGGGGAGCGTCGAGGTAATCGAGGCTACGACTGAGAAGCTTGAGAAGATTAAAGCATTCATGAAGGCAGCCAAGACAGACAGAAGTCGTATGCTGATAAACGACGCAGGCCGATTGAGTTCCAGGTGGGTGACCGGGTTATGTTGAAGGTCTCACCTTGGAAGGGTATCATCCGCTTTCGAAAGCGGGGTAAGTTGAGCCCAAGGTATATAGGCCCTTTCCGAATCATCGCTCGAGTAGGAGAGGTGGCCTATAGACTAGAGTTACCGGATGAGTTAAGTGGAATTCACTCGACATTCCATGTATCTCATCTGAGGAAGTGCTTAGCTGATGAAGATATGATTGTTCCACTGGAGGATATCGAAGTAGACGAACGGCTCAATTATGTGGAGCAACCAGTGGCAATCATCGATCGGAAATAGAAAAGGCTGAGGAATAAAGTCGTTCCTCTTGTGCGTGTACAGTGGAAGCACAGGAAGGGATCCGAATCAACGTGGGAGACTGAGGAAGAAATGAGACAACATTATCCACGTTTGTTCGAAGAATAACAGGTTTCGGGGACGAAACCTATTTAAGGGGGGTGGACTTGTAACACCCGGATATTTATTATTTTGAAGCCGACGAAGGAAGAAAAAGAAATAAAGTTCGAAGTCGAGGGACCAAACTCGCCAACGAAGGAAAGTTGGAAATATGGTGATATTAGTAGGGAGAGGGCAGCCAAACTCTCCCCACACACCCACATTTCAGCTTTCAAAGAGAGGAGAAGAGAGAAAGGAGAAGAAAAGAGGAAAAAGGGTGGGTTCGAGTGATTCGGGTGGCCAAACTCATTGTGTAGCAAGCCAAATCGAAGCCCTTGTCGTTGTGCTCGTTTGTGTGAGTTCTAGGACCCCACTTTTACTTGTTTTCAACCGATTTTAGGGCTGGAAAGCATAAAAAACCCGTTTTTGTATGTGTGTGTGTTTGACCCATTTGGGTGTGATGTTGTGATGCGTTTCGTGTATGATTTCGGGCTTGTGTGTGCTTGTATGGTGTTGTGGTATACATTCCTAAGGTCTAGGATGGTTAATTTAGGCTTAGAATGGGTTTGGATGAGCTTGGAGGCCGAAAATGGCAGATTGGGTTCGGGATGAATTCCATTCTGCATCAGCTAGGGCTAGGCGACCGAATGGAGGCCATACGGCCGATTGAGAGGCGATTGAGGGTCATTCGCACGATTGGGATTCATTCGCACGATTGAGGGTTCAATCGCACGACTAAGGTTTCATTCGCACGACTGGGAGCCCAGTCGCATGGGGAGTCATGCGACTGAGGGTTCAGTCGCATAAGTGCTTAGTCGCATGAGTTTATTCGCATTAGATCAGTCGCATAGGTGCTCATTCGCATTAGTTCCATCCGCATGAGGTCCATACGCACGACTGGATGTCCATTCGCATAGATGTTCATCCGCTTGAGTCCAATCGCTTGATGTTCAGTCGCATGAAGGCCATGCGACTGAAGGGTGTCCATACGCACGAATAGAGCTGTTGCACCCGAAGGAAAGTGTAGTTAGACTTCTGACTTTCGGGGGAAAGTGCATATGTAAGTTTTGACGTAAAGGTTCCCGTAAGAGCATGTAAGATAACTGTTGTGGCCTTAGAAAGCATGTAGGGCATAGAAATGATGATGTTGCATGTTTATGCATGATGCATGTTATGTATGTATGATGTTGCCCTGTATGATGTGATGTTGATGCATGTAATGATCCTTGGTATGATGTATACTATCTTTCCTATGGCTTTACGTATTATGATGAATGAACAAAGTATTATGTAACGTAAAGTGGAAAGAAATGAAACGTCTTGCATGCATCGGATAACGGGTCCTTCTTTGTGATTGACCATTAATGTAGAACCTCTACCGCTTACCCCTAGTACCGTGGCATACGTTTAGCTGTTCATTTATTGACTTCGGCCCGGTAGCTAAGACTGATCGGGGTGTAGCATATGGTATTGGTACGGATGATGTCCGATGCGCAAGTAAAGTTATATGGAACGAATGAATGAATGAATGAATGAATGAAGATAATAATGATATTATCTATGCGTACGTATGATGTGTGATCATGCAAAAGTAACGAATGGTTTTATATGAAAGTAAAGTATGTTTTATAATAAAACTAGAACTCACTCAGCAACGCTGACTTTTTATATGTTTTCCAGTTGGCAGGTAATGTTTGCTGAGGATGGCACCGCGAGGCTACTCAGCTCTTTTGGGGATGGCATTCTTTTGATTAATGTTTTTGCATTGTAATGCGAACAAACTATTTTGTAACGAATGTTGTATTAACTTGCAAAAGCATTTATATAGAAATGAAAGCTTATTTTAATGTTCCGCTGCGATGTTTATGAAGTACAAATGTAAATATATGTTTTATGTGCGATGAATGACCAACTGTAAGCGTCCCGGGAACGGGGCCTTACATAAATGATTTATAAACATTGATTAACAGGGTTTAAATATAAAGTATGAAAGAAAATATATAACTTTTGATAACACAATTAAATAAATAATTGAATAATTGTTAGATAACGTCTTTGTCCAATAATAATTTATTAAATTAAACTATTGTTACATAAATTATTTAACTTAAAGTCCATTTTATGAGATTATAAGAAATAACTTAAAAATAATCTTTGTTATAATGTTTTATTAAGAAAATATATAAGTATTTAATTTGAAAATTCACAGAAAATAATTTGGTAACTTTAAAAATAAATTTTTATAATTTTTATAAGTTTTCTGGATTTAAAATAGTTGAAGAAAGCTATTTAAAAAAAACAGTGAGGGTGCCCGGGGTCGAACCCGGGACCTCAAGTATGGGGGAACATGCTCTTAACCGGTACGCTAGGGCGCTGTGTTAAGAGCCGGTTCTTAATTTTCAAAAACATTAATTACACAGAAATCCCCAATTCTTAAGAACCCTAGATTCAAATCAAGCAAATTGGACATCAATTCGTTTAAGATGATGAAATCAACATTGGGGCTTTTAATCCCCAAGTGATTACGAGTCTATAGACATAACTAATGACCCGGATTAAAGTTTAAATCGATCAGAACAGATGAAGAACAAGTCGCGACCGAGGTTGAGTGATTCGGGATGCAAGCGATGATAATAATCGAATTCGTTGTACAGGAAGCCTCCAAGGGTCTCGGTGATCGAAAGCCCTCTATTAAATTTGATTGTAATCGGGTAGACTATGGTGAACGACTTGGTTGTAGGTTGACGATGACGATGATGACAGAATTCAATGTAAGTATGTGTTTCAATTGAAATTCAATTTGGTATAAGTTCAGAATGGTTATCCAATCGTTTAGAGTTCAATTGATTGATTAATTATCAGGTTTTTGTTGTCGAACGGCTTTAAAGATTGATGGTGGTCGGTTACAAGTTCAAATGTCCAATTTAATTCATATTAAAGCGCATCAAGTGTTTGAAACGGTTTAAGAAAATGTTTAGCATCGATTAGAACTTAAATTTCGGGGGTTACAGTGGTTTGGGGGTCGTCAGCGTTTGGTCAGAGGGTGGCCGGAGAGTAGCTAGATTTACGGGGAGAGAGAAAGAGGGTGGGGGTTGGGTTTTTTAATTTTACACAATTGGTCCATGTAGTTTTAAGTGTTATTATTTTATGTAAAACTTTCATTTAAAGTTTCCAAATTGACATAAAGGCCCCCTGAACTTAATTAAACTCTAAGTTTTTTCTTACTTTTAAAATTTTTTAACTTATTTAAACTTTATAAACTTTGGTTTATTCATATTAGTATCTCATTATTGATTTTTAAAGTTTATAAATATATTTATTATTATCATTGTTATTATTACTATTATGATTATTATTATTATTATTATTATTATTATTATTATTATTATTATTATTATTATTATTATTATTATTATTATTATTATTATTATCATTATTATCATTTAATAAGTTAAGTTATTAACTTTTAAAATTAACAAAGAAACTAGAATAAATAACTCACATAGTTTCATTAATAACAAAAAGGCCTTTACAAGAACATAACGAAGCTAACAATTAATTAACGAAAACATGAAAGGTTACAGTCTCCCCAACTTTTAAGAATTTCGTCCCGAAATTAGAAATAAAATTATACAAACAAATGCGGGTATTTCTTCTTCATATGGTCCTCGCGTTCCCAGGTAAATTTGGGTCCGCGTTTATTCTCCCAACGAACCTAGAAGATTTAGGTGGTAGTGGTTCTAGTCTTCTTCATGGTGCGATCCATGATTTCAACTGGCTTCTCAACAAAATGTAAGGACTCGTAGATCTGGATGCCATCCAAAGGGACATGCAGACTTTCGTCAGCAAAACATTTCCTCAAATTTGAGACATGGAAAACTAGATGAACCCCGCTAAGATCGGAAGGTAGTTCCAATTTATAAGCCACTTTCCCGACCCTTTTCAGAATTTTGAAAGGTCCTACAAACCGTGGAGCTAATTTACCCTTCTTTCCAAAGCGAACGACTCCTTTCCATGGTGAGACTTTTAGTAGAACCATATCCCCGACTTGAAATTCCAACAGCTTGCGTCTTTTATCCGCATAACTCTTTTGTCGACTTCTAGCCACTTCAAGGTTTTTACGAATCGTGGAGACTTTATCGGTTGTTTCTTGTATGAGTTCAGGACCAGTGATGAAATTTCACCAATGTCCGTCTAACAAATTGGGGAACGACATTTGCGACAATAAAGTGCTTCGAAAGGTGTCATCTTGATGCTCGAATGGTACCTATTATTATAAGAGAATTCCGCTAGTGGTAAATGTGTATCCCAGTCACCACCAAAGTCAAGGAGACAAAGGTGTAGCAAATCCTCCAGGGTCTGAATGGTTCGCTCAGTTTGACCGTCCATTTGAGGATGTTAAGTCGTGCTTAAATCCAGTTGAGTACCCAAGATTTCTTGCATAGACGACCAAAAGTGCGAAGTGAAACGAGCGTCTCGATCGGATATGATGTGCAAAGGTACGCCGTGACGACTCACAATCTCATCAATGTATATACGAGCCAACCTTGATGTTTTGTAAGTGTCACGTATGGGTATGAAATGTGCCGATTTGGTCAAACGGTCGAAAATCACCCATATACTATCATGTCCACGAGAGGTGCGAGGTAGTTTGGTTATGAAGTCCATGGATATATGTTCCCATTTCCACATGGGAATTCCGTGTTGTTCAAGCAATCCACTGGGACGTTGATGTTCGGCCTTAACCTTTGTACACGCAAGACATTTGGCCACGTAGGTTGCGATGTCCTTCTTCATTCCAAGCCACACATATTGCCCACGCAAATCCATATACATCTTGTCGAAACCAGGGTGAATAGAGTAACGAGTTTGATGAGCTTCATTCATGATGAAGGTACGAAGATTATCACGATTTGGAACCCAAATTCGATTTAAGAAGTACAACAATCAAGTGGGTTTAGTTTCCAGTTGAGCTCGAAGATTATACTCCAACTCCTCTCCCATTTTCCCTTCCGCTTGAACCGCTTGTTGAGCCTCCAAGACATAAGTCTCTATGTCACTCTCAATCCTCAAATTTTCTAGCAGCACCGTAGCCTCATTAATATCCAGACGAATCTTCGTATCAAATTCTCCTAAGGTATCAAACCATTGTCGTCGATCGTGAATTTCTTGAATCGAGACCATCTGTTATGAATCTTACGGCTTAGTGCATCGGCTATGACATTTGCCTTTCCAGGGTGGTAACGAATATCACAATCATAATCACTAATCAACTCTACTCAACGACGTTGTCTCATGTTGTGATCCTTTTGATTGAAAATGTGTTGAAGGCTTTTGTGATCAGTGTAGACTATACATTGCGTTCCATAAAGATAATGCCTCCAAAATTTTAAGGCAAAAACCACATCACCAAGTTCAAGATCATGGGTCATGTAATTCACCTCATGGACCTTCAGTTGTCTCGATGCATATGCTATTATCTTTCCTCGTTGCATAAGAACGCAACCAAGGCCTTGCCTAGATGCATCGCAATATATGGTGAAGTCATCATTTCCATCGGGAAGGGTTAAGATAGGGGCATTACACAGCTTGTGCTTTAACGTTTTGAAAGCTTCTTCTTGCTCAAACCCCCACTCAAATGGTTTATTCTTTTGGTTAGGGAAGTAAGTGGCTTCACAATTCTAGAGAAACTGGCAATGAAACGCAGGTAGTAACCCGCTAGACCAAGAAAAGAACGAACTTCGGTTGGGTGCAGAGACAACGTGAATTCCTTGGCTATTCACCACATGTCCTAGAAATTGGACCTCCTAAAGCCAGAATTCGCACTTTGAAAAACTTTGCGTACAGTTGTTCGTTCTTTAACAGCTCAAGAACTTGTCGTAAGTGAAGTTCATGATCGGTTTTAGACTTTGAATAGATAAGTATGTCGTCTATGAAAACAATCACAAACTTATCCAAATACGGCTTGCATACTCGATTCATGAGATCCATGAAGACAACAGGAGCATTTTTTTAACCCAAAGAGCATAACCATAAACTCATAGTGTCCATATCGAGTACGAAACACAGTTTTTGAGATATCATCATCGTGAACTCGCAGTTGATGATAGCCAGAACGTAAACCGATTTTTGAGAATATAGCAGCTCCTTCAAGTTGATCAAAAAGGTCATCAATACGAGGAAGAGGGTATCAGTTCTTGATAGTGAGTTTGTTGAGTTCACGATAATCGATGCACATACGGAACGATCCATCTTTCTTTTTCACGAACAGTACAGGTGCACCCCATGGCGAAGAGCTAGGATGGATAAAGCCCTTATCAGACAGTTCTTGAAGTTGACTGGCTAACTCTTGCATTTCCGACGGCGCAAGTCGATAAGGTGACTTAGCCACAGGGTTCGCTCCCATAATTAAGTCGATCTTAAACTCGACTTCACGTACGGGAGGTAGACCACTAAGGTCATCGGGAAACACTTCCGGAAAGTCTCGTACAATCGGAACTTCCTTAAGGTCTTTCCCTTTGACTTTCGTGTTGACCACATAGCCCAAGAAAGCCATGTAATTCTTACTTAGACATTTTCGGGCTTGAGTACACCACATAAGCTTGAGTCCTTTGGAGGATTTTTCACCGAAAACCTTCAATGTATCCCCCGAAGGTAAAGGAATTAGAATGCACTTATCGAAACAAATGATTTCCGCAAGATGTTTGGCTAACCAATCCATGCCAATGATGACGTCAAAACTTCCAAGTTTCATAGGAATAAGATCGATTGAAAAATCATGCTCGTTTAGGCTCAAGATACAATCACGAATAATGACGTCTACGGTGATGGGTTCTCCATCGGCGACTTCAACGATGAGAGGCTTTTCTAATTTCGTATGCGACTTAGCAAGTATCGGTTCGAATTCTAAAGAGACAAAACTCTTATCGGCTCCCGAGTCAAACAAGATGTAAGCATATGAATTATTAACAAGAAACATACATGTTCAGTTTTAAAGACGTTTAACGATACATGTATAGCAACAAAAAACTTAGATTACAAAGGTTAAGGTTGGACTCGACATACCATTCACCACGTCGTTATTTGCTTGTGCTTGATTTGCGTTAATGTCGAAAACACGACCTCGAGCTTGTGGAACATTACCCGCAAGACGAGGGCATTGTGGGCGAAAATGGTCGGGTTCCCCACAGTTGTAGCAAGCACGGTTAGAAACTAACGCGACGTTGTTTGGTGCACGATGAGAAGTAGCAACCAGGTGCCCTTATTTCCCGCACAGTGAGCAGATGCGACATGGGTTATTTCCCACATGGTGATACTTGCAAATGTTACACAACGGCTGAGGACCAGCATAGGCTCTGGCAGCAGGAGCTTGTGCAACAGGAACAGGTTGCCTTTGGGGTATTTTAGGTGTTGCCACGGCATAGTTTTGTGCAGGAGTAAACTTTTGCTTCTTGTTGTTGTAGGACAGTTCATTCTTGACCTCTCTGGGTTGCTTCAGGAACCACCTTTTCAACCTTTTTAGCACCTTTAACAGACAGGGTGCCCGCTCTAATATGGTTTTCAGTGAGTTGAGTGGTGATGGTAATTGCATCCTCCAGAGTTGTGGGTTTACTCCCCACCACAACATCTTGAATTTGAGGTGGTACCCCCTTTATGAACTTCTCAATATTGTGGGGTACGGTATCGACCATATGAGGCAAAAGGATACTAAGCTCATGGTGCCTAGTTGAGTAAGCCAAATGATCCCCACCATCCTGTTTAAGATTCCAGAATTCTACCCCAAGCTTTTATTGCTCACTCCTTAGGCAAAACCTTTGGATTTCAATGCTCTTGAACTCATCCCAAGACAGTGCCAACACAACATCAGCATCTTAGTTCCTCTTCTCGCTATTCCACCACGTAAGTGCCCTTTGTTGAAGAACACTTGTGGCATAACGGACTTTGAGTGCCTCGGGACACTCACTATTGATGGAGGTGTTCTCCATGCTCTCAAACCACTCGAGAAGCCCAGTGGCTCCTTCTTTTCCACTAAAACTGGTGGGTTTGCAAGAATTGAAATGCTTAAAGATGCAGGTATGGTTGTTCCTTCTTTGATTTCCATTATTCTCCCCTTGCCCATTAGAGTTATTACTATCATTTGCCATTAGGAGCCATTCAGTTCAGCGACCATAGTCGGGAGGACGGCAGCCATTTGTCGGGCGATCATAGCGGCTATTTTGCGGTCGGAGCTACCACGCTTTCCATGACGACGAGACATTCTGGATATAGAATAAGTTAAATATGGAAAATTTGAGGTAAAGATAATAAATCAAGCAAGAATTATTCAGTACTTATAAAACACACACGTAATGATTCCATTTGGTAACACAACCAATAGAAAACATTCACACGTCAAGGTGACTTAACTCCAATTTGCCTTAGAAACTTATGTATATTGACCATAGTTTATCACTCATCCTAGAAATCCCCAAGTAAGCATAACTAGTCCCACGGTTGATTGGGATTTATGCGAAATGCTTACCTTAGGCCGAGGGCTTTTTGCCAAGAAATCCAGAATATAGGTGTCTATGAGTCACACAATGTTCCTTTAGGCTAATGGAATTAAAACCTTGATGAGATTTTCATAGATTAGACATAAAGTCTAGAGATTTGAATCTTTCGATATAATGCGTATGATCTCACGTGTCATGGAGAACAAGTTTATGAAATTTCATCGCCGTGAGGATAGGGGTTAAGAATAAGTATAAGGAGAGACTAGGCAATCAAGTTTTCCAATTAAAAGACAATCCTAGCTAAAAGCATCATGTTGCATATTAAAATGGCCTCCTAAGGAGGTATCATTATGTAGCATGCAATAAATAGATTTACAAGATCATAAAGATTTTTCATGTAGGGTTCCTACATTAACTATAGTTTAGGTCACCATTTCTAATAACTTAAATTCCTATAGTTATGGGCTCTGATACCAATGTGTCACAACCCAACCTTAACGGCAGAAACGTTGAGATGTGAGGGTTAAGATTGTTCATAGCCATATAACACTACCAAAAAATGTAAATATAATTAAGCATAAGTTTTAAAGAAAATTTACAACCAAGAAGTCTCAAACAAAACCAAAACATAACATAAGTTCAACAATTCAAAGATTTAAAACATGTCTTTTATTTTCTAGGTCCAACCCTAGATGTGCCCATACTTCAAAATCAACATCAACCTTGGTCATTTCCTTAAACATGTTAATAATAAAGTCAACAATTGAATATTGGTGAGTTTCCATGGGTTATACATACATACATATAAAAGTTTATAAGTAGCAATTCATGTCATCAGTTAGGAATAATGCAAGGTTATAGATAACATAATGTTACAATCAAACCATGACAAAGATGGCTACAATAAATTATAACGATTAGCTAAGTGTACTTGGTTCCCATGATGAACAAGAATACGCCATCAAGAGCCGGCAATATAGCCTCGGCTTTAGCACCAAATAAGCTTGTCAAGCCCATAGGTCTATGACGTCGCTACGCTAGCAATAGTTAATGATTGTTTACACAAAATGTCTATCATATAAGGCTCACCAATATTACAAATAACCACGACAAGATTTAAATACGAATTGCTAGTGCATTTACAAGTATCAAGATGTTTACAAGTGTAAGTTTATAACGTTAACACAATTAAACAAATAATTGCATAATTGTTAGATAACGTCTTTGTCCAATAATAATTTATTAATTTAAACTATTGTTAAATAAATTATTTAACTTACAATCCATTTTATGAGATCATAAGAAATAACTTAAAAATAATCTTTGCTATAATGTTTTATTAAAAAATCTATAAGTATTTAATTTGAAAATTCATAGAAAATAATTTGTTAACTTTAAAAATAATTTTAGTTATTAAAAAAATGATTTTTATAATTTTTTAATAAATTTTCTGGAGATAAAATAGTTGAAGAAAGCTATTTAAAAAAACAGTGAGGGTGCCCGAGGTCGAACCCGGGACCTCAAGTATGGGGGAACATGCTCTTAACCGGTAGGCTGGGGCACCTCTGCCTGTTAAGAGCCGGTTCTTATTTTTAAAAACATTAATTACATAGAAACCCTTAATTCTTAAGAACCCTAGATTCAAATCAAGCAAATTGAACATCAATTCGTTTAAGATAATGGTGGGGCTTTTAATCCCCAAGTGATTACGAGTCTATAGACGTAACTAATGACCCAGATTGAAGTTTAAATCGATCAGAACATGAAGAACAAGTCGCGATCGAGGTTGAGTGATTCGGGATGCAAGCGATGATAATAATCGAATTCGTTGTACAAGAAGCCTCCAAGGGTCTCGGTGATCGAAAGCCCTCTATTAATTTTGATTGTAATCTGGTAGACTATGGTGAACGACTTGGTTGCAGGTCGACGATGAAGATGATGACAGAATTCGATGTAAGTGTGTGTTTCAATTGAAGTTTAATTTGGTATAAGTTCAGGAATGGTTATCCAATCGTTTAGAGTTCAATTGATTGATTAATTATCAGGTTTTTGTTGTCGAACGGCTTTGAAGATTGATGGTGGTCGGTTACGAGTTCAAATGTCCAATTTAATTCAAATTAAAGCGCATCAAGGTGTTCGAAACGATTTCAGAAAATGATTAGCATCGATTAGAACTTAAATTTCGAGGGTTACGGTGGTTTGGGTGGTCGCCGGCGTTCAGCCGGAGGGTAGCCGGAGAGTGGCCGGATTTACGGGGAGAGAGAAAGAGGGTGGGGGTTGGGTTTTGTAATTTTACACAATTGGTCCTTGTAGTTTTAAATGTTATTATTTTAAGTAAAAACTTTCATTTAAAGTTTTCAAATTGACATAAAGGCCCCCTGAATTTAATTAAACTCTAAGTTTTTTCTTACTTTTAAATTTTATTAACTTATTTAAACTTTATAAACTTTGACTTATTCATATTAGTATCTCATTATTGATTTTCAAAGTTTATAAATATATTTATTATTATCATTTTTATTATTACTATTATTATTAATATTATCATTATTATCATTTAATAAATTAAGTTATTAACTTTTTAAATTAACAAAGAAACAAGCATAAATAACCCACATAGTTTCATTAATGACAACAAGGCCCTTACAAGAACATAACAAAGCTAACAGTTAATTAACGAAAACACGAAAGGTTACAAGGGATTGGCATTTCTAATTTGTACATCTTTAATGCATCTATTATTTATAATAGCGTTGTAAAACTTGGCCTAGGTGGCCACTCAGCGAGTACTCGGAACTCGGAAGTGTGTCGAGGTGCTTTTCTTAAACTCGCTCAACCTTACTCAGAAATCGGTCCAACTCGGCGCAACTCGGTCCAAATTGGACCTACTCCATCCAACTCACCCCTACTCAGCTATAAGGCCCCGTTCCCGGGACGCTCACAACTGGTCAATTATCGTACATAAAACATATGATTTACATTAACTTTACTAAAACATTGCAGCAGAATCATTTTAAACAACCATTTCATTTCATAAAAATAATTGCTTTTGCAAAATAATACAACATTCATTACAAAATATCATTTGTTTGCATTACAATGCAAAAACATTATCGCAATATAAAATGGATGCCATCCATAACAAGCCAATTAGCCACCCCGTGCCATCCTCAGCAACATCTACCTGCCAACTGGAAACACATAAAAGTTAGCGTTGCTGAGTGAGTTCTAGTTTTATAAAAACATATTATATTACATTTCATTCGTTAAAACATTCTCTTTACTATCGCACGTGATCACACATCATACGTACATCAAGGTAATAATTATTATCTTCATCATCGTTCGTTTCGTACATTTCACACGTTTCGCACATTTCGTACTTATCGCACTTTTCGTACATTTATTATCTTTTCACTTCTATCTAGGTCATGTACTTAACCTCCCTCTTGAGCACAAAGCTATATCATCTAGGGTTAAGCGACAAGGACCCCATATCGCACATATCGCACGTATCGCACGTATTCACATAGACTAACTTCCCCTGTGTGTGAAGATTGCACGCTGTAGACACACAGTTGAGCTAACTACTCTCAATGAGTTGTGAACCTCCTTTCATTTGCTTGCAAGACTTTTTCATTCATTCATTACGTTCCACTTTCATTATCTTAAATCTTTTGCTTCGTTAAGATAATACTTTACGTTCATTATCATAATCACACCACGTAAAGTCACGTCATAAAACGTAATAAGGAACATAAGGAAACACATCATACATAACCATACATAATCATACATAAGCATAGCATCAATCAACACATCATCATCATGCCACAATCCTACATCACCAATCAACATGCATCTATACCTAAAAAGTCAAACTTACC
>CM046042.1:20644868-20755952 GCA_025215565.1 Flaveria ramosissima | reverse complement strand
CTGACTAGACAACTCTTGCATTTCGGATGGCACTAGTCGATATGGCGTCTTCGCTACCAGTGTAGCTCCAGGAACCAACTCTATACGGAATTCCACCTGTCGTGGAGGAGGCAAACCAGACAAGTCATCTGGAAATACTTCTGGGTAATCCCGTACCACTGGAATATCCACCAGTTTCCTCTCTTCGTCTTTCTTTTCAACCACATGAGCCAGAAAAGCGTAGCACTGCTTTCGTAAACTCTGGCGTGCTTTAATGCAGGAAATAAGCTTTAAGTTCTTACCCGGTCGTTCTCCCTGAATTTTGAGTACCTCCCCGTTTGGCATAGGGATTCGTACTATTTTGTCCCGACAGACAATCTCTGCTCCGTTTTGCGACAACCAATCCATGCCCATAATCACATCAAAGCTTCCTAACTCAAAGGGTATCAAATCTATATCGAAGGCATGATCCTCCAATGTTAACGAGCACTTCCTAATGATCTCATCAGCCTGAATAACTCTACCATTGGCCATTTCTACAGAGTAGCTAGTTTCTAGCCTACTAGGACTCAAGTCAAGCAATTGCACAAACTCAGATGATATAAAACTATTGTCTGCTCCAGTATCAAATAATATAGATGCGAAGTGATGATTGAGTAAGTGTGTACCCGTGACCATATTCGGGTCCTGACGAGCATCATTGGCTCCAATGACGAATGCACGTCCCCGAGCTGCATTCCCCTGAGTAGTCGGGCCTTGATTCCCAGCTATGGCCATCACTTGCTGCTGGTTGTTCCCCTGTTGACCCGGTGCCCGATTCAGCCTGGGGCACATGTTTCTGTAATGATCAGGGCTTCCACACTCAAAACAAGCCCTTGCATTCCCGGCGGGGTTAACCGCATTGACGGGTGCTACAAGATTCGGCGCAGTCCTACAATCTCTTGCCAAATGCCCCGGGCGCCTACAGTTCGCGCACACCCGGCACTGCACTCCTGGGGAATGATGATAATTACACCTGTCACATTTGGGGTGCGGCCCCACATACTCTCTCTTGGCCTGAGACACGGCCACAAAATTCCTGGTCATCTTGACCCTCTTATCAAACTTTCCGGCACTCGACCGGCTCGATTCCCCAACATCCTTTCGCTTCTCTGCTCCTCTGCCCAAAACCCCAGTTCTTACCATCTCATCAGTCAAAGCGCCAGCTTTCAGAATTGCGCTTTGGATAGTAGGAGGAGCGGTTGCTGTAACCATCGCTCTAATTTGAGGCGCAAGTCCCCAAATGTACCTTTCAATCCTCTTTGATTCCGGCGTGACCAGATGCGGAACCAACCTTGCCAGCTCATGAAAACGATCAGTGTAAGCTGCATGCCCTGCCCCCACCATAGCATGATTCCAGAATTCATGCTCTAGTTTTTGCATCTCGTTGAGAGGGCAGTATTCCTCAGTGATCAACGCTTTGAACTCATCCCATGACATCTGCATCGCAGATTCTCGTCCTCTAGCTTGAACCTGGGTGTTCCACCAGGTTAGGGCCTTACCCTGTAGTGAACAAGTGGCATACTTGATCCTTTGACTGTCGAGGCACTCGCTAATGTCAATCACTGCCTCCATCTTTCCCAGCCACCTGGTTAGGGCTATCGCCCCACCTTTCCCATCGAATTCCCTCAGTTTACAAGCCACAAACTCCTTGTATGAACATCCCCGACGAGCATTAACAACCCTAGTTTTTCCACACCGGCTGTACCACCATTCCCGGTCTCCTGGTTGCTTTCGTTTCCAGTCGGGTTACCGTTTCCCGTCTTAGTTTCGATCCCACCATGGGCTCTTTCTCCGTTGTTTCCGTCATCGTTGCCACCATCCCCGTGAGGGTGGTGTTGTTGGAGTGCGTCGCTCACTTGGGCCACGATAGTAGGAATCAGTGCGGCCAACTGTTGAGCGATCAGGGCTGCCATATCAGCGTTCCCTGTTACCTGACTGTTACTGGCAGGAGCATCATTTGTCCTTGGTGCTCTGCCTTTGCCTCTTGGGGCATCACTCCCGCCACTATTGTTGCGGGTAACTCTTCGAGGCGGCATGTTCTAATTATAGAAAAGTAAACGCATAAGCTTAAATCAATTGAAAGTGTATATCCATAACACTCATCATGTCCAGTATTTCATGTTAATATCACTCTTATTGTCACCACACATCGCATGCAATTCGTGCAGTTCTCACGCCATGAATTGATAATGTTTCAATAATAATCCATCACAACAGTTGTAAGTCCATGTATACAATCACGTTTAGTCTAGCGGAGGTTGTCTATTTCCTCCTCTTTCGAGGTTTCAGACATAATCCTCCTCAGGGTTAATCTCAATGTCCAAGGTCAAGCGCAATAGCATGATCTGTGAAGATCTCTTCGGGTTTAATACCCGGATCTGATAAACTAACTCGGCGCGCAGAGGGAACGGAAGATCCAATAGAAGCATCCCATAAAAGAGTGAGCACAAGGGCTCTCTCATAGGGTGGAAAGATCACATAACAAATAGATGAACAAATCAAGCAGCGAGGAACACATACACGAGATATAATATGCATACAGATTCCTAGCATGCAAATCTACATGAAGGTTCTTAGGTTATAGTCTAGGTCAAGCGTATTACCTAATTCTCTATAACCAATGGCTCTGATACCAATCTGTCACACCCCCGCTAAAAGCGGAAACACAGGGTTAACGAGGACCGGGATCGTCATAACACATTGGTAAAGCGATAGAGATGCAATATAACAAAAGATGACAAGCTGTTCATGACGACACCCGACAACAAGGGGACTTGTGTCAGTTTAGTCAGCGTTCACGACAACATAGCCATAAGCATAACATGATAATGATACACATAATCACATAAAGATGAAATGTAAATGTAAATTCCAACACAACCGGGAACAAGTTTCAAAAGATGATAATTGTTTACACATATCAACATTGTTCAAAAAGATTGTTCATCAAAAAATGTTAAGTCCCAAAAAATGCATCCTAGGGTCTCCACTAAGGCAACACACTAGATTCCTGGACTTGCATGATCACCTGAAAAGAATGCTTAAAACGGTCAACATAATTGTTGGTGAGCTCGCAGGTTTATGTAATAAAAATGTAAGTAATGCTGTAATAAGTAAGCGTAATGGAATACCGTGAATACAGTTATATACACAAGTAAACTCACATGACATGAGCTTTGCAACCAAACCTAGCGACGTACACAAAGAAATTGTCGGCATATATTCACCCAAGGGCCCGTTCCTGGGGCCACTGATGGTACCAACTAGTATACCATCGAACGAGGGTAGGGGTGTCAACCCAGTAGTACTACCAATACCTAACCGTCGGTTCCCACACTGGAATTAAATAGTTGCAAAGATAGAACCACACAGCAGACCCAAGCATGTATCAAATAGTACTTGCAACACAGTATCACATTGATTCCTTCTATGTAAAATGTAAGTAAGTTGTACAGCATTGAAAATGAGTAAGCATACTTTTCCCCCAAGTTGTAAATGATTGAAATATTGTATAAATGTAAAAAGGGGCCACGAAACTCACTTGTTAGATGGTAAGTATGTATGATCAATGTAACCCCAAATGTTGAATGCAATGAACAGTCAAACACCTATTGACAGTTATTGTTAAGCATTAATGATATGATATAAGCGCGCAATAATGATTGGTCGGTTCGGGTCGTATCGGCTGGGTTGCGTGTAAATCACACATACAGACACACGTACTAGACCTTATGTAGATCCAAGTACAAGACATTGTCGCCATTGATGATGATGTTTAAGTAAAAGTCTCATTGTTATTGAAGAAGTAGTGAATATGTGTCAATAGTTATAAGTCGGTTGATGGTTGTAAAATGTTAGTTTAATTTGTTTAAAATAGTATTTGTGCCCTTTTTAGCGTTGACTTTAATCTTTGTGGCCGAACAATGGCTATTTTGTTAATGTTACCTCAACATCACACGTCATACTCACACCACGCACAAAGGAAATCAAACACAACAATTTCAGTCGCACGCCAAGACCAGACGCACGACTCAACCTCCATACGCACGAATCAACCCTCAATCGTGCGAATCAGCTTCATTCGTACGATTGAGCCTTCATTCGTATGTCTGGCATTCAGTCGTACCACACAACACTCAATCGCACGACTCAACCTCCATACGCACGAATCAACCTTCAATCGTGCGAATTAGCTACTTTCGTACGATTGAACCTTCATTCGTGCGATTGGACTCCAGTCGTGCGAATCACGCACATTCGCATACACTCAGTCGGTCACCTGACTCAATCGCACACAATCACTCATACGCATGACTCAATCGCATACACTCATTCGCACGCATGACTCAATCGCATACCAACACTCAGTCGCACGACTCAGTCGCTCGACATGCCTAGTCGCACAACTCAGTCGCACGATTGACTCAGGCGCATGATTCAGTCGCACGACCCACTCAGTCGCACGGCTCAATCGCATGACAGACCCAGTCGCCTGAACTGCAGAATCGCGACTGTGGTCGGGCTGAGCAGCCCCCGAGCTGCTCTAAACGCGGGTTTTACACACAAGGACTTCCAGAAACATCAACAAACATACACAAACATGAAACACAAGCAGAAAGACCTCACACGCACCCATACGACCTTGTGTGTTCGGGTTGAACCCGAACACCCGAAACCCTAGATTTGGACAGCCATGAAAAGGCAAGAAAAGAGACAACCAAAGTCGTCTACCTGCTAGAAATGAGTAGATGAGGCTGTGGATGAAGTCTAGACAACGAAAACGAGACCACACGGGTCGGTTTTGGTGCTAGAATGAAGAAGTTGTGTGTGTAGAGAGTGAAGAGATGAAGAAGAAGGTGAAAATGGTGAATGAGAGCTGGTATGGGGTTTATATACCCAGCCCAAGTTTGCAAAATTACAAGTTTAGTCCCTGCACTTAACCCCCGAGTTTTCCCAAATTTGGTTCGGTTGAAAAACGACTTTATTAGGTCTTTTATATAAATTGTAAAAGTGCATTTAATGATATTATGACTTAAGAAATGGTTATGTTAATGACGTTTAATATATATAAAAATGATATATTTGGCGGTTTCGAAAATGAAAGTTTTAAATAGTCTTTTAAGGTTAACATATGATTATAACAAATACACACGCACAACAATGATAAAGCACACAAGATATCCACATAAAGAGTCAAATAAGGATGAGGAATGATTGATCAAAGAATAGTTAACGGACAATCACGTTAATTGACGGAACTTAAGGTGACGGATGTCACAACCTTAAACTCGCCCAACACGTAACACGTAAGATTAACTCGGTCCATAATCCATTTCCCGCTTATTTTCATTAAATAATCCTGACTAAGCCCATTATTATTCATTTGCTCGTTTGGACTTTATTCCGAGCGTTACACTTTTTGGATGCCAATTGGAAAAGTATAGCACACAAAATTTCCTTTAATAGTTAGGAGATATATTGTTAATTCAATTGTTTATAAATCATGTAATTTATTACATATGTGTATTTGTTTGCTATAATTATAGACGATTGAGAAAACTATAATGAAATTAAAGATAGAAATGAGATATATGTAATAGTGTAATCTATGTTATAAAAATATATTTTATATAAAAGTTATGAAGATTTAAAAAAGTTGAGGGAAACATTTTTTTTAATTGGAAAATGAGTGGATGGAATATTCAATTAGATAGTTCAGTGGAGGTGTAAAATCACATATTTACTCTTTTTAAGTCAAATGTTAATGACACTTGACACGATCTTATAAATTGTAATTTTGATCAAAGTGTATGGTAGATCTTATGAGTTAGTAATATAAAAATAGGGTTTTACTAAATCTATTCTCTCTCTCTCTCTTCTCTCTTATATATTATATATATACATATTCTCTCTCTCTTTATAATATATATATGTATATATATATATATATATATATATATATATATAATATATATATATATATTTATATATGTATATGTATATATGGGAAGGTCACGATACTATGTGAGTTCTCCGTACAAAGTATACGAAGTTTTTGCATGATTATTATTCTACTTGCGTGTAACTATCGACTAAGTAATCACGCAAGTGTAATAATTCACCCATATTTTGTACATTTCTCATTAATACACCACTTTGTATTCTAAACTTTTCATAAACACATGTATATAAACATATTGGTTAAAATTAACATTCCCATTTACCAAATAGAAATATCCCTTCATCGGCAGCCCACAACACCGACTTCATCAACTTTACACCGCCATCACCTTAACGACGTTGGTTAGTTAAGTTAGTTATTGTTAAATCAATGTTAATTAGTTAAATAACTGTCATTTGTAAGGGTATAAATACCCAACTTGAATCTGTCATTTGTAAAGTGTACGTATGATTATACAATAGAAAGTTTCTCTCAAATCTTCTTCAATTTACAGCAAGTTTATCAATCTAAACCTGTGTTTGCAAGTCGAATCTCCCAACAATTGGTATCAGAGCGTTACGCTCTTAGGAAGAAGAGGATCTATGAAGAAGAAAGATATCAAATCGAAGGAAACTTTGAACCCCTGTTTCGCGATCGAAACTCTCATCATATTCAAATTTAAAATTCACAGTCCATATATAATAACGATTGAATCTTTCGATTGTTATCTTCATTTGAAATCAACAGAATTGCTATTGACGATCAAATTTAATCGAAATAGTTAATTTCAAAAATTTCGATCGAATGGACGACGAACAGAGGGAAACAAAGGACGACGAATAGAGAAACAAAAGAAGTTTTATGTGGCAAGAAAGATAACATCGAAGACTAAATCTTCACTAATCATATGAAACACATCAAAGGAGATTGAGATTGTCTCGAAATTTGTTGGAATCAAAATTGGAGATTTGTTTGAAACTTTGAAGTAAGTCGGCACAGTTTCGGCGGAACCTAGGTTCAAGAAAAGGTCAAAATTAAAGGATCTCAAAAGGGCAGATTAGTCTTCAAAGTTTCCTTAAATTTCCGGTTATTTATAATATTTTATATTGAGAAAGGTAAAAAACCAGGGTCAAAACAAAAATAATAAATTTGAAAACTATTTTTAGCAAAACATATTTGACATTTTGTTTTAAACCAAATTCAAATTTAATATAGATTCCAACATAAATAGAAAGTCAAAATTATTGAAAAATTTCAATAATTATCAAGTCAAATCGAATCTACAAGATTCGTATAGCAAGCAAGAATCGAACCTTTGTGGTTCACATAGCAAGCAAGAACCGAACCTTTGTGGTTCATATCGCAAGCAAGAACCGAACTGAAGATCATGTTAGGTTGGACTCACTTTAGTATAGATGTTTACTTTACATTGTAATAGGACTTTTGTTAGTTTCGTTTTGTATTTTCTTAGTTATTAGCAGTTTTGGCAGTCCAACGAAACTGTGAGCGAATCTATACATTCGCTCACAGTTTGCTGTTTTGGTTTACCCGGCGAACTTGTGTTCTGCCGGGCGAAACTGTAGTTTCGGCATGACAGTTTCGCTGATAGCGAAACTGTCAGCGAAACTATGACTGCTATATATACAATTGTCATTTCACTTTGTATGGTAAGCTTGCAAAACCCTAATCGTGGAATTCTGTTGCAAGCTACCAATTCTAAGCAGTTTCTTCATTGAAATACTATTGTGCTTGTTGTTATTGAGTGATATTGTTCATTTGAGTATCAAATATGTCTTGATTCATCTTATACATTCTCAATTGTTGTTGTTTGGCTTGTGTGTTTGATATTGATCAAATTATCATATCAATTGTACTGTTCATCGATCACATGGACCAACAATATGGTATCAGAGCCTTAGTGCTCTTGATTTGTTGAGTTTTTTTGTGGTTTTGGTCAATATCTAGTTTCAATCAATTTTCATTGGATTATCAGCTGTTTTTGGCATGGAAATTGATTGAATTATGCTTGTTCTTGATTGAGGAAGATTCTACAATCATCAGATCTCAAATTCATTGAGTTTTGGATGATTTCAGATTGATTTTGAGGTGAAAAAGGGTTTTGAGATCGATCAGCGAAACTACTGTTCTTACAGCGAAACTGTCATCATCATTCAGCGAAATTATGAGTTATTTTGGATCAGAAGTTGTTTTCTAGAGTTTCAGCGAAAGTACTCCCTTGAACGAAAGTTCATTAGTGTTTTTGACCAGTCAACAAGCGAAATTGCTGCCGAATTTATTTCTGAACGAAAGTTCAAGCTTGTTTCCTGCGAAGTTAGCAGCGAAACTAAGCAATTGTTGTCTCTGTTCAAGCGAAAGTGCTGCTGAAATTGCTAGCGAAAGTGTCTGTTTCTGCGAAAGTGTCTGCGATAGTATTGTTTCAGCGAAACTGTTAACCAAGTCACCTCTTTCTGCGAATTTGTCAGCGAAATTATCAACTTTTCTGCCGAAACTATCATGTCGAAATTAACTACTCTTACACTTGCGGATCTTGAAAGTGTTGCTCCTAATAGACCTCCAAGACTCATTAATGGAGATAATTTTGAAGATTGGAAGAGATGTCTCAAAGCTTTCTTTTTCTACACAGATCATAATCAATGGGAATCGATTATTTCAGGTCCTCACATACCTACGGTTACGGTTGGTGATGTCGTTTCTCAGAACAAAGACCCATCTTCTTATACTGAAAGAGATCTGAAATTGATTGATCGTGATCAAAAAGGTTTGGTGCTCTAACTCTCTGCTTGGCTCCAGACATCTACAACCGTTTTGCAGAGCATAAAAATGCTAAATCCCTTTATGATGCTCTCTGTGAATTCTATGATGGGAATGCAGATCTGGTAAAAGACAAGAGTATTCAAGCTGAAAAGGAGTTCAATTCGTTTGTAGGATACAAGAATGAAAGTTTGACAGATCTTACAAATCGTTTCTTAACCGTCTCAAGCACTCTGAAGAAGTATGATGAAAGACTCTCCAACAGTGAACAAGTTAATAGGCTTCTCGATTCTCTTCCACCACAGTGGAGTCTTCAAGTGAGAATGCTTAAACAAGAAAGAGGTTTTACAGATTATAAGCTGATGGATATCATTAACAAGTTGAAATCTTTTGAGTTGGATATGAAAAGAAGAGAATTTAACCAGACTATGATGCCCACATCTGGTTTTTCTCAAAATGCTGCTTTGTTGTCATCCGCTGCAAACTCTCACATTCAAAATCCAATTCAAGGAGGGAGCAATACAAGTAATTTCTCGAGTGGTAATAGTCATGTTGGAAAAGAATTGGGAAATTCTAAGGTGAATGCTGAAACTTCAATTCCATCTGAAACAATGGCTCTTTTTGGAATGTTTGTTCAGAGCTATGAAGCTCTTGTTGCTGGAGAATTGAAAGGTAAAGGAATGACTATGGAGGATATGTATCAGGTTGATCCTGATGATTAGAAGAAACTGACATTCAATGGCAAATGGCGATGTTAACTTTAAGAGCCCGGAGATCATGGAAAGAACAGGAAGAAAGAACTTTGGTGGTCAATCATCTACCTCAAAACTAGGATTTGATAAGTCAAAATTGAGGTGCTTTAATTGTAAACAATTGGGACATTTTAAACGTGAATGTCCATTACCAATTGTCACAGATCCTAGTAACACTGGAGTACCAAGATTGACAGCAGAGAAAGAAAAGAAAGGAAGAAGTAAATTCAAAAAAGGAGTCAGCCTTGATCTCAAACTTTGATTGGAGTGCAGAGGTGGAAGAAACAAGATCTGAAATAAATCACGCGTTAGTTGCTGAGGTTGTGGAAGGTGATGAGATGGAAGTTGGTAAAGATGGATTTGTGCTGTTCAAGGAATTCAAAAGAGAAAACGAGTCTTCAGTAAAGGAGAAAGAAGAGAGAAGGAGATGGAGAGGAGAAAGAGGAAATTACAGGTTCAGATGAAGAAAGAAATTCAAAAGCTGAGAAAGGAAAAGAGAAGGATGATGTGGCCGCTACTGTTGAGGAAAGGAAATCAAGTACTCCAGTATGCATGTGCGATAAAGCTTTAGCTGCCGAAAGGATGGTAATGGGACTTCCTTATGAGGTAATACAGGATATGTGCTCATCTGCTTGCAAAATTAGACTTTTTGGGATTTATAAGGCTAATCGTTTGTTAATTGATAATGAAAAGGATTTAAAACGAATTAATGATGAACTTAAAATGAATGAATCAAAATATTTTGTGAAATTAAATGAGGCTTTAAAAGAAACTGATCATTTAAAAAGAATTGTTTTGGAAAGAAAATGAGAGATTAATACTTTGACTGAACGGTTGCTCTTGCTGAATTTGAAGCAAGCAAACTTCAGTCAAAGTTAGATAAATGGACTATTTCTGGAATGAAACATGATGATCTTTGTAAATCTCAACGGGGAGCAAGAATTAAAACAGGTTTGGGTTATGAAAATGTACAGGTTTATCCTCCTCCTAGTACATACTGTTATTCTCCTATGCCTGTTCCTCATCCTTCTAATGATTTAATCAAATCAGATACTGACAGTATGTCTGCAGGTTTAGTCGGGAATAACTCTAAGTACATTCGTGAAGACTACGACTATGGACCAACTAGTGGGCTTGGATGCACTAGTTCTAGTACACCTGAAAATCAGCAGTCTGTTTTAGATAATAAGTCTAGTTTAAATTCAGTTTTTGTTTCTAGTTCAAATGTAACAGACTTGAATGTCTCATGTTCTCTTGATAGTTTTATTCATCTTGTACTTCAAATCATGATAGTGATGATTTTGTTCTCGTAATGAATGTAATGAATCTGATGTTTCTCCAAAAACAACTGAGCAACTTAAAATTAATTCTTTCGAAAAGTTCTTTTCTCAACCTATTCCATCTTTCATACCATTAAATATGACATCATCAGAAAAATGCAGTTCGTCTTCATCTGACACTAGTACCAATGGTACAAGTTTTACTGATTTGTCAGAAGAATCATGTTCTGATTTTGTAAAGAAGAATTCTGATTCAAATAAACAAAAACATCATGAGTTGTATGAGACATTCAGTGATGTTGATTCTAGTTTGTCTGAATGTGATGAGGAGATTATTATTGATCCTATTTTTACCTCATCACATCATAGACCTAGATTCAAACCTCATTGTTTCAGGTGTGGTCAAGAGGATCATCTTGTCAAAAATTGTCCTTTGATTCAAAGATCCTCTAATAGGAATTGTTTTGGGAATAAATTGACAAAATTGGTTAATAATTTCTTTTGTAAAAAATCAGCTTCTTTAAAAACTAAAGTTGTTCAATCTTGGGTCCCTATTGCTCCTGGCTAAATGATTTGTTAATTCATTTCAGGAATCCTCTTCAAAGATTGTACACAGTTTGTGGCATGTTGATAGCGGATGTTCCAAGCATATGACGGGATTAAAGGATTTGTTGACAATTATCGGATTATAGATGGAGGATATGTGGCATTTGCTGGAAATAAGAAGGGTGGAAAAATGATTGGACAAGGAGAAGTTACCAATGGTTCTCTTACTCTAGAAAAAGTCAACCATGTTCCTGAATTGGCTTTTAATCTTCTGAGTGTTTCTCAAATTTGCGATAAAGACATTCCTGTTCTATTTAAATCTGACGAATGTTTATTTTAAAATCAGAGATTGCCATTCCGGAGGATTTAATTCTCATGCGTGCTCCAAGGAAACATGATACATATCTTCTTGATATGAATTCAAATGAGTCAAAGGCTACTGCAACTTGTCTTCTCTCAAAAGCATCAACCTCTGAGTCACTTGTGGCATCGTCGCTTAGGCCATGTCAATTTTAAGATAATTAATAAATTAGTAAAGAACAATCTTGTTAGAGGACTTCCTTTAAAAGATTTTTCTGTTACTGAAAAATGCATGGCATGTGCCAAAGGGAAACAACATAAGAAACCTCATAAGCCCAAACTTTTAAATAGCATATCAAGTCCTCTTGAGTTGTTACATACTGATTTATTTGGGCCAATTAGTGTTAAATCAATTGCTAAAAAATCTTTTGTCTTGTTGTTACAGATGATTTCTCACGATATTCATGGGTGAGGTTTCTTGCACACAAAAGAAGTTGCAGAGGAATTGCAGAAATTAATTCTTTCTATCGAATCAATCAGTAAGAGAAGAGTTATGGGATTAAGAAGTGACAACGGCACTGAATTTAAAAATCAGATTCTTGATTCATTTTGTGCTCAAAAAGGGATTGTGAGACAATTTAGTGCTGCAAGAACACCCCAGCAGAACGGTATTGCAGAAAGAAAGAATCGCACTCTTGTGGAAGCTGCTCGTACAATGTTGATAGAATCCTCATTACCAATTATTTTCTGGGCTGAAGCTGTTAATTGTGCATCTTATGTTCTAAACAGGGTGCTAATTGTGAAAGATAAAGTGAAGACTCCTTATGAACTTTTTCATAAGAGGAAGCCACTAATTGATTTCTTTCGACCATTTGGCTGTTCTTGTACTCTTTTGAATACTCAATCTCAAAAGACAAAATTTGGTGCTGTTTCTGACGAGTGTTATTTTGTTGGATACTCTTCTTCACAAAAGGCGTACCGGGTTTATAACAAGAGAACACGTATTGTTCAAGAGTCATTCTATGTTGATTGGCAGGAATCCAATCCTTCTGAAGTGAAATCTGAACCTGCATGGTTCTTTGACTCCAATACGGTGTTCAATTCATTTAATTTGCCAGTTTTCGATGATGATACATCAATTCCAAGTACTCAAACGAATATTATTCCATCATCTCCATCGTCTGTTCCATCCACCTCGCTAGTAAATGATGCTGTTTCAACTGATGTCAGCTCTTCGTCTCCAATGCCTGATCAAGCTCCATTATCTGATTCTTTATCTCCTACATCTCCTAATTTACCTGATCCAACACCTATCATTGATTCACCTTCATCTACTCTTTCTCCAGCTATGGGTGATACTTCTTCAACTATCTTTCCTCCTTCAAGTGATTACAAAACTCTGAAAGATCATCCGCTTGATAATGTGATTGGATCTGTTTCTGATGGTGTTCGCACGCGAAGTCAATCTGGTCTGATTAATGTTTGTCTTTTCTCATGCTTCATTTCTCAAATTGTTCCAAAAAATGTTCATGCTGCTCTACAAGATCCTTGTTGGGTAGAGTCTATGCAATTGGAACTTCAACAGTTCAGAAAGCTTAAGGTTTGGACCTTAGTTGATTTACCTCCCAACAAATATCCAATTGGTACAAAATGGGTATTTAAGAACAAACCAGATGATCGGGGAGTGGTGGTGCGTAACAAATCTAGACTTGTAGTGCAAGGCTTTGCTCAAGAAGAAGGAATTGATTATACAGAAGTCTTTGCTCCAGTTGCTCGTCTTGAAGCAATCAGAATATTTCTTGCTCATGCTGCTCATAAACAATTCAAAGTTTACCAGATGGATGTGAAGTGTGCTTTTCTCTACGGAGACATTGATGAGGAGATATATGTGTGTCAACCACCAGGCTTTGAAGATCCTGATTTTCCTGATAAAGTGTATAAGCTTGATAAATCTTTGTATGGTCTTCATCAAGCACCCAGAATCTGGTATGAGACTCTTACGCAATATCTTCTAAGCAATGGTTACTCTCGTGGTACCATTGATATGACTTTATTAAAAGAGAGGTGAATGGTGAAATGATCTTTGTTCAAGTGTATGTAGATGATATTATTTTTGGATCTACAAACTCTCAATTGTGTAGAGAGTTCAGAAGAAGTGATGAGCCAAAGGTTTGAAATGAATGAGTGAGGGTGAAATGTGTTTCTTTCTTGGATTGCAAGTTGAACAACAGAAAGAAGGAATTCTTATTCATCAAGAGAAGTATATTAAAGATATTCTGAAGAAATTTAAGATGGATGATGCTTCTACTGAGATGACTCCTTTTACGGCTCAGACCTGTCTAACTCCGGATGAAAATGGAAAACCAGTTGATCCTCATCTTTTAGGTCTATGATTGGCTCTCTCATGTATCTTACTGCAAGTCGTCCTGATATCACTTTCGCTGTTGGTTACTGTGCTAGATATCAGTCGGCTCCAAAGGAATCTCATGAGAAAGCTGTCAAACGAATATTTCGTTATCTCAAAGGATCGTCTCGTCTAGGATTGTGGTATCCATATGGTGGAAATTTTGATTTACATGCTTACTCTGATAGTGATTCCAATGGTTGCAGGTTAAACAGAAAATCTGTGTCTGGCGGTTGTCAATATTTGGGAAATTGTCTGGTATCCTGGCAGAGCAAGAAACAAACTACTGTTTCTCTTTCTACAGGGGAAGCTGAATATATTGCTGCATCCAGCTGCTGCTCTCAAGTTCTCTGGATCCAACACCAAATGATTGATTATGGAATTAATTTTCTTCATACACCTTTATTCTGTGACAATGAGGCTGCCATTGGAATTGCTAAAAATCCCATTCATCATTCCCGCACAAAGCATATTGAAACACGAATTCATGCGATTCGTGATGCTCAAGAGAAGGGTTTCATTAATATTATACCCATCGATACAAAAAATCAAAAAGCTGATCTTTTCACAAAAACATTTGATAAACCTCGTTTTTATGAATTGATTTCTATGCTTGGGTTAATATCTTTTTAAATTTTCATTTTCTATTTCTTTGATATAAAAAAAATAAAAAAAATAAAAAAAATAATAAAATTAATTTATAATAATAGAAATATGAAATAAAAATTTGGGGGAGTAATATCATTATTCTGAGATCGGAATTTAACATGATGAGAAATGATTGTATATTCTCTAAGTATTTTTATTTACATGACCAGTACTTCTATGAGAAATGATAGTAACTGTTACTGGATTCTGTTTCACATTAAAAAAGAAATGGATCAGATTCTTTAACGATATGCTTGATAGACTCAGCCTGACGAATGAAGTAGACAGCAGCTTTATGATTAAATTAAACTTTATGCTTAAGAATGTCTGGATTTACTCAATCGTTTTGGATTGCACAAAAACTGAGTCCTGACAAAAATTGGATTGAGAATGAATCTTTCGTTCATTTTGTTTGTTATGTCATCACCCTCTGCTGGTATGTTTGGTGTTAAGATGTCTTGTGTCTGTGCTTATCTCCTCTGCTGTACGTGAGTACTGACCTGGAGTGATGATCTCCTCTGCTGTACGATAGTACTGACCTGGAGCTCTCATCAGCACATGTTCAAATGGTTATCTCCTCTGTTATACGTGAGTATAGATCTGGAGCTCTCACCATTTTGATATAATTATGTCAAATCATCTTATCGATGAATTTCCCTCAGAATGAAATATTCTGTTTATAATCATTTGCACACTAATGCACAAACCTTGTTCTATGAAGATTGATTCATAATTCAAGAAATCCTGAGGTTGGGTGAGGGTTTTTACCAAATGATTGTGGGGTCTTAGCATTCTAAAGCATCTAATCGAACCTTAAATGAATCATAAGCTGTTGATTGAAAAAGGATAAGGCATGAGTTTAAGTGGACAATTATATCAGCAATCGTTATTGATTTGTTCTAATTTCAGTTGTTTCTGTGCAGATTGTGATCAGATCTTGTATTCAGTATGATCTCATGACTGGTAGATGATTTTTGATCATCTTTATGTTCTAAAATATTTAGAGAATGTGATCTCTGATTATTTTAGATCTCATTATGTGATGTGCTTCCTTTGAATTATATAAAAAAAATATATAAAAATATAAAAAATATATATATATATAAAATAAAATAAAAAAAAATAATAATAATAAAATATAAAAAAATGGTGCGAAATTATTCTTTCGCTAACAGTTTCGCCAAGCGAAACTGCAATTTCGCTAGGTTTGCTAATAAGTTGTTAACCAGTTATCTCCTAGCGAAATTACAGTTTCACTGGACGAAACTGTAAATTCGCCTGACGAATTTATAGTTTCGCTGTCTGCGAAACTATTTGCTATATAAGTCATTGTTGCGAAATTTCTTTCATAATTTCGCGAAATCGCTCAGTTTCATTCTTAGGGTTTTTCGTAACTTTATAGGCGATTTTGATTTGTGTTAGTGTTTTGGACTGATTGTTAGTGATATTCGCTTCGTATGTGAGTTTCGAACCTTGATTCACTCTTTAATCTGGTTAAAATCATCTATTCTTAAGTAATCTGGATTGTGTCTCTTCGGTGGTTTCGCTGTTCGTTCAGCGAAACTACTGATTCCTCTGCGAAATTGAACGAAAGTTCACATCTTTTCAGCGAAACTGTAAAGTTATGCTGTCCGAGCGAACTTAACAGTTTCGCCATATTTTCTCAAATTTCGCAATGACTGGTCTTTAACTTGCACAGTTTCGCTTGTGTTTTCTTATGTCAGCGAAACTAATTCTCATACAGCGAAACTAATTGTAATAGCGAAACTAAATTAATATTGGTGGTGAAACTAATTGCGAAACTTCTTTAATTTATTCTAATCTTGTCGAAACTGCCTTTTGTTCTGCGAAAATAACAAGTTTCAATGAGCGAAATATAGTTTCGCTTGTCGAAACTGTTTGTTTTCCTTGTCGAAATTGTCTTTGATTCAGCGAAACTATCATGTCTTAGTGAGCGAAACTATTGTTTCGCTTGCCGAAACTGATTGTTTCTTATGTTTTGTGTCTTATTTTCTTATTTTAGTATTTCTCATTCAAATTTAATTGTTTTCTTTTCAGGTTATCATGGCAAATCTCAAATTTGATGAGAGGAATAACATCACTGCCATTTAGACGATACTCATCCGAAGGCGGGCGGATTTCGTGACTGTATTAGATGGCTTCAGAGATCACCTATTGCATATGCTATCTCTCACTCACCTACTATTTATGATCTTCATATTCGAGATTTTTGGAGATCAGCAGAATACAACACTGGAGGAGATGTACAGAGAATCACAGCTAAAGTGATTGATCATGATATAACTATTACTGCTGAGAGCGTGTCTAGGATTCTTAGACTAGAAGATGATTCTGGTGATGAAGTGGATATGACGGAGTCTGAAGTGTTCCAAGCTTTCAGACGAATGGGGTATGAGGGACCAGCTTTTGGTTCAAGGAAGGAGATTAAAAAGTCTTTTTATCTAAGGAATGGAGATATATAGCTCATGTTTTTATTATGTGCTTAGATCACCGTAAGGGTGGATCCGATGGACTTAATCTCGACTGGGCCAAAGCTATGGTGATATGTTGTAAAGGGGAGAAAGCAAACATTGCTAGACTGATCTTTGTGTGTATGGCAGAGAATGTGATGGCTGTGAAGAAAGAAATGGTTGTTATCCTCGCTTTATTCAGATGATTATTGATGATCTTATTCCTGATGTTCCTAAACATGGTGAAGTCAAGAGACTAGTGCAGATGAACCCTCGGATATTTGCTGATTGCTGTGCTATCCGTCATGATTTCAGTGGTAAAATCACCCATCTTTGGGGAAAATAGTATCCTCCAGAACGCTGGAATTATATCAGACGGGTCGATGAATCTGAAAACAAAAGGGCTGAGGAAACAAGGGTGCAGCAAGCTGATGCAGCTAAGAAGAGGAAGAGATATGCAAAAGAAAAAGATTATGATTTTGAAGAAGATATTGATGCACAAGCAGAGGAGATCAGGGTAGAGAAAGAACGGAGATCTAAAAAGAAAACTGACTTTGTTGAGCCTGAACGGAGAACAGAACATCGACACGAGGGATTTACAGCCAGGAGAGAGGCTAGTGCGAGTCTTGATGAGGATGTGATTTGTAATCTAAATACTTCATTGGCAAATGAGTTGAGTATGATAAAGACTAAACTGACGAATCAGGAGATTAGGGAAAGACAGAAGGATGAGGTAATTGAAGGAATGCAAAAGATGTTGGTTGACCAGAATAAATTGATTAAGAGATTGTTTGAGGAAATTTCTCAGATGAAAGCTGCAGCTGGCCTACCTAGTCAACTAACTCAATCTGAGTTAGGATGATTTGACTGATATATCTAAGTACTCATTCTTGAATGTGGGTACTTCATCTAAGGTAGGAGAGGGCACTTCTGGAGCAGCTAATACTGAAGCAGGGGAACAGGAGATCCCAAGAGAGGATGCTGGAAGAAATGAGGATGATGATATTATTGAGGCTGGGTTTGTTAACTTACAGTTTGATTTTGATAAGGATATTGTGGGTGAAGAAGTGGTTGTTACAGCTACCACTGAGGGAGTGTCTGATAAAGGAAAAGGATTGGTTGATGAAGATGAGGAGGATGAACAATTGGTAGATTATGATTCTGAACCAGAATTTTATGAAGTAGATGAACGACCACTGGTGTATGTTGCTAAGAAGGGAGAAGATGAAGCTGATGTATTTGAGATGGACAAGAATGATTGGTTGGTGAAGGAAAAGGAGGCTGAAGAACTTACTCCTTTATTTCAAAATATAGAAGGTTTAAGCAGGAAAGAAGCAGATAAGAAGAATAAGTTGGTGCTACAATCCTAGCTTAAAGATGTTTATGATTAAAAGAAGAGGAGGAAATATCAGCTACATGCTTAAGAGGAAGGCTTTTAAGACCTTGCCCAAATGGGATCTGAGACGGTTGGCAACTTTGCCTTTGATTAATGCTCATTTAAGTGAAAGGGCAGTATTTCTTGAGAAGGAAATCAAAAATGGACTTAATGATAATTTTGAATCATTTGGATACATGAAGGCTGAAAGAAAAAGATCAAAGAAAGATAAAGATTGGGAGACAGGCAAAGGAAGGATTGTATTGAGAGTCAAACCACCAAAGACTGTAAATAGGGTAAGATTGGCTGATCCTCTTCCCCAACGTTTACAGGACTTTGAAAAGTGGTTTTATGATAATAATACTGGAGAGGCAGTGATTAGAGCTAAACACGGAAAAGAGTTTAGGGTGTTTGACCCGATGGAGTTATTTAGCTTCAGTGATGAAGATCTCTTGACTCTTTGTGAAAATCATATTAAGGCTGGGGCTGGAGAGGAAACACGAAAAGAGGCCAGTCTGTTTATGAATGTGGCAAACAAAATAAGAGGAGTACGGGCGGAGGTAAAGAGTTTAGCTGAAAAGATTAGAGCACAAGATGATTTTGCCATGGATGTTCAAGATATGACCAAGCAGTTTGCAAGGGCTAGTGGTCATTCTGAGGAAGCTAGTGATGCAGGAACGAACCTTGGAGGATCAGTGGCTGAAGCTTCTGAAGATGTTGCTGCGGGAGGTGATGAAGATAGATCAACAGCAGCAGAGGAAACCGGAGCCGACGAGTCAAATCAAGAGAAGTGAAGATAGTGAGGTCCAACCTAGGGGGAGTATTGAAGATCATGTTAGGTTGGACTCACTTTAGTATAGATGTTTACTTTACATTGTAATAGGACTTTTGTTAGTTTCATTTTGTATTTTCTTAGTTATTAGCAGTTTTGGCAGTCCAGCAAAACTGTGAGCGAATCTATACATTCGCTCACAGTTTGCTGTTTTGGTTTACCCGGCGAACTTGTGTTCTGCCGGGCGAAACTGTAGTTTCGGCATGACAGTTTCGCTGATAGTGAAACTGACAGCGAAACTATGACTGCTATATATACAATTGTCATTTCACTTTGTATGGTAAGCTTGCAAAACCCTAATCGTGGAATTCTGTTGCAAGCTACCAATTCTAAGCAGTTTCTTCATTGAAATAATATTGTGCTTGTTGTTATTGAGTGATATTGTTCATTTGAGTATCAAATATGTCTTGATTCATCTTATACATTCTCAATTGTTGTTGTTTGGCTTGTGTGTTTGATATTGATCAAATTATCATATCAATTGTACTGTTCATCGATCACATGGACCAACACGAACCCTTGTGGTTCACATAGCAAGCAAGAACCAAACCCTTGTGGTTCATATAGCAAGCAAGAAACGAACTCGTGGTTCATTTAGCAAGCAAGATCGAACCAATCTTGGTTCAAATAGCAAGCAACAGTGACCTGTGTGGTCAAAGCAAGCAAGAATGACCTGTGTGGTCAAAGCAAGCAAGAACGAACCGTGGTCAAGCAAGCAAGAAAGACCCGTGTGGTCAAAGCAAGCAAGAAAGGCACGTGTAGTCAAAGCAAGCAAAAGAGACTCGTGTAGTCATAGCAAGCAAGACAAGCAAGCAAGATAAGCAAGCAAGACAAGCAAGCAAGACAAGCAAGCAAGACAAGCAAGCAAGATAAGCAAGCAAGATAAGCAAGAAAATTGTAGCAAGAAAGCAAGAACGTTGAAAGATTAAAGCAAGAAGCAAGTGAAAGTTAAAGTAAGTTTAAAAGCAAGATAGGAAAAAGACGATCCAAGAAAATAAAGAAAGAAAACATGGAAGGAAAATCAGCAAGTACATCGACACCAATACGTGAACAAGGGAACATATCGCTCCAATGTCCTAAATTAACCGAGTCAAACTACACCTCATGGGCATTATTAATGGAAACAATCTTAAAGGCTTATGGTCTTTGGGAAACAATTGATGCTAAAGGAGATGTAGATGAAAAGAAAGTACATACAACTAAAGCAATGATCTTACAAACACTACCCAAAGATATACTAATGCAAGTTGCACAATGTTAAAATGCAAAAGAAGTTTGGGAATCAATTAAAGTTCGAAACCTTGGAGCCGATCTAGTTCAAAAGGCACGTCTACAAACCTTAAGAAGCAAGTTAGAGATGTTAAAGATGAAAGAAAATGAAAGCGTAAGTAACTTCGCTAGCAAGTTAAGCAACATAAGAGCCAAATTCAAAAGTCTTGGCACTACTCTTAAAGATAAGATAATCGTAAGGAAGTTACTTAACTCCGTTCCTAAGAAGTTTCTACCAATAGTGGCATCTATCGAGCAATATTCAGAATTAGATAAAATGTCATTTGAAGAAGCATGGGGAGAATAATAGCATTTGAAGAACGCCTCAAAAGTCATGATGAATTAGAAGGAAGCCATCAAACTAAGCTTCTAATGGCAAGTACAAATAATCAAAGTCGTGGTAGAGGACGAGGAAGAAACTTCAACACAAGACAAGCAAGAGACTTTACCAAAGAAAGAAAAGATCAAGAGAAAAATGTGACTCAAGAAGACAAAGACAAAAACAAATTGAGATGTTATGAATGTGGAGGATTTGGTCACTTTGCATATGAATGCACCAAATGGAAGCATAAATGGAAGAACAAGGAGAAAGATAAGCAGCATGAATCCAATCTCATCTATGATGATGATGATCCAACCTTGTTGTAGAAAGCAAATTCAAGAAAGTTGAAGATGAAGGAATGTTAAATTTAAGGGGGAGTTTATTGGGTTAAATTAACATTCCCATTTACCAAATAGAAATATCCCTTCATCAGCAGCCCACAACATCACCTTCATCAACTTTACACCGTCATCACCTTAATGACGTTGGTTGGTTAAGTTAGTTATTGTTAAATCAATGTTAGTTAGTTAAATAACTGTCATTTGTAAGGGTATAAATACCCCACTTGAATCTGTCATTTGTAAAGTGTACATATGATTATATAATAGAAAGTTTCTCTCAAATCTTCTTCAATTTACAGCAAGTTTATCAATCTAAACCTGTGTTTGCAAGTCGAATCTCCTAACAAAACATATATATTATCACACCTTGGGTTTGAGTCATCCCGTTTCGTGCGAATCGATCAAGATCGTTTGATTAGTTATTCCCAAAACCATTTTCAGAGGTTTATTGGCAGTGGAAATTTCATTTGTAACAATAAATAAGTCTTGAATCTGAGTAAATGGTTAAGGTGAGGCACCCAAGACAATTTAAAGTAGGGTACCTAAGAAAATTTAAAATGGGAAGATCTTGGGTTCAAGTCTCACTATGAGCAAAAATCCTCAGGGTTAAGCCAGAGGATTTTTCTAATTATGGGTTTCCTCCTGAGGGGTTTGGGTGTGCTTTCCCAACTAAGAAATTGATAGATGGGTCCGATTAAGGTAATACTCATCCTCCAAAGCAGGGTCGTGCTTTTGCCATTAAAAATGATTCTTCAATCTTAGTTCAACTGTAACGTCCCAAATCTTGGTTCAAGAAAATAAAAAGGAGATAACATAAGATACTAAAAGGGTAGGGGCTAAATGTGTCAAAGGGGCAAATTTATACACTAAAGATAACCCTTTTAAAGTAAGGAGCCACCCATGCTCCCTTACTTGCCTAATAAGTTTGCGAGAAAAAAAGGCTAGAGTGATAGTCAAATTTAGAGAGAGAGTCGATAAAAGGCAAAGAGGTATGTATCTCATATAGTTTCTCTAAATCTAAGGTATATCCACATCTAATGGGTGTCAATACACCATTTGTGATGATAAAAGTTGACACCTTTGTTGGCATATATGTAGATCTCCGGTGTTAACATTCTCGGTTATAGGGTCTTCATCAAGGACCATAAAACTTTTGAGTTCTTTATCCCTATTTTTACTTATTTATGTGTTTTTGTGGCTAGTATGCATATTACAGTAATGATTTACATAGAGATATTACTATTTTGATATAAAATATGATTTTGTTACTGGTTTATTATTGAAGACAGTATTTCCCAGCAAAACCCTTAATGATATATGTCATAGTATACGAATGTATAGGTAATCGGTAAGATGGTGTTCTCATTCCATATCACTCGAGATAGATCTTGGATTCACTTAAGTAGCTGATATATAAAAAATAGTCAGCTTGTTTACAATTCTCAGTTCATAGGAAGTATTTTGCCTTATCCATAGTATTGGCCTAAGCTTTGGTACTTGACTTGTGCATTAGTGCATGACCCGTTGATAGTATACGACCTTATACCTAAAAGTCGGCCTTGTGTATAGTTTTCGGTATATGTATAGTACTCAGCCTGTTTAAGATCCTCAATATAGTTCTTGGATGCTTAATTCAATGAGATTAATGTTATAGTTGTACACTGGAATGTTAATAGAGACTATGATAATATGCAAAGTAACGAATCCCATAAAGAGCATATATTTATGGAATGCTTAAGTTAAGTGACAAGTATAAATAGCAAAAGAATGAAAGATAATGCACTAAAGTATTCTTTCTATTTTGGTAAAGTGATAAAGAAAGATAAGAATAGTTTGAGAATGTAAAAGGCTTAAAAATGCTAAATTTCTCGTGTGAAAGCTAAAGTTCAAGGTCTTGCAAACCCGACATGGGTTTGCATTTGTTGCATCCTCACGTGCTAAAGGAGACTTCTCTTATGCATTCTCACCTATTAAAGGATTTGTACCTTTTTGCACACTCAAACAATAAGGGTCTTATGTTGTGCTCGCTCACCCTGACAGGAGTTATGTCATGTACATTCATACGATAGCGCTCTTGCTTTGTGCCTACTCACCTTGACATGAATTATACCTAGTGTTTTCTCACCCGTTAAAGGAGCATCATAGTTTTACTAGCTCAAAGATAAAGATGAAGTTGAAGATATACTAAAGACGATAAAATTGCTAGGTAGGATAATAAAGTATTGAATGACAAACCAAGCCAAAGTGACAAATAAACTAATAATAACAGATAATGATTAAGTTTATGCAAACGTTTATGGTTTGTCAATGACTAATATGTCAAAGTATTTTATATTCTTTAAAATTATAACTCACTTAGCGATCTAAATTTTGTATGCATATTAGTTTGATAAACAGGTAATGCAATAAAGAATGAAAGCTTGACATGTTGATCGAGGTACCCGACTAATTCAAGACTAGCATTTTGAAAAGTTTAGCATTTTTTATGGTTTGAACTTTAGAATGATAGATAATGAAAGATGTTTGATAAGTAAACTCCGCTACAATGATTATTTTTAGTTGTTTAAAGTTTAAGAGTTATATGTATATGATCAATGTCCAAATTCAACTATGAAGTTGCCTGAAAACCGGGCCTTACATCAACGCTTTTAACTATCCTTGTAGAGAGCCTTGATAACCTTTTTGGGCATGATGAAATAAAAGTAGGACTAATGCTAGCATCTATTAAGATGATAAAATGAAATAATGGAAAGAAATAAAGTCATAATAATATTAAAAGTACGCGGGCTTAAATAAACATATAGATATAAATTGGTGGAAACACGTGTAGGTAGTTCATGCCCCCACCATGTGTTAGAGGGTAAACATATCATGTAACTCATATGAAAGAAAAATAATATTAAAGAACTAATCACTACGTCTCCCCAAAAATAATAAAATTTAATAACATGACTAAAGTACTCACCTTGCACTAAATGAAGATGTTGTGATCTCAGCTCACCCCACTGTTGGTGCCATGCTATTTTATATTGTAATAACTTGAATGTAACTACTCTAAACAGGAAAAGTTATTGTATCAAAGTATAAAGAATGGATCAAATTGTTCCGGATACAAGTGACACAGATAACTGTTCACGAGTTATTACGGCCAATTAAAGTTTAACGATTCGTACAAATTAGTCATATAACACTAAGTGAAATGTAAAGTAATCGATCATATCATAATACGAGAAATAGTCATCACACCATAATCAAAATAAATGAATCAAATTGTATCGGATATCAAAAGATGAATATCAAGAATGGTTAACATATCTACCTTAATGTGACAAAAAGTAAATAACATATATACAATCAGGATTAGGGGTGCTAAATGGGTATGTTTGAAGGTTGGTGGGTCCAACCCGACCCAAAAATCATGTTAGACATGTGAATTTGAACACACGACATGAAAGTTTACGAGTTGACTTTATTTTTTTGTATTTTACAACAAACTATACTAAATGAATGTAAAACAATTATGTTTTAGATATGTATTTTTATAACAATTTCATCTTTTAGTTTTAGGTTTGTAATAAAACACCCAAAAATTTAATTCATGACAAAAAACGTAAATTAAAAAATAATAATTAAACAATAAATGGGTTTAACCGGGTTAGCTCACTAACCCGCTGGGTTGACTTGAACACGATCGCGTCTGGCTAAACGGGTTGGCTGGTTCAAACCGGAACTGATCCAAACCTATTTATACTAAACCCAAACTTTTAATTCCGTGTTAGGTTTGGGCCATGTTTTCAAATTGTGTCATATATTTACACCCCTACTTAGGATATTGTCAACAAGATCATGATTATCCTAAAATATCATCATAATTGAAACTAGATTAGACTTTATCTTTCTTCAAGCATCATTCATTTGTTAAAAAGATTCTATACAACATGATTGTTAAACTTCTATAGGGGATTTCATCTCTAGGTGATTTCATCTTTAGGTTCACAAGAAGGTATGTAGGTGAGAAGAGTGATAAAACAATATAGATCTCAGCTTTTGTTTATGGAATCCAGAATGACTAACTGTAGATAGGTTCTATAGGTCGGGGGCTCAAGGATTGCTATTGGTAATCTTCTACTTAGGAACATGCCTAAAATAGTTCACTAACAAACAACTCGTGTAGGACCGTTGAAGGGTATGCACTTACAACACAACAACACAATGAGGAGAGTTGCTTAGAACACTTAACGAATCAAATAGGGAACTGGTTAACTTTTTGTGAAAGATGCTAAAAACACAAGTAAATATGAGACAGAACAAGATGACAAACAAGACAAGTAATTGGTTTTCAAGAATGTTGTATATTGCATCTCAAGTTCTATTACAAAATGTTACAAAGCATACGATGGAAAGTTACAAGTACTTGAGATACTTTATACTACATCCTACAGCCGGCCCTACTTTGAAAGCCAGCTGGATACAATTGACTAGACAACTACAAAATCAAATGTAGAGTCAAAAGGCAGGTTTGCCTTTTGACTAGTGACTATGACATGCCATAGCTCACATCCTAATATATTACAGAAAGGATAAAAGTACATAAAGTAGAAAGCACAGACTCAAGACCTCAATGTACAGTTGCCAAAAGCATGGACCTTTTCACCAACTCATGTAAGTTGGTGACTTTACAGAGTTGCAGCAGAAAGGTGGTCCCTTTATGGTAAAGTACATCAGATAAAGACATGTCTCTAAAAGTCTTCGGAAGAAATCTGTCTTCACTCTTTAGCTTCGGAATACTTTGTCTTTGAAGCTTCGGAAGACTTCACTTTTGGCTTCGGAAGATGTTGGTCTTGGCTTCGGAAGATTTTACACTTAGAATATTTCTAGTGCATGGTGTAAAACTTCCGAAGCATTTTTACTTCTGTTCTTCAGTGCATGCATGCAGAGAGACTTTGGATGTTTTGGCTGCATCAGACTTATAGTAATCCTTACAAACTCCTCCTAGGCTGATGCTACCAAAACATTTGAAGATGGTCAGGATCACTCAGACTCTCATAATATCTTCTCATCTCAAAGAGATCATGCAGAGGTAGGTTGAATAAGTCTTTCCATGTGTATACATTCTCAACACTTTGATCTCTGATCACATGCCATCTCTCTAGATTAGTTGTGAAGGTCCAGGATAAGATGGATCTCTCAGGCTGCAAGAGGAGCCATTTGAATTGGAGTTGATTGGGCTGCCTCTTCATGCACTTTCTTAGGTTGATCTGACTCAGCCTGAGGTGTAGAGGTGGATGATTCAGACTTCTTCTTCTTCTTTGACTTTGGTTTGGAAGCCATCCTCTTCTTCCTCCTAGAAGACTTTGTGAAGTCACTGGATCGGTAGACATCCGAGCATGTTCTTGACGGAAGGATAAACAACAGCAAAAACCAAGAGACAAACTATAAACACGATCTATAATAAAATGGTTTCATTGATAAAGCCTAATGATTACAAGATCGTTACAACATAAGAATCAAGACTCTTGGCAAGGGGAGATCGAGCATGATCTCCCCTCTCATCCGGCAGCCCTAGGCTCCAGGCAGACTCCCTCCCCAAACTCCTTAATCTCTCTACACATTGAAACTGGTATATATAGGCCTCAGCCCATATTAGATGCGAGTGGGCCCATTCGTGCGATTGGACCATGCGTATGGTTCAATCGTACGACTGGACCATGCGTATGGTTCAATCGTGCGACTGGACCATACTTATGGTTCAGTCTTACGAATGCCCAATCGCATCTCTCAGTCGCACGACTGGCCCATTAGTAAGGCTCAGTCGCCCGACTGAGTCTCATTCGTATATGCTCCTGCGAATGACCCAGTTTCATGTGTTTACAACATATCAGGTGTATTACATTAAGCCTAGACTATTCGACAAGCGACGGACACACTATATATGACGATATATGCTCCAACAGACTTTAACTGAGAAGACTGGTCTGCAGCACCTTGTTGATCAGTCTTGTCTTGCTTAGTTGGGTGTTCCTCCCTCACAGGTTCAGAAGGAGAGGAAGTTTGACCCTGCTGTGGATCAGAAGATGAAGCTTGCTGAAGCTCAGCAGGAGGTCCAGGTTGTGTTGTCTCAGGTTGTTCAACCTTAACCTCTACTTCAGGTGGAGCTTGACTTGGAGGGGAATGTAAGTCCATTAGCTCTCCACTCTTGATCTTTTGCTTGATTACCCTGATATGCTCATCCATTATGGATAGAGACATAGGGCCAAGTCTCCTTCCGGAGAATCCATACAACTTCAAGAAGCTCACAATCCTTTGTCTGTCAGCAGACTTCTTCATACTCTTTTGGATGATGGCTCTTGACTTTGCAGCCTCTTCCCTCATCATTCTCTTTGTTGCCTTTTGTTCCTTGAGCACTTGAAGTTCAAGTTGTTTGAGATACTCAAACTCAATGTACTCAAAGGACAAGACAGAAAGTGCAGATGCCTGGTAGAGACCTGTGGCACTCAGGTAGTTGATCATATTTTGCCTATTTGTTTCCTTGTCTACCTGAGGTTCTTGTGTAGCTGCCACAGCCTCTTGCACAAGACTTTCTTAAACTGAGGAGAGAGTAGGAACATGCTTGTATAGCCTTTTCTTTCTCTTTTCCTCTTTGAATTGGAGAAGTAGTCTTGCATCCTCTGCTTCCTTCATCTCTCTTGACACTTCCATGTCAGCCAGTTCATATAGTTCCTCTAAGAGGAGAGATATGATTTCATCTATGTCATAGTTTCTGGTCTGCAGGTTAGTAATCCTGACTGTCCTCAACTCATCATCTTGAGTGTTTGGTCTAGGGGCAACCCTGATTGCAGCTTGCATAAAGCCTGAAGACCCAGAGGAACTTTCTCCCCTTAGCTTCCTCTTCCTCTCTCTCTCTCTCCTCCTCCTCAATCTCCTTTCCCTTTGTCACCCACAGATCTTTGTGACACAGGGTGGAGAGAGCTTTGGCCTTCATTGCTTTGGTGTAGCATCCAAGCTCTGGCCAGAGAGAGGTTGTGAGACACCTTCACCAGCAGGTGTTTCATTGAGGGAATGAATTTCTGAAGTAGTTGTTGGTGTGACAGGGCTCTCAGACTCTATCACTGGGCCTTCAGCCAAGGTTTTCCCTTTGAAGCTAATCTCAGGGTCTACCTCAACATCCAGTTGACCAATGACATTACCTGATTGCTTTTGTCTCCTTTTAAAGTTGAACTCTTCAGTAATTATTCTTTAATCCTGAGTGCTAACCTGTCAGCTTGTCTTGATTGACTTGGGTTGACAAGTGGCATGTTGATCAGGTCAAGACCTTCATAGTAGTTCAAGGTCTGAAAATTGAACACCTCTTGCTGCCCTTGAACTCTTTGAAGAATGAGGGCTCTTCTATCAGTATCATTCCTCCACCCAATAATGTAGTTTGAAGTTCCTTAAGATAGGGATGACATAGCCCTTGGAATGCCTTCCTCAAGGAGACTCCTAATGACAGAGTCTATAATGTCCACATCATATGAACTTGAGGAAGTTGCTGAGTATGCATAATTGCAAGTGAGGATGGTGAGTCCTTAATGTCCATACTCCTTGAAGAACTCCCAGGTTCTGTGACTGTAATGACTTTCTCTCCCTTTTTGGTAGCATCACCCTCTTGCATAGGTGAGCTAGGAGTTAGGTCAATCATATTCACAGGTTCTTGTGTTCCTGGTTGAGCTCCCCTTAAAGGTCTCCCAGCTAGTTTTTCCCTGAGATAAGATATCTCAAGTTGCTGATTATTGACCCTATTTTGCAGGGTAGTCACTTGAGATTCAAGGTGACTAACCTTAGAGACTAAATAGGAGCATGTTTTTGACAGTTTTTGCATCTTTAGTCTCAGATTCCCCTCATCTTCATCAAAAGAATCATTGGGGGATGAGATGATTCGACCAAGGTCCTCTCTCTCACCACCAGCTTCAGGTTCTTTGCTGCTGGGTTTCCTCTGCTCACTGACAGCCTCAGTTGAGGTGTCAATGGGCTGAGTTGCCATGGTTAAGGTATGATGTAATCATTTGCAGAAGTGAGAGCCTCTTCCTTATGGACCTTCTGAACAGGTTCAGAGAGATCCACCTCAGTGATAGGTGACTGATGTGGGCTAGACAAAGGAGACTCAAGAGTACTCATCTCTCTTTGAGTAGGGGAAGAGTAGAGAGACTCATGGTACTCACTGAAACCTAAGTCTTCATCAGTATAGAATGAGAGGTCGGAAATGGATTGATTTAAGTCTAAAGGCTGGGGATGGTAACTATTCCCTGAATGTTGTTCACTTGAGTGTTGAGACTCAGAGTGAAGGCTTAAGGCAGTTGGGCTTGTGAGCTCATCAGGGTGAGCATGAGGAACCTCACAACTGATTCTTGAAGATATGTGAGTGGTTTGCTCCTCTGGAGAAGTGGGAGCTCTAGTGTCCACTTCCTCCTGTATGGGTGAGTGTATGAGGGCCTGCACAAGCTTAATAGCTTGAGCAGGGGTTCGTTTGGATTTTCTTTGGAAGGTGAGGTTGATTTGTGGTCTTTTTGGTGGTTGGGAGGTAGAAGGTGTGGGTTCAACACTAGCTTGTGTTGCTAGGTTGTCACCTTGAGCAATGAGCTCTAACATTTTTGGGACAATGGCTATTTCTACCCCCGAGAAGCCTACAGTTGGCTTCTTCATAATTTAAAAGATGTCGGGATTCATCTGTCCCAATTTAAGAATATTACCTGTTTCCCTCAACTATGAGCCCAGTTCACAGTTGAGAATGTGTTGAACATATCTAGAAAATATATAATACTCTAAGGAGTCCAAGTTAGCAAGCAAATTTGTATAAACAAACTGAGAGTACCTGAACTTGACCCCTTGAACCATTCCATGCACTATGAAGGAGAGATCTTCAGGAATCTGGTCCCACCTTCCATGCTTGTTTGACAAGCTGTGGATAACCACATGAAGCAGGTATTTCCATTGGGATGAGACCTTCCCTTTCCTGAAGGTCTTTGTAGAGAAATCTCCCTCATAGCCCATCTGCTCAAAGGAATGATTTATAGCTTCCTTTGGGAAGGACAACTCACCTTCTTCATCATCCAGTTGCAAGTGAGTGTTGATGATGCCCGGAGTGATGAAGATTGTCCTCCCTTGCACTGTGGCAGACAATGCCTTCTCCCCGTCCATAATGACCTCTTGGCAGGTCTTCCAGAATTCAAGCAGATTATCCTCATATAGAGTAGGATCAATGGTTAGGGAGGTGAAGTAGAAGGATAGAGCTAAGAAACGGCAAATATCTGAGAAACTTTCATCTTTCTCAGAGCTTAACAGAGCAACCTGGTTGTGTTGCCTGTGAAGTTGCATGGAAAAATCTGGGTTGTTTTTGCGGTTTAGGTTGGCCATTTGAGAAGCTTAAGGGTGAAGGAAGATGAAGAACAAAGGCAGTTTGGGAGAATTTAGGTTTAAGGAATAATGTAATTGAAGAATATAGTGAAAGAGGGGGGAACTGTTGGGTATTTATGTGAAAAGGATTTGAGACAAAGTTAATAAAAGAGGATAAACTTTGAAATCCGAATGTCGGTCCCACCTCTGAAAAGTAGTTTACTTTTTCCCAAAAAGTAGTTTTCTTGAAAGTCGAGAAATCTTCCAAAGGTTATTTGCTTCGGAAGTTCTGAAGAAAAAAGCTTCCTAAGGCAAATTGGCTTCGGAAGATATTTCAAAGGTTTTTGAGAATATTGCTTCGGAAGAGAATTTACACTCAGAGATTTTTATTCTAAGGAGAATAAAAACTTCTGAAGCTAAATTGCTTTTGGAAGAAACTTGTTCTTTGAAAACATGAGTACTTTAGTTGATTTTAAGCTTCGGAAGTTATTTCAGAAATTTCTTCCGAAGGTAAAATTACTGAAGTAGTTATTTGTTTACTAAGACATGAATTTCTTCCGAAGGTAATTTTAATTCTTCCGAAAAGAAAAGAGATCAAAATTTTCAAAATCTAAGAAAAGCCTTTTGAAAAGATTTCTCTTCCGAAGAAAACAAGGGCTTATGAAGGTGATAAAATAGACAACTTAGGACACACAGGTTTTAGAAAATAAATATGATTAAGTTTTAAGAAAAGCTATTCAAAGTTAATCATCCTAATAGCTGATACAAGATATGTAAGGCCCCGTTCCCGGGACGCTTACAGTTGGTTCCTCGTCGCACATAAAACATATAATTACGTTTAACTTTCATAAACAACGCAGTGGAATCATCAAAATAAATATCTCATTTCATTACAAAAGCTTTTGCAAGTTAATACAATCGTCCATTTCAAAACATCATTCGTTCGCATTACAATGCAAAAACATTAAACAAAAGAATGCCATCCAAAAGAGCTGAGTAGCCGCCCCGTGCCATCCTCAGCAACAATACCTGCCAACTGGAAACACATAAAAGTCAGCGTTGCTGAGTGAGTTCTAGTTTTGAAATATAAAACATACTTTACTTCCTTTTTAAAACCATTCGTTGATTTCGTACGCGATCACACAACATACATACGTACAGATAATATAATTATTATCTTCCATTACGTTCGTTACATTCTTCCATTCATTAATCATCGCACGGTACTTTATCATTCGCTTCATTCATTCATAACTTCTTTTCTTATGTTCGTTCATATCACACATACCACACGCTCGCACATTTCGCACTTTCGCATCTTCGTACCCATCGTACATATTGCAGAAATCGCACCAATGGAGTGGTCACTAGGACAGACTCATGGGTTAGCCAAAATTGCATGCTACATAGCACACAGTGAATACCACATCGCACGTATCGGGGCAATTACCAAAACTGAACCCCCTACTGTGTATGAACCCACATGAGTTAGCCAAAATCGCACGCTACACATGGTCACTAGGACAGACTCCGCCTGTGTGTGTGAACTCTTAGGGTTTAGCTAAAATCGCACGTTGCCTCATGGGTTAGCAAAAATCGCACGCTACATAGCACACAGTGAATACCACATTGCACGTATCGGGGCAATTACCAAAAGTGAACCCCCTACTGTATCTATGAACCCACATGAGTTAGCCAAAATCGCATGCTACATAGCACACAATGAATACCACATCGCACGTATCGGAGCAGTCACCAAGACTGAACTCTTACTATGTCTATAGTCCTTTATGAGTTAGCCAAGATCGCACGCTGTAAATACACACACAGTTGAGCTAACAACTCTCAATGAGTTGTGAACCTCCTTTCTTTTACTTGCAAGCCATTCTTACTCTCATTCCTTCATTCATTTATACATTCATTCATCATGTTCCTCTTTTCGTTATCTTCCACTTTACGTTACATAATACTTTCAATTCATTCATTAACATTTATCGCAAAACCACGGGAAGATAAACGTATATAAACAGGAACATCAACGAGATCATGCAAATCATCATACATAACAGCATGCATACATAACATATATCACACCTACCATCATGCATAACATCATACATAACATCATCAAATATCATTCAGTCATGCTCCATCAGACCATCTATGACCTCCAAAGTCAACATTACATTTAACCCCTGGGAAACTCCCAAGTCAAAACCCACATCTGCACTTTCCCTCGAAAGTCATAAAACAAAGCATTGTTCTTTCGGGCGTATGAGCCCTACTTGGGCGTATGGACACCCTCCAGTCACTCGGCCTCCCAAGCGACTGAACACTTAGGTGAATGAACATCAGGCGAATGGACCCTATACGAATGGACCTATGGGCGTATGGACACCTATGAGCATGGACTCTCAGTCGCATAGCTTCTATGCGCATGGCCTTCAGTCGCATGACTTCAGGCGCATGGGCTTCAGTCGCATACCCTTCGTGCGAATGAACCTCAGTCGCATAACCTTCAATTGCATGCCTTACAGGCACATGAACTTCAGTCGCATGATTTTCATGCGTATGGACCTCAGTCGCATGGCAATCGTGCGCATGGACCTCAGTCACATGCCAATCGGCCGTATGGCCTCCAGTCACACCCCATTCGGTCGCCTAGCCCTAGCTGATGCAGAATGCAGTTCAGCCAAACGCAAACTGCCATTTTCGGCCTCCAAGCTCATCAAAACTTGTTCTAAGCTCAAATCAACCATCCTAAGCCTTAGAAACACCTACCACAACATCATTCAAGCACACACAAGCCCAAATCAAACCCCACACGCATCAAACACATACACATACGCATACAAACGGGTTCAACACCCATCTTTTCAAAAACGGGTTTTAGATGTGTTCCAGCCCCAAAATTCTTCAAAAGTGTTTAAAAGAGGGGTCCTAGAACTCACACAAACAACCCCGATGAGTAGAGCTTCGATTCAACCCGCTAAACTTCAATTTTCACGCTCGAATCCACACGAACCAAGCTTGAGACCACTTTTTCTTCCTCCTTTCTCTCTAACCCGAAAATGAATGAGTGTGGGGGAGGGTACGGGCTGCCCTCCTCCTTTTATACTCCCACCCACTCAACCTTTTCCCGTTTTGGCAAGTTTGGTCCCCCGACTTTGGACTTTATTTCTTTTTCTTCTTTCGTCGGCTTTAAAGAAAATATTCTTGTGTTACAAGTCCACCGCCCTTATTTAGGTTTCGTCCCCGAAACCAGTTATTCCTCGAACGGACGTGGGTAATGCTATCTCATCTCTTCTTCAATCTCCCACGTAGGCTCGGATCCCTTTTTGTGCTTCCACTGTACGCGCACAAGTAGGACCACTTCATTCCTCAATCTCTTCTCTTTACGATCGATGATCGACACTGGTTGCTCCACATAATTGAGTCGTTCGTCTACCACGATGTCCTCCAGTGGAACAATCATGTCTTCGTCTGCCAAACATTTCCCCAGATGAGATACGTGGAATGTCGGATGAATTCCACTTAACTCTTCTGGTGACTCTAGTCTATAGGCCACCAGAATGATACCCTTCCAAGGTGAGACTTACAACATAACTCTATCACCCACCTAGAACTCGATCGGTCTATATCTCTTATCGGCATACGACTTCTGCCTATTTTTAGGCTTTCAACCTCATGAACCTTCAACTGTCGGGATGCATAGGCTATAACCTTTCCTCCTAGCATCGACACACATCCCAGTCCCGGGTAGGAAGCATCTGAAATAACCACCAAATCTTCACTTCCATCGGGCAATGACAAAACAGCAGCTTGAGTCAACCTCGTCTTTAACTCCTCGAACACCTACTATTGAGTTTGACCCCCTACAAATTTCACACCGTTACACTACCGTCCCTCTTATCGAGCAACTCCTGCAGTTGTTCCATCAATTCCTTCATCTCAGTTAGAGCCAACTGATACGGTGCCTTAGCTGCAGGCTGAGCACCCGGTATCAAGTCAATCTGAAACTCAATCCCGCAATCAGGTGGCACTCCTGGTAAGTCTTCGGGAAATACATATGGAAAGTCACACACAACCGGTACATCGGATCGTTGTGGTGTTGACGTATCCACATCCTTTACATAGGCCAAGTAGGCACTACATCCACGCCTCATACACTTTCCGCCACCGCCATTGAAATCACTTTCTGAATCATCGTGACTCGATCACCGTAAACCGTCACTGTACTACCGTCAGGCACTGTCAGTCCGACCATCTGCTTACAACATATGATATTCGTCTCATAGTCTTCCAACCAATCCATTCCTAGGACTACATCCAAACCACCTAAGGTCATCGCTGACAGTCTAACAGGAAACTACTGATGACCTTCTAATTCGATATCGCAGCCTTCTATCGCCTCAGAAACCCGGGTAGACTTACCTATGGCAGTTTCTACATTGAAGGGCTCATCTACACTTCTACTCCTAATGGGCAACTAGCACAAAAGGCAGCAGAAATAAAACTCCTACTAGCACCGGAATCGAACAACCCAGGAGCAAGAGTTTGATTACTAGATACGTACTTGACACGACATCGGGGTCCGTCCTAGCCTCCTCCTGAGTCATCGTGAAAGCTCTGCACTCGCCTCCTGCCCTCCAGTTCTGGTCGTCTTCCTTGCTCCAGAACTCTCTGCCCTTGGCCTCTTACAATCCTTGCTTATGTGACCCCTTTTCGCCACAGTTATAACACTTCACCACCCCACAATCTCTTGCCAGATGACCGGGCCTCCCACATTTGAAACAGAGGTTTGTTCCCCACCTACATTCTTCCGTATGCTTCTTCTCGCAATTACCACAACTCTTCACCCCCATACTGGATGTGACCACACTCGGTCATCCACCCTCGCAGCCTTGTTGTTTGGAGTGAAACTCTCACGTTTAACCCGCTTTCCTTTCCAATTCTTGTCGCTGCTACCCTTTTGTTTACTTCAATCACGGTCGTCTCCTTCACCGCCCTAATTACCTCAGTCACCATAGACGACAGAATCGTCTACATAACTTGTTAAACTCCCTCAACCATAGCCTCTTTCAATGCGGTCCTCAGGTTAGCACTATCATCACCGCCTTCCGGATGATGATCTCAGGCTCTTCGAGTGCCATATCAGCAGCCCTAGTCATACTTCTCGTGACACGCGATCCAGCACCACATCCACCACAACCTTCACCTGGCGAAACCTTCGAAGATACCACCGGCCATCCTCTAAACACACTATAAGATTCAAACACTAACACAGTCATTCAAGGGAATAGCTCAGTATATGTCAAGTATAGTAAGTCCCTAATTACAATGGCCAGTTGTGATTAGCCACTTACTTTACTCTTCATACCCTGAGCATTACCTATCCTTACTACATCAGTATCAAAATCTACATACAGCACATAAACCACATAACATGCGCACGTAATACCAATTAACATTAAGAAAATACCTGATGGCACGCAGCTACTCAGATTGACATCCCTTCCCTTTCCGTCCTATTTTCAGTTAAGTTAAGGTTTATTTTGAAATTTTACCCATTTCACTTAAACTTTGGCTTTGATACCAACTTGTAAGGCCCCGTTCCCGGGACGCTTACAGTTGGTTCCTCGTCGCACATAAAACATATAATTACGTTTAACTTTCATAAACAACGCAGCGGAATCATCAAAATAAATATCTCATTTCATTACAAAAGCTTTTGCAAGTTAATACAATCGTCCATTTCAAAACATCGTTCGTTCGCATTACAATGCAAAAACATTAAACAAAAGAATGCCATCCAAAAGAGCTGAGTAGCCGCTCCGTGCCATCCTCAACAACAATACCTGCCAACTAGAAACACATAAAAGTCAACGTTGTTGAGTGAGTTCTAGTTTTGTAATATAAAACATACTTTACTTCCTTTTTAAAACCATCCGTTAATTTCATACGCGATCACACCACATACATACGTACAGATAATATAATTATTATCTTCCATTACGTTCATTACATTCTTCCATTCATTAATCATCGCACGGTACTTTATCATTCGCTTCATTCATTCATAACTTCTTTTCTTATGTTCGTTCATATCACACATATCGCACGCTCGCACATTTTGCACTTTCGCATCTTCGTACCCATCGTACATATCGCACAAATCGCACCAATGGAGTGGTCACTAGGACAGACTCATGGGTTAGCCAAAATCACACGCTACATAGCACACAGTGAATACCACATCGCACGTATCGGGGCAATTACCAAAACTGAACCCCTATTGTGTGTATGAACCCACATAAGTTAGCCAAAATCGCATGCTACACATGGTCACTAGGATAGACTCCCCCTGTGTGTGTGAACTCTTAGGGGTTTAGCCAAAATCGCATGCTGCCTCATGGGTTAGCCAAAATCGCACGCTACATAGCACACACTGCATACCACATCGCACATATTGGGGCAATTACCAAAATTGAACCCCCTACTGTGTCTATGAACCCACATGAGTTAGCCAAAATCGCACACTACATAGCACACAGTGAATACCACATCGCACGTATTGGAGCAGTCACCAAGACTGAACTCTTACTGTGTTTATAGTCCCTTATGAGTTAGCCAAGATCGCATGGTGTAAATACACACACAGTTGAGCTAACAACTCTCAATGAGTTCTGAACCTCCTTTCTTTTACTTGCAAGCCATTCTTACTCTCATTCCTTCATTCATTTATACATTCATTCATCATGTTCCTCTTTTCGTTATCTTCCACTTTACGTTACATAATACTTTCAATTCATTCATTAACATTCATCGCAAAACCACGGGAAGATAAATGTATATAAACAGGAACATCAACGTGATCATGCAAATCATCATACATAACAGCATGCATACATAACATATATCACACCTACCATCATGCATAACATCATACATAACATCATCAAATATCATCATCATGCCCATCATAACGTCTATGACCTCCAAAGTCAACTTACGTAAACTCCCGGGAAACTCCCAAGTCAAAACCCACATCTGCACTTTCCCTCGAAAGTCATAAAACAAACCATTGTTCTTTTGGGCGTATGAGCCCTACTTGGGCGTATGGATACCCTCCAGTTGCATGGCCTCCCAGGCGACTGAACACTTTGGCAAATGGACATCAGGCGAATGGACCCTATGCGAATGGACCTATGGGCGTATGGACACCTATGCGTATGGACGCTCAGTCGCATAGCTTCTATGCGCATGGCCTTCAGTCACATGACTTCAGGCGCATGGGCTTCAGTCACATACCCTTCGTGCGAATGAACCTCAGTCGCATAACCTTCAATCGCATGTCTTACAGGCACATGAACTTCAGTTGCATGACTTTCATGCTTATGGACCTCACTCGCATGGCAATCATGCGCATGGACCTCAGTCGCATGCCAATCGGCCGTGTGGCCCCAGTCGTACCCCATTCGGTCGCCTAGCCCTAGCAGATGCAAAATGCAGTTCAGCCGAACGTAAACTGCCATTTTCGGCCTCCAAGCTCATCCAAACTCGTTCTAAGCTCAAATCAACCATCCTAAGCCTTAGAAACACCTACCATACATCATTCAAGCACACACAAGCCCGAAATCAAACCCCACACGCATCAAACACATACACTACGCATACAAACGGGTTCAACACCCAACTTTCAAAAAGGTTTTTAGATGTGTTCCAGCCCCAAAATCGTTCTAAAGTGTGTAAAAGAGGGTCTAGAACTCACACAAAACCCCAACGAGTAGAGCTCGATTCAACCCGATACACTTCAACTTTCACGCTCGAATCCACACGAACCAAGCTTGAGAGCACTTTTTCTTCCTCATTTCTCTCTAACCCAAAAATGAATGAGTGTGGGGGAGGGTGTGTGCAGGATCGGGTTTTGTCACTTAAACACTTGTGATTCTCTCAAACTCACTTATAATAACACTCAAATGAGATGAAGCAATGCCTTTAACAAGAGTTGATAATAATATAATAAGTAATCAAAGGAACAAGCAGAAGTATTTTCAAGGTACTTGTATATATTACTTCTCAACTCAAGATTACAAGACACTTACAAGCATGAAACAAGAGTTACAATGAGAAACTATATATACTAGATCCTACAGCCGGTTATACTTGATACCAGCTGGAAACCTACGACTAAAGCATATACTACAATGCTATAGTTAAGGTATCTTAGATAAAGTATTATCTAAGATATGGTAGTCATGACATGTCCATGACTTACCTTTTGTCACCAACTAAAGATGGCAACTGTACTTAACATAAAAAGGTAAACAGTAGATTAAAGTATGGTCAACTACATGGCTTTTGAGAAAACGCCATGCAGTATATCAGAGATTTGCAGCGGAGTGTCAGACAGGCCATACTTATGTCCACTGGATAATAGAAGTGTCTTCCGAAGGTTAACTGGCTTCGGAAGAACAAGTTCTTCCGAAGCCACTTATACTTCGGAAGATGCTTCTATGCTTCCGAGGCTTTGAGGACTTCTTGTACTTCGGAAGTTGACTTCAGATCTTTGTCTTTAAGTCTTGATCTTCGGAAGTAGCTTCTTTGTCTTCGGAAGTTGGAGTTTTCCTTCGGAAGTGTATTTTACACTTAGACTTCGGAAGAGCTCCTTCTTCCTTCGGAAGTTCTACACTTGGCTTCGGAAGTCCTTTGTATGTTGTACTTACAATCTTCTAAGTGACTTAGTTTTGGTTGCAACAGCCTCTCTAGATCCAACAAACTCCCCCTAGGCTGATGCTACCAAAACTTCACTTATTTCTGCTTCTCAAAGCTTTCAGCACCAGGGACAAAAGATATTTGTCTGTCTCTCTGTTCTTCCCGGAAGTAGTGCTGAGAAGCTTGTACAAGTCATTCGTGGATAGGAGATCCAGTCTGTCTATCTTTGAATGACATGTACCCTCTGTTGTGACCCCCTGAAGAGAGTTAGTTGACGGGAGTTATAGTCATACTCCCATCTAACTATGGTCTCAAGTTCAGGACCTTCAACCATTTGAAGAAAGGCTTTGCCTTTGGTTGCTGATCCTTTCCTTTCCTCCTCCTCTCTCAGTTTCAACTCCTCTTCAACCTTGCTTCTAGCAGTAAGCTCGGCCATATGAAGGCTGCCTAGATGATTTCTGATGTGGGCAGCTACATCGGAGTTTGAAGGGTTGGAGAATGGTTTCTCTGCTAACTCAGCAATGTCGAACCTGCTTAAGTGTAGCAGAGATGAGGCATTCAGCCTGTTAAGCTCTCCATTCTCTCTCTCAACAACAAAGTTGTGAGAAGAGTCTTCGAACCTCCACTGGATTATCTTCTTTCTGGGTACAAGAGGTTTCTTGGTACCCTATCTCCTTTCTTTGTATCCAGCAGAGTCACCAGCTTTTCCTCAGCTTCTTTTCTTCCTCATTCAATGTATCTGAATTGAGGCCAAGGAGTTTTGCAGCTTGGTCCAAAGTTCCTCTGGGCAGATCAAGAAACTCATCTCTTGTGAGGGAACTTGAGGATCCATCAACATAAGTCAAGTTGACTGAATCCTCCTCACAGGAGATGTCGCTCAGAGTTGTACAGTTGATGAGCTTAGTTTTGATCGCCTTGAATTCCTCCATAGAGAGATGTTTGGAAGGCTGAGGGGATGGTTTGATTGGTTGTTGGGTAGGTTTAGGAGTTTGGGTTCTGGCTAAGGTTTTGGGTTGGATGATGGGTAGTTTAGGTGGTTGAGGTGAAGAGGTTGGTGGGTGTGATGGTGTAGGTTCAGGGGTGAATGGTTCAGAAGTGGGTTCAGTTTTGATTGGGAAGGGAAAGGGTATAGGTTCAGGTTGAGGTTGGGTTTGGATTTTGGGTTGAGAGGTTGCTTTGAAGGTCATCCCCTGTCCCCTTCTATACATCTCTTTTCTTCTCCCCGCACGAATGTCAGCCTTGATGTCACTGACATGTCGTTGGAGAGTCTTCTCAGACATGGGACCCACCTGCCTGCCAGAGAAGCCGTGAGCTTTGAGATAACTCTTCATCCAAGCTTTCTCACCTATCTTCTTGGCGGCAGACAGTCCAGCTTCTTTTCTTTCTTCCTCCTTTCCACAAGCTTCTCCCTTGCAGCTCTCTTTCTCTCCTTCTCCATTTGATCTTGCTCTTTGTTGAAGAGCCATAAGATCGTATCACTGTTGTGTGGAGACAACTCCTCTTGAGAGAATCCTCTGGAGAGTAGAAAGTGATCCTTTCTCACTGAGCTGCAGATCAGCTTCCTTTCCTTTCTCTGCCTTTCCTCTTCTAAGGCCAACCTTGCAGCCTCTTCTTTTTGCTGTTTTTGCAGCAAGGTTGCCTTTTCCAGCTCTATCAGCTCCTCTAATGGTAGCAGGAGTACATCTTCCGAAGCAGCCCCTAGACTGACAAGTCTGTCTATAACCTCTACCCTTCTTCGATTGTTGACTGCCTCCTGGTTGGCTGCAGCTGCTTTGGTACTTGCAGCTAACAGTTTCCCAGTTGGTAGTCTACCTTTCCTTTTGAGCTTCTCCAACCTTTCTTCTTCCTGAAGCTCTTCCGAAGTCATCTTCCTTTGCCTTTTATGTCTTCGGAAGTGCTAGACTTTGGGGGTTCTTGGATAGAAGATCCAGGTTGGGTGGTAGAGGTAGGAGCTGGAGTCAATGCAGATGTTAGAGCCAATGGTTGGCTGAGAAAGTCCTCCCTATTAACCTCAGATGCAAGTTCCAGAATTGCATCTGTGACTATTAGATCATCGGAAAGAGAAAATAGTCCTTCCGCAGCAGCAATCTCAGCTTCGGAAGTTTGAGCTTGTTCTTCCGAGGCTTTGAATTGTGCTTCGGAAGTCTGTGAAAATACACCTTCTGTCCCAACTGTTTCAGTTGCTGGGCCATCAGTCCTAGTTTCCCCTTCGAAATTAATCTCAGGTTCCACTTGGGCCTTAGGTTGACCAACTTCCTCAACAGTGGTAGGAGGTGCATTCAACCTCTGAAGCTCTTGAGCTCCAAAGTAAATCACAGACATATCTGGGCTAGGCTGTTCTATGAGGGATTCCAAAAGGAACTTGTTGAAGAACCTATTGAGATCCTGGAGCATCCTTTGATCCACTTGAAAGACAACTGGAGGAGGCTCAGGGAAGATAGCAGCTTGTTGCATTGGATATCTTGAGCTCAAAGAAGTAAGAGCTTGACCTTGGGTTTCCTGTCTTTGGCTTTGTCTCTCAACACTCTCCCCCTTTTTGGTAGCATCATCTTGAGAGCTAGATGAGCTAGAGGAAGAGGTCAAGGAGACCTGAACTGGTACATGCCTAACAGATCTCTCAATCTGTTTCTCAGCTAGTTTGGCCTTGAGAGTTTCAATCTCAAGTTGCTGAGTGGCAGACCTATCCTCTAAAGTCTTAACCTTTGATTCAAGGTTTGAGACTTTAGAAAGTAGGTCTTGAATGGTGAGTTGCATACTTCCCTCATCTTCTTTTGAAGAATCACGGGGAGATGAGGTAACATACCTGGTATGTTCATCCTCACCACCAGATGTGGTTTCTTGGCACCCTGGTTTCCCTTGCACAATGATGTCTCTTTCAGAGGCATCAAAGGGCATGGTTGCCGTAGATTCAGTCTGACTGTCGTTACCACTGTCCTGAGGATCCATTGAGGCTCCTTCAGTAGTGGCAGCTGAATCTACATGAGTCCCCTCCACATCAGTGGGACTCACCTCAGTAGGGCTTTGCTGGTGTGGGCTAGAGATAAGGGGTCTCTCTAGGCTCTGTTGATCCTTGAGAGGGTGTAGTGGATCAACTTCATCGCCTTTAAGAGACATAATCTCTTCACCAGCTCCGGTCAAAAGGTCAGTAAAAGAAAAGGAGTGAAGACCTAAGGACCCGGGACTTTGATCAATGTCAAAAGGCATTGAGCTGTCCCTTTGTGGCTGCTCAGGGGAGTATAGAGACTCACCCTGAGGGCTATCAGTTGGGGTTTTGGGCTCATGGGTCTGAGACTGAGGAGACTCAAGACCCATATTGAGGTCAATAGTGAAGGATGGGTGGACCTCTGGCTGAGTGGGAGCCCTTTGTTCCACTCTAGCCTTTTTGGATTGAAGAGGAGGGGCTTGTTCAACCAAAGTAGATTGAACAAGGGTTCGTTTGGGACGTCTCTGGTATGTGACAGTAATGGGTGGAGAAGGTAGATTTGGAATGGTGAGGGTAGTTGCTGGTGTGGGTTCATCACCTGTGGGGTGAACAGGGATGTCACCAGGAGCCATTGGCTCAATCATACCTGGAAGTAGTGCGGTATCTCTTCCAGTGTAGTTGGTAGACACTCTCTTCAAGATCTTGAAGATGGTCGGCCTCATTTGGGGAGCAGACAGAGCAGCTGCACAGACAAGCTTACCCTGATCCAGCTCACAGTTGATGATGTGCTGGAGAAACCTGGGATACATAAAAAATGTGTCCCTTTGCAGATTTCCCATAAGGTTAGTCAGCACAAACCTTGAATAGTTGAAGCGGAGGCTTTGTACCAACCCGTGAACTAAGCACCCAAGTTCATAAGGGATTTGATCCCATCCCCTAGATTTGTTAGATAGACAGTGAAGAACCACATGCAGCAGGAACTTCCACTTGTAAGAGAAGTTGAATTTGTAGACCGTTGACCTGCTTACATCTCCACCGTATCCCATTTGGAGATAAGAACTATCTAAATCTGATTTGGGGAATTCCGTCGGAGCGCCCTCATCATGGAGCTCGAGATGCTCCCTGATGATCTGTTCAGTGATGACCAACTCTTGGCCACAAATGCTTGACCTTATAGCACGAACCCCGTTTAGGGTTTCAATCCGACCATTTTCCCAAATTTCGGACATTTGGTTTGAGTAGATGGTGGGGTTTACGGTCAAAGCAGTGTAGTATGAAGATTGGGCTAGGAAAGAAATGATATCTGAGAAGTCATCATCCCTTGAAGAGTCAAGGAGTGCGACCTGGTTGTGCTGAGGGTTTAAGGCCATTTGAGGAAGATAACAGTAGAGTAGTTCGGAGTAAGGTAAATTGGAGAAGAAGAAAGCTTTTAGGGCAGTAATTTGGGTAAAAAGAGTGTAAGTGATTAACCGGAAGTATTTAAATGGGTGAAATGGCGGTTTAAAGGGTGGTTTGGATAAGATGATGTGAGGGTTCAGTGGATGATGTGACATGGGCGGTAAGGTTAGACCATTTAAATAATCCGACATCATTAACAAAATCTTTACTTTTTACAGTGTGGGGCCCAAAAGATTTCCGTTACACAGTAAAATCTTTCTTCCGAGTATAAAGTATTTCCGAAGGTAATGTTCTTCCGAAGGCAAATTTACTTCCGAAGGTAAATTGCTTACTTCCGAGAGTATATGTTGCTTTCAGATGGAGTGTGTTAAGTGCTTCGGAAGTAGATCTGAGATGAACTCAATCGCTTCTTCCGAGACTTAACACTCTTCCGAGAAGAAAATTATCCTGTGAGAAATTTGCTTCGGAAGATATGCAAGATATCTTCCGAGGGTTAATTTCTCTTCGGAAGAACTTTACTTAGATAATTTAAGAAAAGATCTTTTGTAACAGGGCTTAGATTGTTTTGACATAAGACTTTACACATTAAAAAGGTTTTCAATTGAGATTAACTAATCAATGTTTATCATCCCAATAGCTGTAATGAGATATTTAAATCTCTGTTCATCAAATGCTTTGGTGAACAAATCAGCATATTGTTCATTTGAATCAACTTTGATTAGTTTGATAAGATTTTTCTCATGAATATCTCTAATGAAATGATACCTGATATCAATGTGCTTTGTCTTGGAGTGCTTCACTGGATTTTCAGTAATGGATATAGCACTGTTGTTGTCAATGTGGATAGGAGTGCTCATGAAATTGAATCCATAGTCTATCATCTGGTTTTGAATCCACAGCAGCTGAGCACAGCAACTAGCAGCAGCAATGTATTCAGCTTCAGCAGTAGATGTAGAGACACAGGATTGCTTTTTGCATTGCCATGAGATGATCCTTCCACCAAGAAATTGACATCCACCTGATGTTGATTTCTTGTTGATGTTGCAGCCACCATAATCGCTATCAGAGTAACCATAGAGATTAAAATCACTATTTCTTGGATACCAGAGACCTAATTTAGGTGCTCCTTTGAGGTATCTGAGGATTCTCTTGGCAGCAATTAGGTGAGACACCTTTGGAGCAGCCTGATATCTTGCACAGATGCAAGTTGCAAACATGATATCAGGTCTACTTGCTGTGAGATACATCAGAGAACCAATGATTGCTCTATACTGATGTTGATCACTATCCTCCCCTCAGAATCAGGGCAGAGATCATGGTTTCTGGGTATGGGTGTCTTTGCTGCTTTACAATCCTTCATATCAAATCTCTCTAAGATATCATTGACATACTTAGATTGATTGATGAAGAACCCTTCCTTCAATTGCTTTACCTGAATTCCAAGGAAAAGTCCATTTTTCCCATGGAACTCATCTCGAACTTCTTCTTCATAATGCTCTCAAAGTCTTTGCACATTTGGTCATTGGAGGAACCAAATATGATGTCATCAACATAGACTTGAACAAGCAAAATGTCTTTCCCAGACTTTCTAATGAAGAGAGTCTTATCAATGGTACCTCTAGTATAACCATTCTTCAGGAGAAATTGAGACAATGTCTCATACCACAGCCTAGGTGCTTGGTGCAGCCCATATAGAGCTTTATCCAACTTGCACACATAGTTTGGATGCTGTGGGTCTTCAAATCCTGGAGGTTGGCATACATAGACTTCCCTATCTATATCCCCATATAGAAAGGCACACTTGACATCAAGCTGGTAGACAGTGAAATTCTTGGATGCAGCATAAGCAAGGAAGATCCTAACTGCCTCAAGTCTTGCAACAGGTGCAAAGACATCAGTATAATCGATTCCTTCCTCTTGAGTGTATCCTTGAACCACCAGTCTTGCCTTGTTCTTGATAATCAAGCCTCTATCATCTCTTTTGTTCCTGAATACCCATTTGGTGCCTATAGGTACTTGACCAGATGGTAGCGGACATAGGTTCCAAACCTTTTGTCTTTTGAATTGAAGCAGCTCCTCTTGCATTGATTCAACCCAGCTACTATCTTTCAAGGCATCTTCCACCTTCTTGGGTTCCATTTGGGATAAGAAGCATGAGTACAAGCAGACATTCCCATTATGAGTTTGTCCTCTTGTTCTCACACCCTCAGAGACTTCCCCTATGATGTTTTCAGCTGGATGAGTATTGTGAATTCTGAGTCTTGGAATCACCTCCAGTTGCAAAGATAAGTCCAAGTTGGACATATTTTGCTCAGGAGCTTGAATACTTGGTCCAGCTGTTGTTTCAAGCTCATTCAATGAGGACTGATTGAATGAAAGAGAAACATCATCATTTCTTTGCTGTGAAGCATCATTAACAGTTGCCTGTTCCTTCAAAATGCTGCTTCCATCAGCTTGGTGTTGTGCAGGATCACCTGAAGAGATTTGAAAATCATCAGGTGAATCCCTTGTTGAAGTTCCACTATCTCTTGAAATGGTTATGCTGTCAGATCTTTCAATAGTGGGAACTTGATTTGTTGAGCTCTTGGAGAACTTGGAGTAGGTCTGGGAAGCTCAAACAGTTGATCTTCATCAGAATTACTTTGAGCACCTGTTCCAGCTGAAACATTCTCACAAGATGGTTTAGAATAGTTTGGAAACAATTCTAAATCAAAGATATGATCAGGGCCATTCCCCCTAACACAAGGAGTGTGCTCATTAACTACAATGTTGGAAGATTCCTCAAATTGTTGGTTTTTAATATTATAAACCCTGTATGCTTTAGAATAGGAGGAATATCCAACAAAGATAGCATCATCTGACTTTTCAGCAAATTTTGCCAAATTGTCTTTTGTGTTAAGTATGGTACACCTGCTGCCAAAGGACCTTAGAAAGCCAATGAACGGTGGCCTCTTGTTCCATAACTCATAAGGGGTCTTTCCATGTGGCTTTACTACAAGAACTCTGTTCTGCACATAGCATGCAGTGCTGACTGCCTCTGCCCAGAATGTTAGAGGCAGCTTTGAATCAGCTAACATAGTCCGAGCAGCCTCAATAAGTGTCCTATTTCTCCTCTCAGCAACACCATTTTGTTGAGGAGTTCTAGGAGCACTGTATTGTCTGGCAATCCCTTTTGAGTTACAAAATGAGTCAAGAACAAAGTTCTTAAACTCAGTCCCTTGATCACTTCTAATTATTTTAACCTTGTGATCAACTTGATTTTCTATTTTAAGAATAAAAGATTTTAAAGTTTCAGCAGTTTCATCTTTAGTTCTTAAAAAGAATACCCATGTAAATCTAGTAAAATCATCAACTACCACAAGGCAATATGATTTCCTTCCAATGCTCATTATACTTGTGGGACCAAATAGATCCATGTGCAATAAGTGTAATGGAGTGGTGATAGAGTTAACAACTTTGGATTTATGAGAAGACCTGTGTTGTTTCCCTTTCAGGCAAGCAACACAGTTATCTTTGCAGAAAAATTCCTTTTTAGGCAAACCATGTACCAAGTTATTTTTAGCCAATTTATTCATTGTCTTAAAATTGACATGACACATTCGTTTATGCCATAGTGTTGACTCATCACCATCAGCTTTGGAAAGAAAGCATGATACTTCTCCCATTGGGGAAGCATTGTTCATATCAAGCTTGTACATATCCCCTCTCCTGGGAGATCTAAGAAGCACCAATTCCTGAGGAATTGTCATCCCAGGTTTGAGGATGATGCACTCATGTTCTGTGAAAAGCATTTGATGCTTTTGATCACAGAATTGAGAAACACTTAACAGATTGTGTTCAAGCTGTTTGACAAAATTAACTTTGTCAACTTTTAACTTTCCATTGGATATACTTCCTCTGCCAGAAATATATCCTCCGGCCTCACCTCCAAACAGGACCTCCATCATAATGTTGAAATTGTTGAAGGAGAGATCTGTTCCCTGTCATGTGCCTGGAGCATCCACTATCTACAATCCAAATGTTGTTATTCTTGTCATATGGATGTCCCTGCACATAAGGTGAGATAATAGTTTTGATTGGAAACCCAAGCCTTGTTGGTCTTGGGTTCTTCCAATGAGAGTGACATGATTGAACCAAAATTTATGCATGGGGGTTCAATTGATGTCTTTGAAGAAGAGGTTTGGGCTACAGCATCTTCCTTGATCTTCCATTCCATCCCTTGGTTGATCATAGAAGATGAGCTTGTTGAAGCTTTTGTAGCTTGGCATTCTTCCGAAGCTTCTTTCTTTTCGGAAGAGACCTTCACCACCTTTTCTTCCGAAGCAGTCTTCTTCTGGGATGGTTTCAAGGGGACTCTTTTAATTTTCTGAGTCTTTGCAGCTTTAACTTCCGAAGCCTTTTTCCTTTCGAAAGAAGAGTTTTCTTCCGAGAGAAGCCTCGCTTCGGAAACAAGCTTTCCCTTTTTCATCACTTGAACCATTTGATATGGTCCAAATGTGAAACCTTCCCTGACTCCTTCTCTTTTAACATTATTTTCATAATGTGTGCTAGCAGGATTGTAGTAACAATCTTTAGCCATGTGGTTTTGCAGACCACACATTATGCATGCAATGTTAACTTTCTGGGAATGAGAGGGTTGTTGTTTCTTGTTCTTTTTCTCCTCATCAACAACCTTTCCCTTTAACTTCTGATCCTTTGGTAGGATACGAGTACTGGTACTGTACTCTTTTCCTGAATCAGAAGGTCCAACCACCTGAAATCCAGCTGATATGAATACACCCTTTTGCTTTGGGTCTATCTTCAGTTTGGATTCAGCCACCTTCTTGGCAATTTTTCTGGCTGCTTTAGCCCTGCTTCTTCTGGCTTTGGTGGTTAGGGTTTGATCATCATTGGCTGGGGAGGGCACAATTACCTGTTCCTTCCCTGTGATGGTCATGGTCTCCATAGTTGCATCACTCTTTGACTCTTGAGAAGGTGGGTCAACAGATGGAACCTCTTGCTCTTCAGTACCACACCTTGGTTGTCTTACAGACTCATAAGAGTGTGGTGGAGCAATTTCATTGGTTCCCAACCCACCTTTGTTTTGATAACAAAGTTTTGAGTGAGAGGATGATGCAAGAATGGCTTGGAAGTTTTGCTCGGAAATAGCATACTTCCTGGCTTGAGCCTCAGCAGTGACAAGCTGGGCTTGAGCATCAGTCAATTTGGATATTAAATCCTTGATTTGAGTCTTGTAGTTGGTGTGTTCATGTTTTAAGAGGGACACAGTTTTCTCTAACTCCTCAATTTCTTTTGGTAGTCAGATTCAGCCCTTTTAAAGTCAGATTTTAAAACATTTAAAGACTCAATATCAGATTTAATTTCCATATTGTAGTCCTGATAAAGTTTAACCTTAGCAATGCAAGCAGGGGTACAGAGATGTTCATATACTTTGTTTTCATCTGTTCCGGCCATGAGTGCTTGAGCAGGAGTCACATCTTCAACCATGAAGCTCCAGTCAACTTCTTGAGCCATTGCTGCAGTTTCAGTTGACTTTCCGTTGGGCTTTGGTGTAGAAGGATGTGTGGAGGCCTGTGAGGTTCCCGGGTTGGACTTGGGAGCCTTGCATTCCCTTGCCAAATGGCCAAGTTGGTTACAGTTGTAAAATTTGGCCTTGCTTTTGTCAAACCCAAACTTGCTGGTGATTGGGTTCTGAGGGAATTGCCTTCCAGTTCTTTTAAAGAACTTCTTCGCTCTGTAGGTTAGAAGAGCCATTTGTTGGACTATGTCCACATACTCTATGTCATCAGGGCTAAAACACTCTAAATCATCAAAGCAGTATTGATAATCATTTGAGTGCCCACTCCTTGAGACAAATGCACAGCCCTCCTGAAAGGAGCTTTGCTGAGCTTGTAACATCTTGTATTTTTGGTTTAAATATAAGTTATCTTTGTTAAATTCTTATTATGAAATTGGTGATTACTTATGCTTACTTGTTATGTTGCCATCAATTTTAAATATACCACTTGATAATATAACTATTAAATAAATAGTAATAATAATAATTATAATAACACTAATAATAATAACAATATCATTAAAACTAATGATTAGAATGATAATAGTAATACTAGTAACAATAATAATATTAATAATAATAGTGATAATATTAATAATAAAAATAATAATAATAATAACATTAATAATAATATTAATAATAATAATAATAAAAAGAAACTTAATGATATTGAATTAGAACTAATTAACTTAGGGGGGGTTAGTTATCACTTTTAAAACTTAAAATAAAGGTTTTTATGCATAAAATGATAACTTTTGAACTACAGGGGGTAATCATGTAATTAATTAAAAACAAACCCAAACCACCGCCCCTTCCCCCGTTTTTCCGGCACCGCTTCCGGCCAAGATCCGGCCGGCTCCGGCCACCTCCTAAACATCAAATTTTTATCTTTTCTTGATCCCGAAACCGTTCTCCAACCCTTCTAGAACCTATTTCGAACTTGAATGTACCAATTAAAGGTGTTTAACCGTCGGTTACCAAGTCCAATCGAGCGCATAATCGAATCATATTCGATCCACAGCCGTTCGAGCCTTAAAGCGTAATAATAACACAATCAATTCAACTTAATCGAACATCTATCTGTTTCTAATCGATTGCTACATTCAATTTCATCTAACAAACACGATTTCATTCCACTTGATCTTCTCTTCAACGCGAATCTGCAAATCACTCGTGAACCCATAACCGAGCCCTCTAATTCACAATTGACAAAGAGCGTTTCATCATTTGTTCTATTCGAAACTTTCTGTAGAACGGATTTGATCTTCATCACCGATTGTAACCTGAACGAATTGCATCATAGTCGCGCTCTGTTCTTGAACCTGTTCTTCGTCGATTCATTCACAATACGGGTAATTAGATACATCATTCTGTGCGTATTTACAAGGGGAATCAAAGCCCCATGTTTGATTCCGTTAACACAATCGATCTGGCCTTCAATTTGTGGTTCAATCGATTTAGGGTTCTAAGGAAATTGGGGGAGTTTTGGTTTATGTTTATAAGAGTTTAAAACCAAAGTAAACCAAGGCATCAGCCCTGGTTCACTGGTTAAGACATTGCTTGGTAAACATGAGGTCCCGGGTTCGAACCCGGGGACCCTCATGTTTTATTTTTAAAGGTTTTTAGGCTAAAACTAATTCTAGAAATTTGTTTAAAAATGTATAAAACTTATTTTTATAAATTCCAAATATTTTAAAAGCTTCCAAATATTTTCTATAATTTTTCTCTAAGTTTACATAAAAATGTTTTATTTATAAAACATTTTAGTAAAGCTTGTTTGAATCATTTTCTAATAAAATGAATTACAAATAATAATTAATTTAAATTATTATTGGGTCAAAACGTTTCTTTTCAAGTAATATTGTTAAATAGTACTTAATCCTTTTTTATATGAAAATTTATTCAAACTTTACGAAACTTTCAAATTGTTATAAGTGTTTCTTTTCGCATTTTTGTATAAAATATGGATATATATCTTTTAGATAATATAAATGATGTTTATTTGTTAAACACAATTATTTAACAAGCCCCAAAATTCACTTAACCCTAGTACTCGTTGATTCGTTAGACCCATTATGTTTAAGCTTAAATCTTGTAATGTCTATATACTTAGGTGCATTGTGAAGACTTTACGTTGGAACGACGATAACTATTTCTTATTAATCATCTAATATATATTTATTTGGCCAAGTGAGTTTCCTTGTCTCCTTTTTACTTTATTTCACACTATTTTGGGGTGAAACATGATACTTATAGATCATACACTTATAAACGTTTGAGACTTGTAAAGCACTTGCAATTCAACTTATTATTTTGTCATGGTTATTCGTGTATTGTAAGTGATTATATGAGATACATAGTTTGTTTACAATCATTAACTATTGCTAGCCTGGCGACGTCTTAGATCTTTGGGCCTGACAAGCCTATTTGGTGCTAAAGTCGAGGTATTGCCGACTCCTGATGACATATGCTTGTTAATCATGGGAACCAAATACACTTAGCCAATCTTTTATACTTGTAATCAAGTCGAGGTTTGGTTGTAACGATATGTGTTCTATAACCTTACTTGCTTATGACCTATGACATGAATTGCTACTTGTAACCTTTTTCATATTATGTATGAAAACCTTAGAAACTCACCAACTATTTTTAGTTGACTCTTATTTTTATCATGTTTCAGGTCAACCTCAAGTTTAAAGTGATCTTTTGAAGCATGCAATAATCTAGGACTTGGACCTAGTTAATGAAATAAAAAGTTTACATTATGTTTTGTTATGTTTGAACTTATTTCTTGTTTGAGACTTATGATTGTATTTTATTTTAAGACTTATGATAATAATATTTACAATTTAATATAGCGTTATGTGGCTGTGAACAATCTTAACCCTCACATCTCGACGTTTCCGCCGTCAAGGTTGGGGTGTGAGAGATTGGTATCAGAGCCCATAACTATAGGAATTTAGGTTATTAGAAATAGTGACCTAGACTATAGCTTATGCATGAACCTCATAGAATAATATTTATATTCTTGGAAATATATATATTGTTACATGCTACATAATGCTATGCCTTACTTATGTGCAACTTGATGCCTTAGCATAGGTTTGCCTTGTAATTGTTTAAACTTTGTTACTCGTCTCCCTAAACTTACCTTTGACACTTTGACTCTCCCCGACAAATGAAACTTCTTAATCTTATTCTCGACGACACGTGGAATTGTATACTTATGCTTATGACTTGGATCCTTAGACTTATGTCTAATCTATGTAAAATCTCATCAAGGTTTTGATTTCATGAACCTAAGAAATTTGTGTGACACATAGACACCTGTATTCTGGATTTCCTGGCAAAAGGCCCTTGGGCTAAGGCAAGCATATCGCATAAATCCTACGGGACTAGTTATGCTTACCTGGGGATTTCTGGGATGAGTGATAAACTATGGTCAACATACACAAATTTCTAAGGCGAGTGGGTCAACTTACCTTGACGTGTCAACGTTTCCAAATGGTAATGCGTTACCAAATGGAACCATTCCATGTGCCTTACAACTTTTGTCTATCCTTGTCGAACTATAATCCTTGTTATTCAAATTCTCATATCTAACTCATTTTGTATATTCCAGCATGTCTCGTCATCATGGAAAGTGTGGAAGTTCCGATCGTAAGTTAGCCGCCATGATTGCTCGACAAATGGCTGTTGTCATCCCGACCATGGTTGCTGAACTTAACAGCACCTTAATGACCAACGCTAGCAACAATGGAAATGGTCATGGAGAGAATAGCAACAACCAAAACGGAAACAATCAACACGGGAACAATCAAACTTGCACCTTCAAACACTTTAGCTCTTGCAAGCCCACTAGTTTTAGTGGCAAGGAAGGAGCCACTGGTCTTCTTGAGTGGTTCGAAAGCATGGAGAATACCTTTATCAATTGTGAGTGTCCCGAGACGCTCAAGGTTCGTTATGCCACTAGTGTGCTCCAACAAAGGGCACTTACCTGGTGGAATAGCGAGAAGAGAAACCGTGGTCCTGAAGCTGTGCAAGCACTTACCTAGGAAGAGTTCAAGAACATCGCCATCGCAAAGTTCTGCCCAAGAAGTGAATTGCAAAAGTTGGAAGAAGAGTTTTGGAACTTGAAGCAAAACGATGGTGACCATTTGGCCTACTCAACTAGGCATCATGAGTTGAGTATACTGCTGCCTCACATGGTCGACATTGTCCCCCGCAACATCGAGAAGTTCATTAAGGGTGTACCACCCCAAATTCAAGATGCTGTGGTGGGTAGCCGACCCACAACTTTGGAAGAAGCCATTACTATCACCGCTCAACTCACCGAGAACCATATACGAGCGGGCACCATGTCTGTGAAGGGTGCAAAGAAGGTAGAGAAGACGGCTACCGAGGCTGTTAAGGAGACTAAAGCTGAACCGTCTTACAACAACAACAACAACAAGAAGCGCAAGTTCACACCGGCAAGCAACTATGCCGTGGCTGCACCCAAACAACCCCAAAGACAACTGTACCTGCGGCTGCACCTGTGGCACAAGTGCCTGGGGCTAGGGCTTATGCTGGTCCTCAGCCTATGTGCAACATTTGTAGGTACCATCACCCGGGAAATCAACCATGCCGTATCTGTACTTTATGCGGTAAATATGGTCACTTGGTGGCGACTTGTCACCGTGCACCTAACAACGCCGCCGTGGTCACAAACCGTGTTTGCTACAACTGTGGGGAACCTGGTCATTTCCGCCCACAATGCCCTCGTCTTGTGGGTAATGTTCCACAAGCCCGAGGACGTGCTTTCAACATCAACGCTAACCAAGCACAAGCAAACAACGATGTGGTGAATGGTATGTTAACTTACTTTTAACTTTTGTGACCTAATTCTTTTCATGTGTTACCTGCGTCGTTAAATACCTTTAAAATTGAACAGGTATGTTCCTTATTAATAAAACTTATGCCTATGTCCTATTTGATTCTGGAGCCGATAAGAGTTTTGTTTCGTTAGAGTTTGAACCCATACTTGCTAAGCCACATACGAAACTAGAAAGACCTCTTACCGTTGAAGTTGCCGATGGAGAACCGATCACCGTTGACGTCATTATTCGTGATTGCATCTTAAGTCTTGACACGCATGATTTTCTTATCGATCTTATCCCTATGAAACTTGGAAGCCTTTGACGTCATCATTGGTATGGATTGGTTAGCCAAACACCATGCCGAGATCATTTGTTTCGAGAAGTGCATTCGTATACCGTTACCCTCTGGAGATACGTTGAAAGTGTTTGGTGAAAAATCTTTTAAAGGACTTAAACTCATGTCTTGCACTCAAGCTCGAATGTGCTTAAGCAAGAAGTATATGGCCTTCTTTGCTTACGTGGTCAACACGAAAGTCAAAGGGAAAGAACTTAAGGATGCCCTATCGTACGAGACTTCCCGAAGTATTTCCCGATGACCTTAGTGGTTTACCTCCCGTGCGTGAAGTCGAGTTTAAAATTGACTTGATACCGGGAGCAAACCCCGTGGCTAAGTCACCATATCGGCTTGCACCATCGGAAATGCAAGAACTCTCTAGTCAACTTCAAGAGCTATCCGAGAAGGGCTTCATCCGTCCTAGTTCTTCGCCTTGGGGTGCACCTGTTCTATTCGTGAAGAAGAAAGATGGAACGTTTCGTATGTGCATCGATTATCGTGAGCTTAATAAGCTTACCATCAAGAACCGTTATCCTCTTCCTCGTATCGATGATTTGTTTGACCAACTTCAAGGAGCTGTTATCTTCTCGAAGATCGATTTACGTTCTGGCTATCATCAATTGCGAGTCCATGATGATGATATCCCAAAGACCGCGTTCCGTACTCGTTATGGGCACTATGAGTTTATGGTGATGCCTTTTGGTTTAACCAATGCTCCTGCTGTCTTCATGGATCTCATGAACCGAGTATGCAAGCCTTATCTAGACAAGTTTGTGATCGTCTTCATTGATGACATACTTATCTATTCCAAGTCCAACACCGATCATGAACTACATTTGAGATTGGTTCTTGAATTGTTGAAGAAAGAGCAATTGTACGCGAAGTTCTCGAAGTGTGATTTCTGGCTCGAGGAAGTTCAATTTTCTAGGACACGTGGTGAATAGCCAAGGGATTCAAGTTGATCCTGCAAAGGTGGAAGCTGTGAAAAATTGGTGTGTTCCTACAACTCCTACCGAAGTTCGTTCTTTTCTTGGTCTTGCTGGTTATTATCGGCGATTCATTGCCAACTTCTCGAGGATCGCAAAACCGCTCACTACTTTGACACAAAAGAATAAACCATTCGAGTGGGGTTCCGAGCAAGAAGAAGCTTTTGAAGCGTTAAAGCATAAGTTGTGCAATGCTCCTATCTTGACCCTACCCGATGGAAATGACGATTTCACCGTGTATTGTGATGCATCTAAACAAGGCCTTGGTTGTGTTCTCATGCAACGAGGGAAGGTCATAGCTTATGCATCGAGACAATTGAAGGTTCATGAGGTGAATTACACAACACACGATCTTGAGCTTGGTGCTGTTGTCTTTGCTTTGAAGATTTGGAGACACTACTTGTATGGTACGCAATGTATAGTCTACACCGATCACAAAAGCCTTCAACACGTTTTCAATCAAAAAGATCTCAACATGAGACAACGTCGTTGGGTGGAGTTGATTAGTGATTACGATTGCGACATTCGTTACCATCCTGGTAAAGCAAACGTTGTAGCCGATGCGCTAAGTCGAAAAATTCACAACAAGATGATCTCATTCCACGAAATTCACGATCGACGTCAATGGTTTGACACTTTGGGTGAGTTCGATACTGAGATCCGACTTGATGTCAACGAGACCACCGTACTGCTACAAAACTTGAGAATAGATAGTGGCATCGAGTCTAGTATCTTAGAGGCTCAACAAATGGTGCAACAAGAAGGAAGAATAAAGGATGAACTGGAGCATAATCTTTTAACCCGATTGGAAACGAAACCCAATGGGTTGATGTACTTCGCCAATCGAATTTGGATTCCAAATCGCGATAACCTTCGTACCTTTATCATGAACGAAGCTCATCAAACCCGTTATTCTATTCATCCTGGTTCCGATAAGATGTACATGGACCTACGTGGTCAATATTGGTGGCCTGGAATGAAGAAAGACATAGCGACTTATGTAGCTAAATGTCTCACATGTACGAAGGTTAAAGCCGAACATCAACGTCCAAGTGGATTACTTGAGCAACCCGAGATTCCTATGTGGAAATGGGAACACATATCCATGGACTTCATAACAAAGCTACCCCGAACCTCTCGTGGACATGATAGCATATGGGTGATCGTTGACCGATTAACCAAATCGGCACATTTTATACCTATACGTGACACTTACAAGACATCAAGGTTAGCTCGTATATACGTTGATGAGATTGTAAGTCGTCATGGGGTACCTCTGCACATCATATCCGACCGAGATGCTCGTTTCACTTCACACTTTTGGTCGTCTATGCAAGAACTCTTGGGTACTCAATTGGATCTAAGCACGGCTTATCATCCTCAAACTGATGGTCAAATCGAGCGAACGATCCAAACCTTGGAGGATTTGCTACGTCTGTGTGTTCTTGACTTTGGTGGTGATTGGGATACGCATCTACCGCTCGCGGAATTTTCGTATAACAATAGTTACCACTCGAGTATCAAGATGGCACCATTTGAAGCACTTTATGGTCGTAAATGTCGCTCACCGATCTGTTGGACCGACATTGGTGAAAACTTCATCACTGGTCCTGAACTTATACAAGAGACGACCGATAAAGTTTCTATCATCCGCAAGAACCTTGAAGTGGCGAGAAGTCGACAAAAGAGCTATGCTGATAAGCGACGTAAGCCATTGGAATTCCAAGTTGGGGAGATGGTTCTTCTTAGGGTTTCACCGTGGAAAGGTGTGGTTCGCTTTGGAAAGAAGGGCAAACTGGCTCCAAGATTTGTAGGACCTTTCAAAATCCTGAAAAGGATTAGGAAAGTGGCTTATAAACTAGAGCTACCTTCCGACCTTAGTGGAGTTCATCCTGTGTTCCACGTCTCAAATTTGAGAAAGTGCTTGTCTGATGAAAGTCTGCATGTTCCGTTGGAAGACATCCAGATTGACGAGTCATTGCATTTTGTCGAGAAACCTGTTGAGATCATGGATCGCATAATAAAGAAGACTAGAACCACAACAACCCCAATCGTCAAGGTTCGTTGGGAAAATAAACGTGGCGCTGAATTTACTTGGGAACGTGAGGAGCACATGAAGAAGAGATACCCATTCTTATTTGTATAGTTTCATTTTTCTTAATTTCGGGACGAAATTCTTTTAAGTTGGGGAGACTGTAACATCTTGTATTTTTGGTTTAAATATAAGTTATCTTTGTTAAATTATTATTATGAAATTGGTGATTACTTATGCTTACTTATTATGTTGCCATCAATTTTAAATATACCACTTGATAATATAACTATTAAATAAATAGTAATAATAATAATTATAATAACACTAATAATAATAATAATATCATTAAAACTAATGATTAGAATGATAATAGTAATAATAGTAACAATAATAATATTAATAATAATAGTGATAATATTAATAATAAAAATAATAATAATAATAACATTAATAATAATATTAATAATAATAATAATAAAAAGAAACTTAATGATCTTGAATTAGAACTAATTAACTTAGGGGGGGTTAGTTGTCACTTTTAAAACTTAAAATAAAGGTTTTTATGCATAAAATGATAACTTTTAAAACTACAGGGGGTAATCCTGTAATTAATTAAAAACAAACCCAAACCAGCGCCCCTTCCCCCGTTTTTCCGGCACCACTTCCGGCCAAGATCCGGCCGGCTCCGGCCACCTCCTAAACATCAAATTTTTATCTTTTCTTGATCCCGAAACCGTTCTCCAACCCTTCTAGAACCTATTTCGAACTTGAATGTACCAATTAAAGGCGTTTAACCGTCGGTTACGAAGTCCAATCGAGCGCATAATCGAATCATATTCGATCCACAGCCGTTCGAGCCTTAAAGCGTAATAATAACACAATTAATTAAACTTAATCGAACATCTATCTGTTTCTAATCGATTGCTACATTCAATTTCATCTAACAAACAGTACTTAATCTTAAATAGTACTTAATCCTTTTTTATATGAAAATTTATTCAAACTTTACGAAACTTTCAAATTGTTATAAGTGTTTCTTTTCGTATTTTTGTATAAAATATGGATATATATCTTTTAGATAATATAAATGATGTTTATTTGTTAAACACAATTATTTAACAAGCCCCAAAATTCATTTAACCCTAGTACTCGTTGATTCGTTAGACCCATTATGTTTAAGCTTAAATCTTGTAATGTCTATATACTTAGGTGCATTGTGAAGACTTTACGTTGGAACGACGATAACTATTTCTTATTAATCATCTAATATATATTTATTTGGCCAAGTGAGTTTCCTTGTCCCCTTTTTACTTTATTTCACACTATTTTGGGGTGAAACATGATACTTATAGATCATACACTTATAAACGTTTGAGACTTGTAAAGCACTTGCAATTCAACTTATTATTTTTTCATGGTTATTCGTGTATTGTAAGTGATTATATGAGATACATAGTTTATTTACAATCATTAACTATTGCTAGCCTGGCGACGTCTTAGATCTTTGGGCCTGACAAGCCTATTTGGTGCTAAAGTCGAGGTATTGCCGACTCCTGATGACATATGCTTGTTAATCATGGGAACCAAATACACTTAGCCAATCTTTTATACTTGTAATCAAGTCGAGGTTTGGTTGTAACGATATGTGTTGTATAACCTTACTTGCTTATGACCTATAATATGAATTGCTACTTGTAACCTTTTTCATATTATGTATGAAAACCTTGGAAACTCACCAACTATTTTTAGTTGACTCTTATTTTTATCATGTTTCAGGTCAACCTCAAGTTTAAAGTGATCTTTTGAAGCATGCAATAATCTAGGACTTGGACCTAGTTAATGAAATAAAAAGTTTACATTATGTTTTGTTATGTTTGAACTTATTTCTTGTTTGAGACTTATGATTGTATTTTATTTTAAGACTTATGATAATAATATTTACAATTTAATATAGTGTTATGTGGCTGTGAACAATCTTAACCCTCACATCTCGACGTTTCCGCCGTCAAGGTTGGGGTGTGACAGAGCTTGTTGAGACCTTGGAGTCTCAGGGAATGTGATGTAAGGCCCAGATGAACATGATGGTTGCTGGGTGTAGGTCAGGTACTGCTGAGACTGGGAGATGCCTGAGCCTTCAGCAACCATTAAAGCGTTGCTAGCAGGAAGGCTCAAGGGTCTGCTTGCTTGGTGACCCCTCTTGCTTTCCTTTTCCAAACGGTATCCATCAAGGATCCCATAGAGTTCGGTCATGGTGAGTGTATTCAAATTCTCTGTTCTCTTGATGGAGACACAGTAGAATGTCCACTCATTGGGTAGAGCACTCATAAACTTTCTAGTAAGGTCTCTGAGTTCATGAGTGATTCCCACAGATTGAAGGGAAGAGATGAGATCCATATACCTGAAATATTGCTGGCTAAGAGTCTCTCCGGCAACATAGGTGAAGTTCTCAAACTACTGCTTCAGTGAGTCCTTCTTTGAATCATTCGAGCTTGAGTACATTTGAGCAAGAGCATCAAAGAGTTCTTTGGCAGACTTACAATGCTCAAACCCCACCATGATGGAGTTTGGGATTGCAGTCATAAGAACAGTCATAGCATTGCTGTCTATGTCAAGCTTCTTCCTGTCTTCATCAGAATAATCTTCAACGGCCTTCTCGATCATGGCACCGTTTCCACCAGCAACTTTTGGCTTATACGGGCCATAAACGATGGATTGCCACATCTTGCTATCCTGGTACCTGATGAAGCTTTCCATTCTTCTGCTCCAAGACCTGAAGTTTTCAGGGGCGATGATGGGAGCTTTGGTCATCGTTCCCATCTCAACTTCAGATTTGTTGAGGGCCATTTTTTAGTGAGGTATAAGGAGGAGTGAAAAACTGGTTGATTAGGATGGTAAAATCTCACAATCAAGAGCCTAAAAAGCTCTGATACCAATTGCAGGATCGGGTTTTGTCACTTAAACACTTGTGATTCTCTCAAACTCACTTATAATAACACTCAAATGAGATGAAGCAATGCCTTTAACAAGAGTTGATAATAATATAATAAGTAATCAAAGGAACAAGCAGAAGTATTTTCAAGGTACTTGTATATATTACTTCTCAACTCAAGATTACAAGACACTTACAAGCATGAAACAAGAGTTACAATGAGAAACTATATATACTAGATCCTACAGCCGGTTATACTTGATACCAGCTGGAAACCTACGACTAAAGCATATACTACAATGCTATAGTTAAGGTATCTTAGATAAAGCATTATCTAAGATATGGTAGTCATGACATGTCCATGACTTACCTTTTGTCACCAACTAAAGATGGCAACTGTACTTAACATAAAAAGGTAAACAGTAGATTAAAGTATGGTCAACTACATGGCTTTTGAGAAAACGCCATGCAGTATATCAGAGATTTGCAGCGGAGTGTCAGACAAGCCATACTTATGTCCACTGGATAATAGAAGTGTCTTCCGAAGGTTAACTGGCTTCGGAAGAACAAGTTCTTCCGAAGCCACTTATACTTCGGAAGATGCTTCTATGCTTCCGAGGCTTTGAGGACTTCTTGTACTTCGGAAGTTGACTTCAGATCTTTGTCTTTAAGTCTTGATCTTCGGAAGTAGCTTCTTTGTCTTCCGAAGTTGGAGTTTTCCTTCAGAAGTGTATTTTACACTTAGACTTCGGAAGAGCTCCTTCTTCCTTCGGAAGTTCTACACTTGGCTTCGGAAGTCCTTTGTATGTTGTACTCAAAATCTTCTAAGTGACTTAGTTTTGGTTGCAACAGCCTCTCTTGATCCAACAGTGTGGGCTGCCCTCCTCCTTTTATACTCCCACCCATTCAACCTTTTCCCGTTTTGGCAAGTTTGGTCCCCTGACTTTGGACTTTATTTATTTTTCTTCTTTCGTCGGCTTTTAAGAAAATATCCGGGTGTTACAAGATATTTAAATCTCTGTTCATCAAAAGCTTTGGTGAACAGATCAACATATTGTTCATTTGTGTTAACTTTGACTAGTTTGATTAATCCATTTTCAAAGTTATCTCTAATCAAATGATACCTGATATTGATATGCTTTGTCCTTGATTGCTGCACTGGATTTTCTATGATGGAGATAACATTGTTGTTGTCTCTGTGGTTGGGAGTCTCTTTAAAGTTGAATTCATAGTCCAGCATCTGATTTTGAATCCAAAGCACTTGAGCACAGCAGCTTGCAGCAGCAATGTATTCAGCCTCAACAGTTGATGCATACACAAAAGATTGTTTCTTACATTGCCAAGAGACTACTCTTCCACCAAAAAATTGACATCCCCCTGATGTAGACTTTGCAGTCATGTTGCAACCACCATAGTCACTATTTGTATAAGCATACAGATTAAAGTCAGAATTCTTTGGATACCAAAGGCCAAGTGATAGAGCACCTTTGAGATATCTTAAAATTCTTTTGACAGTGACCAAGTGTGACATCTTGGGGTTGGCTTGATATCTTGCACAAATGCATGTAGCAAACATGATATCTGGCCTGCTAGCTATGAGGTACATAAGAGACCCAATCATTGCCCTGTAGAGATGCTTATCAACACACTCCCCCTCAAGATCAGGTCCAAGAGAGTGATTTCTGGCTATGGGTGTCTTAGCAACCTTACAATCAGTCATGTTGAACCCTTTAAGTATGTCTTGTACATACTTTGACTGACTTATGAAGATGCCATTATCAACTTGCTTCACTATAATTCCTAGAAAGAAATTGAGTTCCCCCATGGCACTCATTTCAAACCTATCCTTCATCAGCTTTTCAAAGTCTTTACAGAGCTTTGGATTAGTTCCAAAGATAATGTCATCTACATATACTTAAACTAGCATTATGTCATCTCCTGTTCCTTTGATGAAGAGAGTTCCATCTATAACACCTCTTTTGTAGCCATGCTGACAGAGATACTGAGTTAGAGGCTCATACCACTGCCTTAGTGCTAGGTGCAGCCCATAAAGAGCTTTATCAAGCCTGCAGAGATAATCAGGATGATCAGGATCTGCAAACCCACGTGGTTGTCTGACATACACCTCTTCATCAATCACCCCATAAAGAAAAGCACACTTGACATCAAGTTGGTAGAGCTTGAAGTTCTTGGATGCAGCAAAAGCTAGGAATATCCTAACAGCTTCAAGTCTTGCTACAGGAGCAAAAACATCTGTATAGTCAAATCCTTCTTCTTGAGTATACCCTTGAACAACTAGTCTGGCCTTGTTCTTGATGACAAGTCCTCTATCATCCTTCTTATTCCTGAAAACACCATTTGGTTCCTAGGGTAGTCTTCCCTTGAGGAAGAGCACATAGGTTCCAAACCTTTTGCCTTTTGAATTGAAGCAGCTCCTCTTGCATAGCTTCAACCCAACTTCCATCCTTTAGAGCCTCATCAATTTTCTTTGGCTCTATCTGGGAAAAGAAACAAGAGTGAAGACAAACGTTTGCTTCATGGGTTTGTCCCCTTGTTCTCACCCCTCAATCAACATCTCTAATGATGTTTGTGGTAGGATGAGACTTGTGGATCCTTAGCTGAGGGATCACAGCAAGTTGCTTAGACAGATCTAAATTTGAGAAATTCTGATCTGGCAAGGAAGATTCACCCTCCACATCAGCACACTTATCAAGATTGACTTGATCCAATGAGTGTGTGACATCATTAATGTTGTCTTCAATGGAGTGGTTATCAGCATCAAGAAATTCCTGATCACTTTCACTACCACAATTTTCTCCAACATTTGAAGCTCCTTCCTTTAAGTTTTGTGCCTCTAAGCTGGAATTTGAAGGCACCCCAGAAGTATCAGTAGGATTTGTCATTGATGTGTTGTAGAAGCTTCATTTGCAGGATTAGTTACCACTGGAGCTGAAGATGTGTAACTTGAAGGTCTTTTTAGCTCAAATCTTGGGTCAGGATAACCTATAGGTAGTATATCTGTGGACCCTGAAACATTCTCAGAAGATTTGTTAAAACAGTTGGTAACTAAATCAAGATCAAATAGCCAATCCGGACCAGATCCTTTTACACTGGGAGTGTGCTCATTGAAAGTCACATTGGGTGACTCCTCAACTACTCTAGTTCTGAGATTGTATACTCTATAAGCTTTAGCTTGAGAAGCGTATCCAATGAAGTGCCCATCATCTGATTTCTCAGCAAACTTGGCAATTTGATCTTTGGTATTCAAGATGGTGCAAGGACATCCAAATGACCTGAGAAATCCTATGAAAGGTTTTCTCTTGTGCCAAAGTTCATAAGGAGTCTTACCATGTGTCTTAACCACTAAAACTATGTTTTTCACATAGCAAGCAGTGTTCACTTCCTCTGCTTAGAAGGTGATGGGCAGTTTAGAGTCAGAAAACATAGTTCTTGCAGCTTCAATTAGTGTCCTCTTTCTCCTCTCAGCAACACCATTTTGCTGCGAAGTCCTGGGAGCATTAAATTGTCTTGTAATACCTTTTTCATCACAAAATGCATCAAGGATTTGATTCTTGAATTCAGTTCCGTGATCACATCTTATGGTTTTGACCTTGTGATCATATTGATTCTCAATCTTTAAGATGAAATTCTTTAGAATCTCAGGGGTCTCATCCTTAGTTCTAAGAAAAAAGACCCAAGTGAATCTTGTAAAGTCATCTGTAATCACCAAACAATAAGATGTCCTTCCTAGACTCATTACAATGGTGGGGCCAAAGAGATCCATATGTAATAAGTGTAGGGGATTAATGATGGGATTTCTTTCCTTTGGCTTGTGAGATACCTTGTGTTGCTTTCCTTTTAGGCATGCAACACAGTAGTCATCACTTGTAAACTATTTTTTTGGTATTCCAGTTACCAAATCATTCTTAATTAGTTTATTCATGTTTTTAAAGTTTACATGACACATTCTTTTATGCCAGAGGAAAGATTCATCATTGTTTGCTTTAGACAGAAAGAATGAAACTTCTCCTGAGGGAGATGTTTCTCGCAAATCCATCTTGTACATGTTCTATTTCTTGGGGGCTCTGAGCAGGATATGCTCATGAGGAATGACCACCCCGGGCCTGAGAACAATGCACTCATGCTCAGTGAAGAGCATGTTATGACTCTGATCACAAACTTGGGATACACTCAGAAGATTGTACCAAAGCTCCTTGACAAAGTTTACCTTCTCAATGTTGAGCTTACCATTTATGACCTTGCCCCTTCCTGTAATGTAACCTCCTGCATCTCCTCCAAAAGCAACTGGTCCTCCATCAATTCTTTCGAACTTTTGGAGTAGTGACCTATTGCCTGTCATGTGCCTGGAACAGCCACTGTCAATGATCTATAAATTTCTGTTTGTCTTGAGTTGTTCCTGCACAAAAGAGATGGTTAGTTACATTTGGAAACCTAAGCCTCATTGGTCTTGGGCTCATCAAAAGAAGTTGAAGACAATGCAACAGTAATTGATCCTATAGTCATGCTAGAAGGATCATTTGCTGATGTTGATGAAGAACTTTCAGCCACTTGGTCTTTCTTTGACTTCCACACCACCTTTGGAAGCTTAGACTTGACCTTCAATACTTCGGAAGTTTTGATGACTTCGGAAGTTTTGATGACTGGACCTTCGGAAGATCTTGCTTTCACTGCAGCAGGCTTCAGGGCTTCGAAAGTATTCCTTTCTTCCGAGACCAAATTTTCTTTCGAAGGATAGTTTCCACTTGTCTTCTTCTTCATTTTGGAGCTTTCGAAGGAAACAAATTTTCCTTCAGAAGCTTGCTTCTTCTTTTCCAAACCCTTAGAAGTTTCTTTCTTGATCATGTGGAGATGTAAGGCCCCGTTCCCGGGACGCTTACAGTTGGTCATTCATCGCACATAAAACATATAATTACATTACATTAAGAAATCATTGCAGCGGAAACCTTCAAAAATGACATCACGTTTCATTATAATTACTTTTGCCAAATAATACATCATTATCCGGTTACAAAATTCATGTTTGCATTACATCACAAAAGCTATATAATTGGATGCCATCCCAAAAGAGCCGAGTAGCCTCGCCGTGCCATCCTCAGCAATCATTTACCTGCCAACTGGAAAATGATATAAAAGTCAGCGTTGCTGAGTGAGTTCTAGTTTTATTATAAAACATACTTTACTTTCATATAGAACCATTCGTTACTTTAACGTGATCACACATCATACGTACGCATAGATAATATCATTATTATCTTCTTCATTCATTCTTTCGATCGTTCGTTCATTCGTTCATTCGTTCCTTTTTAACTTACTTGCGCATCGGACATCATCCATACCAATACCTTATGCTACACCCCAATTAGTCTCAGCTACCGGGCCGAAGTCAATAAATGAACAGCTAAACGTATGCCACGGTACTAGGGGTAACCGATCAGTCTTAGCTACTGGGCCGAAGTCAATATATGAACAGCTAAACGTATGCCACAGTACTAATGATAACTGATCAGTCATAGCCACTGGGCCGAAGTCAATAAATGAACAGCTAAACGTATGCCACAGTACTAAGGGTAAGCGGTAGAGGTTCCACATAATGGTCAATCACAAAGAAGGACCCGTTATCCGATGCATGCAAGACGTGCCATTTGTTTCCACTTTACGTTACATAATACTTCATTTCATTCGTCATAATACGTAAAGCCATAGGAAAGATAATCATACATCATAATAAGGAACATATCATACTCATTCATCATCATCATACAGGGCAACATCATACATTCATAATATACATAAACATGCAACATCATCATCATCATGCCCTACATGCTCACTAAGGCCATAACCATTCTCTTACATGCACTTACGGGTTACTTTACATCAAAACTTACGTCTGCACCTTTCCCCGAAGGCCAAAAGTCAAACTACACATTCCTTCGAGTGCAACAGCCCTATTCGGGCGTATGGACACCCTTCAGTCGCATGGCCTCCATGCGACTGAACATCATGCGACTGGACTCATGCGGATGGTCATCTATGCAAATGAACATCCAATCGTGCGTATGGACCTTGTGCGAATGGGATTACTGCGAATGGGCACCTATGCGACTAACCTCATGCGAATGGACTCATGCGACTAAGCATCTATGCGACTGAACCCTCAGTCGTGCAATCCTCATGCGACTGGACTCCCAGTCGTGCGACTGAAAACTTAGTCGTGCGATTGAACCCTCAATCGTGCGAATGAATCCCAATCGTGCGAATGACCCTCAATCGCCCTCATTCGGCCGTATGGCCTTCATTCGGTCGCCTAGCCCTAGCTGATGCAGAATGGAGTTCATCCCGAACCCAATCTGCCATTTTCGACCTCCAAGCTCATCCAAACCCATTCTAAGCCTAAATTAACCCTCCTGGACCTTAGGAATGCATACCATAACACCATACAAGCACACACAAGCCCGAAATCATACACTAAACACATCATACACATCACACCCAAATGGGTCAAACACACACACTTGTAAAAACGGGTTTTTAACATCTTCCAGCCCCAAAATCAGTTGAAAACAAGTAAAAGTGGGGTCCTAGAACTCACACAATCGAGCACAAAGACAAGAGCTTCGATTTGGCTTGCTACTCGACGGATTTGGACACCCGAATCACCCGAAACACCACTTTTCTCCTTTTTCTCCTCTTTCTCTCTTCTCCTCCTTTCAAATCTGAAAATATGTGAAGTGTGGGGAGAGTGGGCTGCCCTCTCCCTACACATATCACCACATTACCCAATTTTTCTTTGTTGGCGAGTTTGGTCCCTCGACTTTGAACTTTATTTCTTTTCTTTCTTCGTCGGCTTTAAAATAATAAATTTCCGGGTGTTACAAGTCCACCCCCCTTAAATAGGTTTCGTCCCCGAAACCTGTTATTACTCGAACAAACGTGGATAATGCTGTCTCATTTCTTCCTCGGTCTCCCACGTTGATTCGGATCCCTTCCTGTGCTTCCACTGTACACGCACAAGAGGAACCACTTTATTCCTCAGCCTTTTCTCCTTTCGGTCAATGATTGCCACTGGTTGCTCCACATAATTGAGCCGTTCATCTACTTCGATATCTTCCAATGGGACAATCATATCTTCATCTGCTAAGCACTTCCTTAGATGAGATACATGGAATGTTGGGTGAATTCCACTTAACTCATCTGGCAACTCCAGTCTATAGGCCACCTCTCCTACTCGAGCAATGATTCGGAAAGGGCCTATATACCTTGGGCTCAACTTGCCCCGCTTTCGGAAGCGAATGATACCCTTCCATGGTGAGACCTTCAACATAACCCGGTCACCCACCTGGAACTCAATCGGCCTGCGCCTTTTATCAGCATACGACTTCTGTCTGTCTTTGGCTGCCTTCATGAAGGCTTTAATCTTCTCAAGCTTCTCAGTCGTAGCCTCGATTACCTCGACGCTTCCCAATTCCTTCTGACCAATATCACCCCAACAAACGGGCGTTCTGCATCTCCTACCGTATAGCATCTCATATGGAGGCATACCAATGCTGGCATGATAACTGTTGTTGTATGAGAATTCAGCTAACGGTAGGTGGTCATCCCAACTTCCACCAAAATCAATCACACATGCCCGAAGCATGTCTTCCAGCGTCTGAATGGTCCTTTCTGACTGACCATCAGTCTGGGGATGATAAGCCGTGCTGATATGTAACCTCGTCCCCATAGCATCGTGGAACTTCTTCCAGAATTTAGATTTAAACCGGGTGTCGCGATCCGACACGATAGACACCGGCACACCATGACGAGTCACGATCTCCTTGATGAACAGATCAGCCAACCTCTCAGATGAATATGTCTCGCGGATCGGTAGGAAGTGAGCACTCTTCGTCAAACGGTCAACTATCACCCATATGGCATCATACCCTTTCGGGGTACGCGGTAGCTTTGTAATGAAATCCATGGTGATGTGCTCCCACTTCCATTCCGGTATATCCAAAGGTTGTATCTTCCCATACGGCTTTTGGTGCTCGGCCTTCACCTGTAAGCAAGTAAGGCACTTACTCACATACTCCACCACGTCGCGCTTCATACCCGGCCACCAATAATCTTTCTTCATATCATGGTACATCTTCGTGGCACCAGGATGAATGGAGTACCGAGTCTTGTGAGCTTCATCCATTATCTTCCCCCGTAGATCCCCAAAACGAGGAATCCACACACGATCAAATCGGGTTCTAACATCGAGCGTGTTTTCACCCAATTCTCCAACCAGACCTCTCATCCTTTCAGAGTTAAGATGATCTTCTTTCAGTGCCTCATCTTGAAACTCTTTAACCTGCTTCATTACATCAGAGGTCATGATCAACTGATAGGCTTTCACCCGAATCGGCTCGGGCCTCTCCTTCCGGCTAAGGGCATCAGCCACCACGTTGGCCTTGCCCGGATGGTAGTGGATCTCACAATCATAATCCTTTATAAGTTCCAACCACCGTCTCTGCCTCATGTTCAGATCCTTCTGCTCGAAGAAATACTTCAGACTCTTGTGGTCAGTGAATATGGTGCACTTCGTCCCGTAGAGGTAGTGCCTCCAAATCTTTAATGCAAAGACCACAACTGCTAGCTCCAAGTCATGAGTAGGATAATTGACCTCATGAACCTTCAACTGTCGGGATGCATAGGCTATAACCTTTCCTCTCTGCATTAACACACACCCCAACCCCGAGTAAGAAGCATCGGAATAAACCACCAGATCTTCACTTCCATCGGGTAACGACAGAACAGGAGCTTGAGTCAATCTCGCCTTTAATTCTTCAAACGCCTTCTCTTGAGCTTGACCCCATACGAACTTCACCTCTTTTCGGGTCAACTTAGTCAGTGGAGAAGCAATCTTGGAGAAGTCTTGAATAAATCTTCTGTAGTAGCCCGCCAAACCCAAGAAACTGCGAATCTCGGATGGCGTCTTTGGCGACTTCCATTGCATAACCGCCTCCACTTTTGCCGGGTCCACCATAATCCCGTCAGGATTCACCACGTGACCCAAGAACTGAACTTCCCGCAACCAAAACGCGCACTTGGAGAATTTTGCATACAACTTCTCCCTTCATAACGTCTCTAAAACTTCCCGAATGTGGCCGGCATGCTCTGCTTCGCTCCTCGAGTAAATCAGGATATCATCAATAAACACAATCACTGATTTGTCCAACATGGGCCGACACACACGGTTCATCAAATCCATAAAAGCAGCTGGCGCATTGGTCAAACCAAAAGACATGACGAGGAACTCGTAGTGACCATAGCGCGTACGGAAAGCTGTTTTAGGAATATCTTGCTCCTTCACTTTCAACTGATGATAACCAGACCGGAGATCTATTCTCGAAAACCAACTGGCACCCTGGAGCTGATCGAACAAATCATCTATCCTCGGTAAGGGGTATCGGTTCTTCACCGTCAACTTATTCAGCTCCCGGTAGTCGATGCACATCCTCATACTACCGTCCTTCTTCTTTACAAACAGGACCGGAGCACCCCAAGGAGAGATACTCGGTCTAATGAACCCCTTATCAAGCAACTCTTGTAACTGCTCCATCAACTCTTTCATCTCGGTCGGAGCCAACCGATACGGTGCCTTGGCGACAGGTTGGGCACCCGGTATCAGATCAATCTGAAACTCAATCTCTCTGTCAGGTGGCACTCCTGATAAGTCTTCTGTGAACACATCTGGAAAGTCACACACAACCGGTACATCAGCTAGTTGTGGTGTTGGCGTATCCACATCCTTTACGTAGGCCAAGTAGGCACTACATCCACGCCTCATACACTTTCCCGCCACCGCCATCGAGATCACCTTCAGAATCGTAGTAACCCGATCACCATATACCGTCACTGAACTACCGTCAGGCGCCAACAACCGAATCATCTTCTTGCGACACACAATGTTCGCCTCGAAGTCCGCTAACCAATCCATCCCAAGAACCAAATCAAAACCACCTAAGGCCATCACGAACGGTCTAACCGGAAACTTATGACCCTCGAGCTCCACATCGCAGTTCTCTATCATCTCAGAAATCCTGGTAGACTTACCTATGGCAGTTTCTACATCAAAGGGCGCATCAACACGTCTACTACTAACAGGCAGCTTAGCACAGAAAGCAGCAGAAATAAAACTCCTACTAGCACCAGAATCAAATAACACAGAAGCTAAAGTTTGGTTCACTAGAAACGTACCGGACACAACGTCAGGGTCCGTCCTAGCCTCCTCCTGTGTCATGGTGAATGCCCTGGCGCTCGCCCCCGGTCCATCACCTCCCGTCCTCTTCGCCCCTGAACTCTCAGCCATCGGCTTCTTACAATCCCTGCTCATATGACCAGTTTCCCCACAGTTAAAACATTTTCCCGACAGGCAATCCTTCGCCATATGCCCTGTCTTCCCACACTTGAAGCACACATTCAAACCCAGCCTGCATTCTCCCGCGTGCTCCTTTCCACACTTGCCACATCTCCTCGACCCTGCTCCCGGTGTGGCCACGCGGCGGTCATCCACCCGTGCCTTTTTGTTACCCGTCGAGGCCTCACCCCGACCAAACTTCTTCCCGTTCCAGCTTCGATCACCACCACCCTTCCTATTCGCTTCAACCACCACCGCTCCCCTCTCATCATAAAGTCTTCCGGCCAAATCGACCGCCGACCTAAACGTACTTGGCCGGGCGGCGATCATATGCCGACGAACATCCACCGGTAAACCCTGAATGTACCTCTTGATCTTCCGAGAAAGAGGCGTCACCTGATCCGGCACCAGCCGTGCCATCTCGTTGAACTTGGTAGTGTATTGCTGGTGTGTCATGGATCCCGCCTCCAGCTGCAGGAACTCCCTTTCAATCTTATCCATCTCCCTGTGAGGACAGAACTCCTCAATTACCATCTTCTTCAATTCGGGCCACCTCATTCTCCCGATTGCCCGATTACCCTCTGCTTGGACAATGTTGTCCCACCAGCATAGTGTCGAGTCCACAAAGGAGTGGGTGGCAAACTTTACTTTTTGATCTTCTCGGCACTCGCTGATGTCGAGAACAGCCTCCATTTCTCTCACCCATCGGTGAGCAGCAGCAGCATTGCCATTTCCGTCAAAGGTAGGGGGCTTGCATCGCATAAACACCCCGTAGTTACAGCCTCGTGCCACATCCCGCACAGGCTCCTCTTCCTCTTCCTCCTCATTATCGGAGAAAATCGTTTCAGGCTCCGGTTGCTCCCCCGAGGCCCGGTTTCTCTCCTTTCTTTCTCCCTCCTTCACAGCTTTGATGACTTCGGTCACCACAGACGGTAAGATTGTCTGCATGACCTGGTGTACCTCCTCGACAACAGCCTCCTTTACCGAGGCCCTTAAGTTCACACTCTCATCCCCAGCTTCTGGATGAGGAGTCTCGGGTTCTGCAGGAACCTCTTTCTCAGCTCTAGGCCTTCCTCTTTTAGGGCGTAGTTCAGCAACAGGGCCATCACGGCCTCCACCCCTAGAAGCCCTAGAAGATCTGCCACCCGCCATACTCTATCACACTGAAAGATTCAAACACCAACACGGTCATTCAAGGAAACAACTCAGTTTATGTCAAGTATAGTAAGTCCCTAATTACAGTGGCCAGTTGTGATTAGCCACTTACTGTACTCTTCATACCCCAAGTATTACCTGTCCTGACTACATCAGTATTCAAATCTACATACAACACATAACATATACCATGCACACATAAACCGGTTAACTTTAAGAAAATACCTGATGGCACGCAGCTACTCAGTTTGGCATCCCATTCCCCAATCGTCCCATTTTCAGTTTAAGTTAAGGTTTATTTTGAAAATTTACCCATTTCACTTAAACTTTGGCTCTGATACCAACTTGTAAGGCCCCGTTCCCGGGACGCTTACAGTTGGTCATTCATCGCACATAAAACATATAATTACATTACATTAAGAAATCATTGCAGCGGAAACCTTCAAAAATGACATCACGTTTCATTATAATTACTTTTGCCAAATAATACATCATTATCCGGTTACAAAATTCATGTTTGCATTACATCACAAAAGCTATATAATTGGATGCCATCCCAAAAGAGCCGAGTAGCCTCGCCGTGCCATCCTCAGCAATCATTTACCTGCCAACTGGAAAATGATATAAAAGTCAGCGTTGCTGAGTGAGTTCTAGTTTTATTATAAAACATACTTTACTTTCATATAGAACCATTTGTTACTTTAACGTGATCACACATCATACGTACGCATAGATAATATCATTATTATCTTCTTCATTCATTCTTTCGATCGTTCGTTCATTCGTTCCTTTTTAACTTACTTGCGCATCGGACATCATCCATACCAATACCTTATGCTACACCCCAATTAGTCTCAGCTACCGGGCCGAAGTCAATAAATGAACAGCTAAACGTATGCCACGGTACTAGGGGTAACCGATCAGTCTTAGCTACTGGGCCGAAGTCAATATATGAACAGCTAAACGTATGCCACAGTACTAATGATAACTGATCAGTCATAGCCACTGGGCCGAAGTCAATAAATGAACAGCTAAACGTATGCCACAGTACTAAGGGTAAGCGGTAGAGGTTCCACATAATGGTCAACCACAAAGAAGGACCCGTTATCCGATGCATGCAAGACGTGCCATTTCTTTCCACTTTACGTTACATAATACTTCATTTCATTCGTCATAATACGTAAAGCCATAGGAAAGATAATCATACATCATAATAAGGAACATATCATACTCATTCATCATCATCATACAGGGCAACATCATACATTCATAATATACATAAACATGCAACATCATCATCATCATGCCTTACATGCTCACTAAGGCCATAACCATTCTCTTACATGCACTTACGGGTTACTTTACGTCAAAACTTACATCTGCACCTTTCCCCGAAGGCCAAAAGTCAAACTACACATTCCTTCGAGTGCAACAGCCCTATTCGGGCGTATGGACACCCTTCAGTCGCATGGCCTCCATACGACTGAACATCATGCGACTGGACTCATGCGGATGGTCATCTATGCGAATGAACATCCAATCGTGCGTATGGACCTTGTGCGAATGGGATTACTGCGAATGGGCACCTATGCGACTAACCTCATGCGAATGGACTCATGCGACTAAGCATCTATGCGACTGAACCCTCAGTCGTGCAATCCTCATGCGACTGGACTCCCAGTCGTGCGACTGAAAACTTAGTCGTGCGATTGAACCCTCAATCGTGCGAATGAATCCCAATCGTGCGAATGACCCTCAATCGCCCTCATTCGGCCGTATGGCCTTCATTCGGTCGCCTAGCCCTAGCTGATGCAGAATGGAGTTCATCCCGAACCCAATCTGTCATTTTCGACCTCCAAGCTCATCCAAACCCATTCTAAGCCTAAATTAACCCTCCTGGACCTTAGGAATGCATACCATAACACCATACAAGCACACACAAGCCCGAAATCATACACTAAACACATCATACACATCACACCCAAATGGGTCAAACACACACACTTGTAAAAACGGGTTTTTAACATCTTCCAGCCCCAAAATCAGTTGAAAACAAGTAAAAGTGGGGTCCTAGAACTCACACAATCAAGCACAAAGACAAGAGCTTCGATTTGGCTTGCTACTCGACGGATTTGGACACCCGAATCACCCGAAACACCACTTTTCTCCTTTTTCTCCTCTTTCTCTCTTCTCCTCCTTTCAAATCTGAAAATATGTGAAGTGTGGGGAGAGTGGGCTGCCCTCTCCCTACACATATCACCACATTACCCAATTTTTCTTCGTTGGCGAGTTTGGTCCCTCGACTTTGAACTTTATTTCTTTTCTTTCTTCGTCGGCTTTAAAATAATAAATTCCCGGGTGTTACAGGAGAGTACTCTTTGGATTGTAAACACAATCCTTAGCAAGATGAGAAGTACTCCCACACATAACACAGTCCATTTTCTTCCTTCTAGGAGTTTTCCTTTGTGAACAAGGCTGAACTTGATCACTTTCCTTCTCCATCTTCATCTTTGCAGATGTTGTGGTAGTTCTTGTGGGGATAGAACTACCTTTAGAGCTGGATGGTTCAGGTTGTACAGCAGTGGTGCACAACTGATCAGCTTCTTCTTGATGATGGGATGATTTGGATATGAACCAGAACTCTTGTTGATGGAGTTCAAGTTGGTGTCTTCAGCCTTCACCACTTCAAATCCTGTAGAGATGAAGACTTATTTCTGTGCAGAATTGAAGGTGGCCTTGATCTCTTGAGCCTTTTTGGACTTTCTTTTGGTCTTCCTGATCAAGTTCTTTATTCTTGACTTGCTCATCCCAACAACTTTGCTCTCCTCAGAGGGATGGTGACCCTTCTTAGAATGCTCTTCTTCACTCTTCTTAGAGCCATTCTCCACCATCTCCTCTTCATCCTCTTCAGTCACAGGATCTATGAGGGGAAGCTCATCTTCACAAGTTCCATACCTAGGAGATCTTACAGATAAGATTGTGTGTGGAGGAGCTATCTCACAAGATCCTAGTCCCTGCTTATTTTGATAACAAACTTTTGCATGCAAGGATGAGGATATTATGTTCTTGAAGGTCTCTTCTTCAAGAACACATTTTTCTGCCTTGGCTTTGCTGATCACAAGCTCAGCCTTGCATTCAGCTAGCGTAGTAATGAGGTCTTTGATCTGCGTCCTGTAGTTTGTATGCTCATGTTTAAGAGTTGAAATGGTTTTCTCTAAGTCCTCTATCTTTAGTTTATAATCATTTTTAGCTTTTTTAAAATCAGCTTTTAAGATATTTAAGGACTCAAGATCATATCTCATTTCTAAGTTATATGACCTGTATCTATTGACTTTAGCAATGCATTCAGGAGTACAAAGATGTTCCAATACCTTGGCTTCATCGTGGTCTGCCATGAGTGCTTGGTTTGGAGATGCATCTTCTACCTGAAAGCTCCAGTCAAAGCCTCCTTCTTCAACAGCAACTGCAGCTTGCTGCTTTGGCTTCTCATTCAAGGGGGTTTTCTCAGTGTAGTTTGGCCTGGTTTGTGCTTGGCCATCATTTGTCCTTGGTGCCTTACACTCCCTTGCAAAGTGTCCCATCTGGTTACAGTTGTAACACTTTACTTTGCTTTTATCCAGCCCAAACTTTCCACCGGCTGCATTGCTTGGAAACTTTCTCCTCGTCCTCTTCTAGAACTTCTTGGCTCTATGAGTGAGAAGAGCCAACTGCTGAACTATTTCCATGTACTCCAGATCATCTGGATGGATACAGTCCAGATCTTCAAGGGTGAAGAGAAAGTTGCCTGAGGTTTCATCAGCAGAGACAAAGGCATGAGAAGAACTTGTCTCTTGGAAAGGACTTCATTGAGTGTAGCTTTTCCTTGGAGTCTCTGGGAAGGTGATGAAAGGGCCCTTTTGTGAGTTGTCAGGGTAGCATATAAGATGATGTTATGGCTCAATGCTTTCCCTTTCAACCACACGAAGGGCTGAACTCAGTTCATAGCTGGAGTTACCAGATGAGTTTTGCATGTTCATCTCCATCTGGTAGCCACTAAGAATACCATAAAAGTCTGTCAGAGTAAGAGTCTTAAGGTTCTCAGTCCTTTTGATAACAACACAGTAATGTGTCCATTGTCTAGGAAAAGAGGATATAAACTTCCTTACAATGTCCCTGTTCTCAAGAGTTACTCCAACATCCATTAGAGTATCCACAATCTCAACATACCTGAAGTATTGTTGAGTCATGGTCTCACCTACTTTGAAGGTGAAGTTTTCAAACTGCTGCTTCAGAAGATCCTTCTTGTTCTCCTTTGCTTCAGTAGACCCCTCATACATCAGCTTCAATGCTTCCCATAGTTGTTTTGCAGTTTTGCACTTCTTGAAGCCTCTGTAGATGGAGTTTGGAAGAGCAGTTTGAAGGGCTGTCATGGCTTTTTGATCAATCTCTATTCTCTTCCTGTCTTCTTAAGAGTAATCAGCCACAGCCTTAGGAATCATACCACCACCAGTAGCAGAAGTGGTGCTTGGTATGTAAGCTCCTTCAACAACAGAGTCCCACATCCTGGAGTCTTGAGACTTGATGAAGCCTTCCATTCTTTGACACCAAGTATCAAAGTCTTCAGGAGTGATCAGTGGGGACTTTGTCATAGTTACAGTTTCCATATTAGCCTTGGTGATAGCTTCCATTTGAGTTGTTAAATATTTTGTGTGTGTGAGGGATCTTAAGATGGTGAGATCTTATATCAAGAGGCCGAAATGCTCTGATACCAAATGCAGGACCATTGAAGGGTATGCACTTACAACACAACAACACAATTAGGAGAGTTGCTTAGAACACTTAACAGATCAAATAGGAAACTGGTTAACTTTTTGTGAAAGATGCTAAGAACACAAGTAAATATGAGACAGAACAAGATAGCAAACAACACAAGTAATTGGTTTTCAATAATGTTATATATTGCTTCTTAAGTTCTATTACAAAATGTTACAAAGCATACGATGGAAAGTTATAAGTACTTGAGATACTTTATACTACATCCTACAGCCGGCCATACTTTGAAAGCCAGCTGGATACGATTGACTAGACAACTACAAAATCAAATGTAGAGTCAAAAGGTAGATTTGCCTTTTGACTAGTGACTATGACATGCCATAGCTCACATCCTAATATATTACAAAAAGGATAAAAATACATAAAGTAGAAAAGCACAGACTCAAGACCTCAATGTACAGTTACCAAAAGCATGGATCTTTTCACCAACTCATATAAGTTGGTGACTTCACAGAGTTGTAGTGGAAAGGTGGTCTAGCTTTATGGTAAAGTACATCAGATAAAGACATGTCTCTAAAAGTCTTCGGAAGAAATCTGTCTTCACTCTTTGGCTTCTGAAGACTTTGTCTTTGAAGCTTCGAAAGACTTCACTTTTGACTTCGGAAGATGTTGGTCTTGGCTTCGGAAGATTTTACACTTGGAATATTTTTAGTGCATGGTGTAAAACTTCCGAAGCATTTCTACTTTTGTTCTTCAGTGTATGCATGTAGAGAGACTTTGGATGTTTTGGCTGCATCAGACTTATAGGAATCCTTACAACTCGAAAACAAAAAGCTAACATGATATGAAGAAACATAATATCTTTCTACGGTAAAGGAAACATTTCAAGTTGACGAGACGTTAAATGTTTGGAAGAAACATACCTATCTGGAGTCAAACTCACATAGCTCATATGTAGTAGAATTTGAGATGTTTTCATATGCTTTTTGGGAGCCCGTGACTTGTTTGCGTTTAGAAAACTTACTAGTTGTAGAATGACCAGACCTTTTAAAGCTAGCTCCATCCTCAACGTCATTAGGGAAGCGTTTGGTCCGTTTTGATAATATCATGATAATATTAGTACACCTTCACTGTTAATTGTGACACCTTTGTGATGTACCCTAGCCGCAACTGCTTCACCACGACCACCTTCTTTAGTTTTGAATTGTACCTTAACCTCTTTTGAATTGGTTATGGGTCTTGGTTTCTATCGGGTGCGCTGCAACCTTTTTATGCCAAATATTCTGGTGACGTCGAGCAGGAGAAGAAGGTCCTTCACCGGCCAGTAACATAAGGCATGCCATGGTTTTACTCTAAGTAGGGAAAAAAGGAGACGTTGCTAGGTAAAACCACAACCTTGGTAGTCTTATCCAAAATAAGTCTTGGACCCCTCACGGCATAACACTCTCTTCCACAATTTTTCAAGTGGGAAGTTTCATGCTTGTGAATAAACTTGTCCCTGTAAACATATGAAAGTAGTTAAGTAATGTCATAATATGAAAGCAGAAGTAACAAAAGAAGCAAACTCACATTTTCCTTGTAAAATCCGGCAAAGGTCCGTCTTATTGTCATAATAAAAAAAAAACTAGAAAAGGAATAAGGTTCATAGGTTCAACCCTTAATGTCAAAGATTTCCTTGTCATACTCTCTAGATTTGGAGATAATATTTTTGACATTGTCATCAAGTTCCAACTAATCCATTTTAAAAGGGATAACCAGATCTGAAATGAAAAAGAAGTCTTCCTTTTAAAGTTTCAGACTTGCAATTTTACGAGATATGTGGCTAGGTCAAGGCGTTTTACTTTCCTCAAAAGTTATCAATTTCCAACACTAGGGGTTTGTAAATATCTCTCCTAAGAAAGACGTAACCTATCATCCAAGAAAATAGCTAAAATATCAGGAAAGTAGTGATTAGTCCCAAATCCTTGAGGGCGAATTGGGAATGCAACTAGCGAATCATATAAAAAATAACCATAAAAACTATAATTCTTTTTTCCAATTTTTAGCTCATAAGAAATCTACTCGTGATTGTGTTTTTAGTGTAGTTTATTATTTGTTTTATTAGTTATTGTGTTTTTCTAAAATAACATAATGAAGAAATAACATTGTTGTATAATTCTAATATGTAAAATAAAAATGATAAATTGACAACTAATTGATTTAAAATAATACAAATTGATATAAAACATAAATCACAATAATAAAATGACCGCCTATTTGAAACAATAGGATACTATCAAATCCAGAATACTTCTTAGGCTTTTTACATTATATACTCAATAGGTTATAAACTTGCATAACTTTTTTTAAATAATTTTATAATATATATACAAAAGTTTACAGGTTGTTCTATAACCTGTAAATTTTAAATTTGTTTATGTTCATTAATAATGATAATAAATTATTAAAATAAAATACAACAAAAGTTTGATGCATTTATATGAAGATAAGTTTATACATTTGCAACAGATTGCTTATAAAATAAGTTGTCTGCGAAAATCAAACTAAGAGTTGGTTATTCAAACTGCATGTTATTTTATAGAAACATATAAAATAACAAATAAAATAATAGGTGATACAGAATGAATTTAAATACATCTATATTCGTATTTTATTTTTGAACCCATTTCATTTCAAAAATAATAATAAAGGCAATATGAAAACATAATCTGGAATGTTTAAAAAGGAAAGCAATTGTTAAAATAAAGAAATTATGTTTTATTCATATGCATATGCTTTTGATCTTCTTTGTCCGCATTTCTAACCGCCCTCGATGTTTATGTTGTTGAAATGTATTGTTGTTATAAAATTGCGGTATATTAAAAGAAAAGATTTAAGTTGTTGAAATGGAAATTGGTTTATAATAGATTGCTATTAGGTACAATTTTTTTCACCTCTTTCATACAAGTATTATTATTAGTATTAAACATATATTAAAAGGCAACATCACTAATACAATTGAAGTTTGCCATTTTGTATTTCGACTACTATCTTTTTACGCATTAATAATTCAAACTCACTAGTTTTTTTATTGTTTCTTGGTCATGTTTTTCGATTTAAGTCTATATTAAAAAGTTAATTAAGTGCTACAGTATAATTTTATGGTTTTAATTTTCGGCCACAAAGGTTTTTTTTTTTGGTTTTTGGCATTTGATTTTTTAGTGAAAAGCATTTTGATCCTCATTTTTATCTAAAAAGTATAGAATAATATTTGGTTTTATATAATTATATAAATCCATTATTTTTTAGCAATTTTAGTTACATTATTTTTAAGCATTATTATCTTGACAAACCGAACCAATTATAAGATGAAAACATCATTGCGGCATTGATATTATCTACACAATGTTTAGGTATTTGTTTTTAGTAGTTGTCGACGAGCACAGAAGATAACCATTAGACTCATATTGCCTAGCTCGGAGAAAAAAATGATTAAAATTGCAGAATCGGGTTTATCACTTTAAACACTTGGTTTTCTCTCAAACTCACTTATAGAACACTCAAATCAGATGAAGTAAAGTCTTTTACAAGAGTTGATAATAATATAATAAGTAGCAAGGAATACACAGAAATAATTTTCAAGGCACTTGTATATATTACTTCTCAACTCAAGATATTACAAGACTCTTACAAGCATAAAACATGAGTTACAATGAGAAACTATATATACTAGATCCTACAGCCGGATATACTTTGATACCAGCTGGAAACCTAAGACTAAAGCATATACTACAATGTTAAAGTTAAGGTATCTTAGATAAAGTATTATCTAAGATATGGTAGTTATGACATGTCCATGACTTACCTTTTGTCACCAACTAAAGATGGCAATTGTACTAACATATAAAGGTAAACAGTGGAATAAAGTATGGTCAACTACATGGCTTTTGAGAAAACGCCATGCAGTATCTCAGAGGTCTGCAGCGGAGTGTCAGGGAGACCATACTTATGTCCATTGGATAATAGTAGTGTCTTCCAAAGGTAAGTTGGCTTCGGAAGAACAAGTTCTTCTGAAGCCACTTATACTTCAGAAGAGGCTTCTATATTTCCGAGGCTTGAGGACTTCTATACTTCGGAAGTTGACTTCTGATCTGTCATTCTAAGTCTTGATCTTCAGACGTAAGTTCTTTGTCTTCGGAAGTTGGAGTTTTCCTTCGGAAGTTAGTTTTACACTTTATCTTCGGAATAGCTTCTTTTTCCTTCGGAAGTTCCACACTTGGCTTCGGAAGTCCTTTATTTGTTGTACCAAAATATTCTAAGTGATTTGGTTTTGGTTGCACCAACCTTTCTAGATCCAACAAACTCCCCCTAGGCTGAAGCTACCAAAACCTCACTTGTTTCTGCTTCTCAAAGCTTTCAACACCAGGGACAACAGATATTTGTCTGTCTCTTTGATCTTCCCTGAAGTGGTGCTGAGAAGCTTATACAAGTCATTGGTGGATAGGAGATCCAGTCTATCACTCTGAATGACATATACCCTCTATTGCGTCCCCCTGAAAAGAGTTAGTTGACGGGAGTTATAGTCATACTCCCATCTAACTAGGATTCAAGTTCAGGACCTTCAACCATTTGTAGAAAGGCTTTGCCTTTGGTTGTTGATCCCTTCCTTTTCTCCTCCTCTCTCAGTTTCAACTCTTCTTCAACCTTGCTCCTAGCAGTTAGCTTGGCCATATGAAGACTGCCTGGATGATTCCTGATATGGGCAGCTACATCAGAGTTTGAAGGGTTGGAGAATGGCTTCTCTGCTAACTCAATAATGTCAAATCTGCTCAAGTGTAGCAGAGATGAGGCACTTAGCCTGTTGAGCTCTCCATTCTCTCTTTCAACAACAAAGTTGTGAGAAGAGTCTTCGAACCTCCACTGGATAATCTTCTTCCTTGGTGCAAGAGTTTGTCTTGGCACCCTGTCACCTTTCTTGGTATCCAACAGAGTCACCAGCCTTCTCCTTAACTTCTTTTCTTCCTCATTCAAAGTATCTGAATTGAGGCCAAGGAGATTTACAGCTTGGTCCAATGTTCCTCTGGGCAGATCAAGAAATTGATCTCTAGTGAGGGAACGTGAGGATCCATCAACATAAGTCAAATTGACTGAATCCTCCTCACAGGAGATATCGCTCAGGGTTGTGCAATTGATGAGCTTTGTCTTGACTGCCTTGAATTCTTCTAAGGAGAGATGTTTAGAAGGCTGAGGGGATGGTTTGATGGGTTGTTGGGTAGGTTGAGGTGTTTAGGTTCTGGCTAGAGTTTTGGGTTGGAGGATGGGTAGTTTAGGTGGTTGAGGTGAAGAGGTTGGTAAGGGTAATTATGTAAGTTCAGGGGTGTATGGTTCAGTGGTTGGTTTGGTTTTGATGGGGAATGGAAAGGGTATTGGTTCAGGTTGTGGTTGGGTTTGGAATTGGGGTTGAGTAGTTGATTTGAAGATCATCCCCTGTCCCCTTCTGTACAACTCCTTCCTCTTCCCCGAGCGAATGTCAGCCTTGATGTCACTGACATGTCGCTGGAGGGTCTTTTCAGACATAGGACCCACATGCCTGCCAGAGAAGCCATGAGCCCTAAGATAGCTCTTCATCCAGGCCTTCTCACTTATCTTCTTGGCAGCAGCGAGTCCTGCTTCCTCTTCCTTCTTCTTCTTTTGCATCAGCTTTTTCCTAGCAGCTTTCTTTCTCTCTTTCTCCATTTGATCTTGCTCTTTGTTGAAGAGCCATAAGATCGTATCATTGTTATGTGGAGATAATTCTTCTTGAGAGAAACCTATGGAGGTTAGGAAAGTTATCCTTTCCCTCCTGAGCTGCTGATTAGCTTCTCTTTCTTTCCTCTCCCTTTCTTCTTCTAAGACCAACCTTGCTGCCTCTTCTCTTTGCTGTTTTTTCAGCAAGGTTGCCTTTTCTAGCTCAACTAACTCCTCTAATGGTAGCAGGAGTACATCTTCATTCGCAACTCCTAGACTGACAAGTCTATCAATGACCTCTACTCTTCTTCTATTGTTGACTGCCTCCTGGTTGGCTGCAGCTGCTTGGTACTGGCAGCTAGCAGTTTTCTAGTTGGAAGCCTACCTTTTCTTTTGAGTTTCTCTAACCTTTCTTCCTCCTGATGCTCTTCCTTAATCATCTTCCTTTTTCCTTTGATGTCTTCGGAAGTGCTAGACTTTGGGGGTTCTTGGATGGAAGATTCAGGTTGAGTAGTAGAGATGGAAGCTGGAGTTAATGCTGATGTTTGAGCAAGTGGTTGGGTGAGAAAATCCTCCCTATTAACCTCAGATGCAAGTTCTAGGATTGCATTTGTGACTATTAGATCATTGGATAAGGAGAATAGTCCTTCCGCAACAGCAATCTCAGCTTCGGAAGTTTGAAATTGTTCTTCCGAGGCTTTGAATTGTGCTTTGGAAGTCTGTGAGAATGCACTATCTGTCCCAACTGTCTCAGTTGCTGGGCCATCAGTCCTTGTTTCCCCTTCGAAGTTAATCTCAGGTTCCACTTGGACCTTAGGTTGACCAACTTCCTCAATAGTGGTAGAAGGTGCATTTAACCTCTGAAGCTCTTGAGCTCCGAAGTAGATCACAGACAGATCAGGACTTGGTTGTTCAATAAGAGATTCCAATAGGAACTTGTTGAAGAACCTATTGAGATCTTGGAGCATCCTTTGATCCATTTGAATTACAACTGGAGGAGGCTCAGGGAAAATTGAAACTTGTTGCATAGGATATTTTGAGCTTAGGGAAGTGAGAGCTTGACTTTGGGGTTCCTCTTGTCTTTGGCTTTGTCTCTAAACACTCTCCCCCTTTTTAGTAGCATCATCCTGAGAGCTTGATGAGCTAGAGGAAGAGGTCAAAGAGACCTGAGTTTGTACGTGCCTAACAGACATCTCAATCTGTTTCTCAGCTAGTTTGGCCTTGAGATTTTCAATCTCAAGTTGCTGAGTGGCAGACCTATCCTCTAAAGTCCTAACCTTAGATTCAAGATTTGAGACTTTACAAAGAAGGTCTTCAATGGTGAGTTGCAGTCTTCCCTCATCTTCTTTTGAAGAATCATGGGGAGATGAGGTAACATACCTTGTATGTTCATCCTCACCACCAGATGTGGTTTCTTGGCGCCCTGGTTTCCCTTGCTCAATGATGTCTCTTTCAGAGTCATCAAAGGGCATGGTTGCCGTAGATTCAGTCTCAGTGATGTTACCACTGTCCTGAGGATCCCTTGAGGCTCTTTCAGTAGTGGCAGCTGAATCTACATGAGTCACCTCCACATCAGTGGGACTCACCTCAGTATAAAGGTTTGCTGATGGGGGCTAGAGATAAGAGATCTCTCTAGGCTCTGTTGATCCTTGAGAGGGTGATGTGGATCAACTTCATTGCCCTGAAGAGACATAATCTCTTCATCAGCTCCGGTTAATAGGTCATCAAAGGATATGGAAGTAAAACCTAGTGACCCGGGACTTTGATCAATGTCTAAAGGGATTGAGCCTGTGATGGGGTTGTCCCTTTTTGGCTGCTCAAGGGAGTATAGAGACTCTCCTTGAGGGCTTTCAGCTTGGGTTTCGGGCTCATGGGTCTGAGACTGAGGAGACTCAAGACCCATATTGAGGTCAACTGTGAAGGATGGTTGGACCTAAGGCTGAGTGGGAGCCCATTGTTCCACTCTAGCCTTTTTGGGTAGAACATGAAGAGCTTGTTCAATCAGAGAAGACTGAACAAAGGTTCGTTTGGGGCGTCTTTGATAAGTAAAGGTAATGGGTGGAGAAGGTAGATTTGGCAAAGTGAGGGTAGTTGCTGGTGTGGGTTCATCACCTGTGGGGTTAACAGGGATGTCACCAGGAGCCATTGGCTCAATCATACCTGGAAGAAGTGCAGTATCTCTTCCGGTGAAGTTGGTGGACACTCTCTTCAGAGTTTTGAAGATGGTCGGCCTCATTTGAGGAGCAGTCAGAGCAGCTGTGCAGACAAGCTTGCTCTGGTCCAGCTCACAATTGATTATGTGCTAGAGAAACCTGGGATACATGAAGAATGTGTCCCGTTGAAGGTTTCCTATGAGATTGGTCAGCACAAATCTTGAGTAGTTGAAGCGGAGGCTTTTCACCAAACCATGAACTAGGCACCCAAGTTCATATGGGATTTGATCCCATCCCCTAGATTTGTTGGACAAGCAGTGAAGAACCACATGCAGCAGGAACTTCCAGTTGTAAGAGAAGTTGAATTTGTAGACAGTTGACCTGCTAACATCTCCACTATATCTCATTTGGATATAAGTATTGTCCAAATCTGCTTTGGGGGATTCTGTTGGAGCGCCCTCATCATGAAGCTCTACATGCTCCCTGATGATTTGTTCAGAAATGACCAACTCCTGGCCACAGATGCTCGATCTAATGACACGAACCCCATTTAGGGTTTCAATCTGACCGTTTGCCCAAAATTCAGACATATGGTTTGAGTAAATCGTAGGGTTAACAGTCAGAGTGGTGTAGTAAGAAGATTGGGTTAGAAAGGAGATGATGTCTGAGAAGTCAACATCCCTTGAAGAGTCAAGGAGTGCGACTTGGTTGTGCTGAGGGTTAAGTGCCATTGAAGAAAGTTACAGGAAGATAGTTCGAAATAGGGTAAATTGAAGATGAAGAAAGCTTTTAGGGCACTAATTTTGGTAAAAAGGATGTAAGTGATTAGCCGGAGGTATTTAAAATGGGTAGAAATGGCGGTTAAAAGGGGGGTTTGGATCAGACGATGTGAGGTTTCAGTGGATGATGTGACATGGGTGGTAAGGTTAGTCCATTTAAATAATCTGACATCATTAACAAAATCTTTACTTTTTACAGAGTGGGGCCCAAAAGATTTCCGTTACACAGTAAAATCTTTTTTCCGAGTATAGAGCATTTTTGAAGGTAATGTTCTTCCGAAGGCAAATTTACTTCCGAAGGTAAAGTGATTACTTCCGAGAGTATATGTTGCTTTCCAAATGGAGAGTGTTACAAGCTTCGGAAGTAGATTTGATGTGAAATCAATCGCCTCTTCCGAGACTTAACAAATCTTCCGAGAAGAAAATTATCTTAGGAGAAATTTGCTTCGGAAGATATGTAAAATATCTTCCGAGGGTTAATTCCTCTTCGGAAGAATTCATACTTAGATAAAATTTTAGAGAAATATCTTTTGTAACAGGGCTTAGATTGTTTTGACATAAGACTTTACACATTAAAAGGTTTTCAAATGAGATCGACTAATCAAGGTTTATCATCCCAATAGCTTTAATGAGATATTTAAATCTTTGTTCATCAAAGGCTTTGGTGAACAAGTCAGCATATTGTTCATTTGAATCAACTTTGATTAGCTTTATAAGATTTTTCTCATGAATATCTCTAATGAAATGATACCTGATATCTATGTGCTTAGTCTTGGAGTGCTTCACTGGATTTTCAGTAATAGATATAGCACTGTTGTTGTCAATGTGGTTAGGAGTGCTCATAAAGTTGAATCCGTAGTCTATCATCTGGTTTTGAATCCACAGCAGCTGAGCATAGCAACTAGCAGTAGCAATGTATTCAGCTTCAGCAGTTGATGTAGAGACACAGGATTGCTTCTTGCATTGCCATGAGATGATCCTTCCACCAAGAAATTGACATCCACCAGATGTTGATTTCTTGTTGATATTGCAGCCACCATAATCACTGTCAGAGTAACCATAGAGATTGAAATCACTATTTCTTGGATACCAGAGACCTAGTTTAGGTGCTCCTTTAAGGTATCTAAGAATTCTCTTGGCAGCAATTAGGTGAGAAACCTTTTGAGCAGCCTGATATCTTGCACAAATGCAAGTTGCAAACATGATATCAGGTCTACTTGCTGTGAGATACATCAGAGAACCAATAATCGCTATACTGATGTTGATCAGTATCCTCCCCCTCAGAGTCAGGGCAGAGATTGTGGTTTCTGGTTATAGGTGTTTTTGCTTCTTTACAATCTTTCATATCAAATCTTTCTAAGATATCATTGACATACTTAGATTGACTGATAAAGAGCCCTTCCTTCATTTGCTTCACCTGAATTCCAAGGAAAAAGTCCATTTTTCCCATGGAACTCATCTCAAACTTCTTCTTCATAATGCTCTCAAAGTCTTTACACATTTGGTCATTTGAAGAACCAAATATGATGTCATCAACATAGACTTGAACGAGCAAGATGTCCTTCCCAGACTTCCTTATGAAAAGAGTCTTGTCAATGGTACCTCTAGTGTAACCATTCTTCAGGAGAAACTGAGACAATTTCTCATACCATAGCCTAGGTGCTTGGTGCAGCCCATATAGAGCTTTATCCAATTTGCACACATAGTTGGAATGCTGTGGATCTTCAAATCCCAGAGGTTGGCATACATAGACTTCCCTAACTATAGCCCCATATAGAAAGGCACACTTGACATCAAGCTGGTAGACAGTGAAATTCTTGGATGCAGCATAAGCAAGGAAGAGCCTAACTGCCTCAAGTCTTGCAACAGGTGCAAAGACATCAGTATAATCGATTCCCTCCTCTTGAGTGTATCCTTGAACCACCAGTCTTGCCTTGTTCTTGATAATCAAGCCTCTATCATCTCTCTTGTTTCTCAAAACCCATTTAGTGCCTATAGGTACTTGACCAGATGGTAGCGGACATAGGTTCCAAACCTTTTGTCTTTTGAATTGAAGCAGCTCCTCTTGCATTGATTCAACCCAGCTACTATCTTTCAAGGCATCTTCCACATTCTTGGGTTCCATTTGGGATAAAAAGCATGAGTACAAACAGATATTCTCATTATGAGTTTGTCCTCTTGTTCTCACGCCTTCAGAGACTTCCCCTATGATGTTCTCAGCTGGATGAGTGTTATGAATCCTAAGTCTAGGAATCACCTCCAGTTGCAAAGATAAATCCGAATTGGACATATTTTGCTCAGGAGCTTGAATACTTGGTCCAGCTGTTGTTTCAAGCTCATTCAATGAGGACTGATTGAATGAAAGAGAAACATCATCATTTGTTTGCTGTAAAGCATCATCAATAGTTGCCTGTTCCTTCAAAATGTTTCTTTCATCAGCTTGGTGTTGTGCAGGGTCACCTGAAGAGATTTGAAAGTCAACAGGTGAACTGCTTGTTGAAGCTCCACTATCTCTTGAGATAGTTATACTATCAGATCTTCCAATAGTGGGAACTTGATTTGCTGCAGCTCTTGAAGAACTTGGAATAGGTCTGGGAAGCTCAAACAGTTGATCTTCATCAGAGTCATTTTAAGCATCTGTTCCAGCTGAAACATTCTCACAATATGGTTTAGAATAGTTTGGAAACAATTCTAAATCAAAGATATGATCAGGGCCATTCCCCCTAACAAAAAGAGTGTGTTCATTGACTACAATGTTAGAAGATTCCTCAAAATGTTGATTTTTAATGTTATAAACTCTATAAGCTTTAGAGTTAGAGGAATATCCAACAAAGATAGCATCATCCGACTTTTCAACAAATTTTGCCAAATTGTCTTTTATGTTAAGTATGGTACACCTGCTGCCAAAAAACCTTAGAAAGCCAATGAACGGTGGCCTCTTGTTCCATAACTCATAAGGGGTTTTTCCATGTGGCTTTACTACAAGAACCCTGTTCTGCGCCATAGCATGTAGTGCTGACTGCCTCTGCCCAGAATGTTAGAGGCAGCTTTGAATCAACTAACATAGTCCGAGCAGCCTCAATAAGTGTCCTATTCCTCCTCTCAGCAACACCATTTTGTTGAGGAGTTCTGGGAGCACTATATTCTCTGGCAATCCCTTTTGAGTTACAAAATGAGTCAAGAACTTGGTTCTTAAACTCAGTCCCTTGATCACTTCTAATTATTTTAAAATTGTGATCAATTTGATTTTCTATTTTAAGAATAAAAGATTTCAAAGTTTCAGCAGTTTCATCTTTGGTTCTTAAAAAGAATACCCATGTAAATCTAGTAAAATCATCAACATGATTTCCTTCCAATGCTCATTATACTTGTGGGACCAAATAGATCCATGTGCAATAAGTGTAATGGGGTGGTGATGGAGTTAACAACTTTGGATTTATGAGATGTCCTGTGTTGCTTCCCTTTCAGACATGCAACACATTTATCTTTGCAGAAAAATTCCTTTTTAGGCAAACCATGTACCAAGTTATTTTTAGCCAATTTATTCATTGTCTTAAAATTTACATGACAAATTCGTTTATGCCATAGTGTTGACTCATCACCATCAGCTTTGGAAAGAAAGCATGATACATCTTCTATTGGGGAAGCATTGTTCATATCCAGCTTGTACATATCCCCTTTCCTGGGAGATTTAAGAAGCACCAATTCCCTAGGAATTATCATCCCGGGTTTGAGGATTATGCACTCATGTTCTGTGAAGAGCATTTGATGCTTTTGATCACATAATTGAGAAACACTTAACAGGTTGTGTTCAAGCTGCTTGACAAAGTTAACTTTGTCAAATTTTAATTTTCCATTGGATATACTTCCTCTGCCAGAAATATATCCTCCGACCTCACCTCCAAACTGGACAGGACCTCCATCATAATGTTGATATTGTTGAAGGAGAGATCTATTCCCTGTCATGTGCCTGGAGCATCCACTATCCACAATCCAAACATTGTTATTCTTGTCATATGGATGTCCCTTATTTTCATCTGTTCCGGCCATGAGTGCTTGAGTAGGAGTCACATCCTGTACCATGAAGCTCCAGTCAACTTCTTGAGCCATTGTAGCTGTATCTGTTGACTTTCCGGTAGGCTTTGGTGTAGAGGGATGTGTGGAGGCCTGTGGGGTTCCCGGGTTAGACTTGGGAGCCTTGCATTCCCTTGCAAAATGACCAAGTTGGTTACAGTTGTAACATTTGGCCTTGGTTTTGTCAAACCCAAATTTGCTGTTGATTGGGTTCTGGGGAAATTACCTTCCAGTTCTCTTAAAGAACTTCTTTGCTCTGTAGGTTAGTAGAGCCATTTGTTGGACTATGTCCACGTATTCACGTCATCCAGGCTGAAGCACTCTAGATCATCAAAGCAATATTGATAATCATTTGAGTGTCCACTTCCTGAGACAAAAGCACAGCTGTCCTGAAAGGAGCTTTGCTGAGCTTGTTGAGACCTTGGAGTCTCAAGAAATGTGATGCATGGCCCAGAAGAACAAGATGGCTGCTGGGTGTAAGTCAGGTATTGTTGAGGCAGGGAGATTCCTGAGCCTTCAGCAACCATTAAAGCGTTGCTAGCAGGAAGACTCAAGGGTCTGCTTGTCTGATGACCCCTCTTACTCTCCATTTCCAAACGGTATCCATCAAGGATCCCATAGAGTTCATTCATGGTGAGTGTATTCAGGTTCTCTGTTCTCTTGATAGAGACACAGTAGAATGTTCACTCATTGGGTAATGCACTCATGAACTTTCTTGTAAGGTCTCTAAGTTCATTAGCAATTCCCACAGATTGAAGGGAAGAAATGAGATCCATGTACCTAAAGTATTGCTGGCTAAGAGTCTCTCCAGCAACGTAGGTGAAGTTCTCGAACTGCTGCTTCAGTGAGACCTTCTTGGAGTCATTTGAGCTTGAATACATTTGAGCAAGCGCATCAAACAGTTCTTTGGCAGACTTGCAATGCTCAAACCCCACCATGATGGAGTTTGGAATTGCAGTCATGAGAACAGTCATAGCATTAATGTCAATGTCCAGCTTCTTTCGATCCTCATCAGAATAATCTTCAACAGCTTTCTCAATCATGACACCGTTTCCACTAGCTACCTTTGGCTTATACGGGCCATTGACAATGGATTGCCACATCTTGTTGTCTTGATACCTGATGAAGCCTTCCATTCTTCTGCTCCATGACCTGAAGTTTTTAGGGGTGATGATGGGTGCTTTGGTCATCGTCCCCATCTCTACTTCAGATTTGTTGAGGGCTATTTTGAGTGTGGTATATGGAGGAGTGAAAAACAGGTTGATTAGGATGGTAAGATCTCACAATCAAGAGCCTAAAAAGCTTTGATACCAATTGCAGAATCAGGTTTGTCACTTTAAACACTTGGTTTTCTCTCAAACTCACTTATAGAAGACTCAAATCAGATGAAGTAAAGTCTTTTACAAGAGTTGATAATAATATAATAAGTAGCAAGGAATACACAGAATAAATTTTCAAGGCACTTGTATATATTACTTCTCAACTCAAGATATTACAAGACTCTTACAAGCATAAAACATGAGTTACAATGAGAAACTATATATACTAGATCCTACAGCCGGATATACTTTGATACCAGCTGGAAACCTAAGACTAAAGCATATACTACAATGCTAAAGTTAAGGTATCTTAGATAAAGTATTATCTAAGATATGGTAGTCATGACATGTCCATGACTTACCTTTTGTCACCAACTAAAGATGGCAACTGTACTAACATATAAAGGTAAACAGTAGAATAAAGTATGGTCAATTACATGGCTTTTGAGAAAACGTCATGCAGTATCTCAGAGGTCTGCAGCGGAGTGTCAGGGAGATCATACTTATATCCACTGGATAATAGTAGTGTCTTCCGAAGGTAAGTTGGCTTCGGAAGAACAAGTTCTTCCGAAGCCACTTATACTTCAGAAGAGGCTTCTATATTTCCGAGGCTTGAGGACTTCTATACTTCGGAAGTTGACTTCTGATCTGTCATTCTAAGTCTTGATCTTCGGAAGTAAGTTCTTTGTCTTCGGAAGTTGGAGTTTTTCTTCGGAAGTTAGTTCTACACTATATCTTCGGAAGAGCTCCTTTTTCCTTCGGAAGTTCCACACTTGGCTTCGAAAGTCCTATATTTGTTGTACCAAAATATTCTAAGTGATTTGGTTTTGGTTGCACAGCCTTTCTAGATCCAACAAAACTACTGTCACATGAAGCATGGTAAAAATAACTATTTATAATAACATTTCAACATACTTTATATAACACTAGGTTATAGGCCTGTGTAATATACGGGTTGAACAAATAAACATATTTTAAAAAAGTGTATGCGTTACATTTAAATCTTTAAATATTTCTTTATACACAACATTTCATGTTTTATTTGTAGATCTATCATATTTATTTAATGTTAGTAGTTTAACTTAATTTTTACCTGTAACTCTAGATAACACCACATGTAATTGACCATATGGAAATATCAGTTGTCTCAAAAACAAACCAACCTTTAACATTGATTGTCATTAACACCCACCGAAATTGAGAATTATCTTCCCTGCTTCTATGACTCGATTACGATGTGTTATGACTTGCAATCTTGTTCAGTTATATAAGCCACTTCTCTGATAATTATTTTTCCAGTAACATTAGTGGAACACCTACCTTTAGTACTAAATAATGATTTGGAAAACCTTAAAATTTTAACCAATTTAGAACATCAGGTGAGCATATGTTTTCTTATAAAGTGTCATTCAAATCATATGTTTTAACAAAGTTGCAGTATTTTATCACCATTGTGTTACTATTGAAAAAAACCTTTTATGCACATTTGACATTTGTGTATAGAAGGATTTTCACATACATTGGTTTATGTATGAACACTCTTGCATATGTCAAATTTTTCAAAAGTTTTTTATTTTTTTAAAACGCCGCCTTGACATTTCGTACACTACAGAAATCCGGTTTTTTGAAAATTTACTATAAGTTGAATGATTTAAAATGTTGAGATATAGAATCCGATTTTTTGAAAAATAATACGTTCTGATCAATGAATATAAACTCTACAGGGTAAAAATCTTTTGGATCCTTGAAACTTGATCGGTTCCATGGGCTACGTAATTTTATGGTATAGTCGTATTTGAGAACTTTTAGTATTTTTAAAAAACATATTTATTTAGATTCCATCACTATGTTTTGTTAAATGATAAAAAAATTGTAATGAAATGACATATTAATAAGCGATTTAAAATGTACAATGATGAAATGTTATTATGGCATTGTTAATATATTTTACTAAAATATAAATATTGAAGTTTCTTTTTATTATTTATCATCAAAACTTACAATTACGAATATTTACGAATTTGAGTAAATATATAGATGGTATAAACTAAAAATTAAAATATTATGATATTTAGAAATGTATAAATGTTTGAAATTTGAAACCAAAATATTAAATATAAATAGTATACACTTAAACATGGAAGGTATTAATTTCTTTTTTATGAGCGGGAAAGTAAAGGATAAGGAGGACTAAAAAGATGCACATGTACAGAATCATTTTAATTTATTAGTAGTATTTGTAAACGTGGAACTTTTAAAACAAAAAAAACAAGATCATAATAAAAAGGAATTTAGACCAACGAATCATAAGCCCCGTTCAGTTAGTCACAAATGGACAATGTGAATGACTGTTTATATCGGCCAAATTCACTTCATGCTTGAATCCATTAAGGCTCCACACTGGTCTCAGCCCGTTACACCATTTCTGGCCCAACAGGATTCATTGCAACAAAGTTTAACCTGTTTCCAGGCCCGCATCTCTGCGTAATGGGCCCAGGGACTTTTCTGAGCCCAAACCCACTTAAGTGGATCCAAAGCCCAATCACATCGTCCGTTGGTCTTAGATGATAGCCTCTGCAGAAGTTCAGTATATAAAGTTAGACAATGTTTTCTCCTGTTACCATGTGGGACGATTATGACTTTATACACAAACCACAAATTCTTTAGTGAATTATATAGTTCCAGCAATACGAATCGCAAAAATAACCGCATACAATCGAGTTTGTGTTAATTGACTACCGCCTGGTGATTTCATTGATGAAAGAACAAGTACCAGGAGCCGAAAGAAGCCTGCCCAAGAGTCATAGTGTGATGCCAAGAAAACCATTGTTTTCGAACCCCAACTTAGATTAGGAGCAATATATGTACTGGGGTCTTTGTAAAGATGTTTGTTGTGTCTAGAAGTTGCATCAATAAAATCTTGTTGTCATTGTGTGTGCTCGATCCAGTTATTCCAGCAATCTCTCTCACTTGGTATCATTAGGTATAGATTGGTGCGTATGTTTACAATTTGAAATTGATTTTGTACTAAACGTGCGTTAATGTGAAGAATTAAGATCAAAATAAATAATAGGACAGACATTGGTATCTTGTGATTTCCAACTAGTAGAATTATTAAGTTAATCCCTTTAGAAAAGAAGCACAAATACATAGGGAAAAATCATGTAAGCTTCTCTGTCAATTCCATAACCCACACATTCTCTAACTTCATTTTTCATGTTCATATAAAGATAAGATTAAAACTCAAAAAAGACATGAACTCATTCATAAATTATTGGACCAAATCGAACAATCATATCAAAACTTGAAATGAAGACAAAGGAAACACAATGTTTGACAACATAATTGTTGCTTGCTAGTTGCTTCTCAATATTCCTTATTTTTGTCTATTAGCATACCTTATCCTATCTCCCCACGACCCCTCTTTACGCTCAGAACGAAAGCTAGACCGCTTCTTGAGCTCAACAATCTGACCCTCCCACCTCCTACGCTCTCCAACATGATCACCAACCCTACAACCAACACTAACATGACCAAATTCTCCAACCGCGAGTGCACAATCATACTCTTGTCGTGACACAGGATCCACAAGTGTCTTGTACGCCGTTTGCAACAAAAGAAACATTTTAGTGGTGTCTTGATCACGAGAAACATCAGGATGGTACTTGAGAGCCAGTGTTCTATAAGCTCTTTTGATCTCAGGGGTTCCTGCTTTATTTGAACTTAAGGAAAGTAGTTTGTAAAAGTTTGTGTTGCTGGAGCCTGAGCCTGAGCTCGAGCCTATGTCAGTTGATGATCTGCATGCAAATATTAAGGGTTTAACACATGAGTTCGAACCTAAACACAGAGAAATGTTGGCCATGAGATTCGAATTTTGTTTTCAAGATACAGTTATTAGGTTTACGGTTTAATGTTTAGAATTAGGAATGAATGGAATATATACTTGAGTTTTTGCTGCTATTGGATATAAAAAAAGGTATATATTTTAAGACTTGACGGTTTCAAAAGTACAAGTAAAAAAGCATATGGTACAAGTTGTTATGGTCTACTTTGGGAGATTAGGACAATAGGGGTATAGAGACATGGCGAGAAACTCAATGAACATATAAGAAGTTGAAAAGGAAAGCGTGTTGACTCCATGGTTTACATCGATGGGAAGTTGATTTTGGGCACAAAACATTCTGTCAGTTTGTAGTTCAAACTTTAATAACATTTGTAAATTAAAAAGGTATTTTTTTAATAACATGTGCATGTCACATAATTTATCATCCAATTCACGTTTGTATTAACTTAAAATGAGTATATGTTATCTATATAAATTTTAAATATACCATCAGCATTCGATTATATTTATCAAAGTTGTTTTTTTTATTGAACTTTATAAAGGGATATGATGCGGATTGTTAGGATTGGATTTGGTTACATATCACTTATATATGTGTCGTTGTGCTGTACTCTAAAATTACAAAGCAATATAGTAACGCAGACGTATATTAGTGTATATAGATATATTCATTATTCGAAAACATGCTTTTGCCAATAAAAATTTATAGAGCACTAAACTAAGCATGAAAATGGCAAAAGAATCCTTCGGTGCATAATTGTGAGTGAGCGTGTCGTCATCGGTGATCATCAGTGATTCGTTTTATTATGGATTTGCAAAGACAAATACCAATAAACCGTATTTTCAATTTTTCACTAATAGATTTTTACCGATCCTGCCGTCAATTAAACTCCTTTGATTTGAAGTCATATGCTTCATTTCTTGTTGGAGGACTTTATAGTTGAGCTTTTTTGTTATTCGAGAGATAAATGCACTTATTATTGTTGATCATTTTAAACAATCGGTCTTCAATCCTAAGAAAGTAAGGAGGGAGAAGAATCACAAATAAACAAACAAACAATAATAATACCATGAAATAAGAATAACGGAACGAGAAAATGAAATAGGAATAAAATACACCTTTCGCAAAAGATAAAAAAACAACAACAATATTAATAATAATAATTAAAAGCGTGAAGTTGGCAAGAAGCATGCATGGGGATAGGGATGAGAGCAAAGGCCAGAATATTAGCAATGGCCATGGCAAGCTCATTTTGCCCAAATTGGCATATGCCACATGGTCCCACCCAATACCATTAAGGAATCACGTACATAATTAAATAAATTTATAACAAAAATAATTTTTTTTATAAAATGATACGAGATGCCTAAGGCTAGAAAACGAACCATTATCGACAAATAAATTATTGACGGACGTTAGAATAAGTTAAAAGAAATAAAATGAAACAAATCTGTAAGAAAAATGAAATCGAAAAAAAACTTGTAAGTCTTCGATGATTACGTATAATCAGATTAACAATGACTTTGTGGTTTAGATTTTGGATGATATTTTGTTCCAGGTTTTTTAGTCGTTGTCGAGTGAGCTCAAATTGACGGTGGTTACGAATTCGAGGTAAGGTTTTGGAATGTGGTTTTCTTTTAATTTTTGTAGACGTTGTTAGAAAAGTCATATTTTTGACGTATGATCCATCACACGTGTTTATCATATACACTCAAGACTCTACACTTTTCACTAGTTGGTAATGTTTATTGATATCAACAATTAATAGTCTGTAGGAATCGCTGGCCTCGAAAGTAAAATGCCTTACATGTGATGTTGAATACGTCATCTGTGTTCGAACCTTGTTTGTTAAAATTAACGGTCTCAAAAGTAAGAGTAGTCTTTCTTTGTTGCAACTTTCATATATATGGTGGTGTGTGTATGATGCTTTTGTTGTATAAAAATACTTGTTTGTTAAATGTGGTCATCTCGGAATATATGGGTCTATAAGTAATTTAACACTCCGTCTCCATCGTCTTCGCTTTTTAGTGCCATCACCGTCGCTTGTTATTCACGTATTGCAATTGTTGCGCAATCATTGCAAGCTACGAGTCGTGAATATCATCTACCAGGACTACTGTTGATTTAAGGTGCAAAAGTTTGGTTGATCGTCAAAGGTAAACGCTTTAAAACACCCTATGGTTGTGATTAAATTGTTTAAATAATGTGTAATTGGATGTCTGATTGGGTTTATTTAATTGTTAATTAAAACGCTTCTGCTTTAAAATCTGATAAAGATTGGATCTTTCATATAAAGTAACTGATTTTAATTGTTAAAACCAATATACGATATCCAACACTTTATTTGTACAAAAGAAAGTGTATCGGTAGATACAACTAATACAACTGCTAACTGGAAGTTGCAGGTTATCAGCTAAATCATAGTTGATCAGCGAATACAATTTTCGAGAGACTGTAATTAGCAGTTGGGTTGTTTCAGCATGAGCTGTAATAAGTTCTTGATTAAGTTTTTAGGTAGCTTTATCATTCAATATCTTGACATTATTAATATTAAGGAAATGTTTTCATATTTTATAAAAAAATCAATTTTTTTTATTTTAAATGTTTTAAATATTTCAGGCTTCCAAACCACAGGCATTTTGGTGATATTTATTTTTTATTTAATATTTTATTTTTTGTTTATTTTTACAATTATTATTTCTACATACATGTTTTAAATATATAAATACATATATCTTTCTTTAAATTGTTCATTTTCTATAAACATTGTTTTAACTCGTTCGTCAATTAAACTTTCTTTCTTTAAATAGTTCATTTTATAAAAGCTATTCATTATTTAAACCGTTTGTTTTTAAATCGTCATTGAAAACTTACATACAAAAATTAACTAAAGTTCAATAATATAATCAATAATTACAAATAAACCTCAGATTTAAATTATTTACAACGAGAATTGTCATTTGACGATCTGAATCGCATTCATCTTTTAATGAGTCATGAAACTCATCTTTAAATGGTTTATGGAACTGGCCTTGGTACTTGTTGTCGCATTTGTACTAGTCTTCGAATGGGATATATGGTTTTTCCAGCTCGACAAGCGGAGCCTTTTACCATCTCGACAACTAGAGGGTTTTATGTTTTTGAGGTTTTTCTTATGTGATAGAAGAGGTGTTTTTTTTGGTTTGACAACTAAAAGTTTTTTTAATACCTCTACATATAGTAGACGGTTTAGGAACTAAAAAAATGTTTCTTCGGTTTCTCATCTTTGTGTGAGAAGTTATCATAAAACTTGACAAAACACAGTTTGACAAGAACTACTCAAAGATTAATTCAAAAACAACATCGTTTATCAACAACCAAATGAAACGTATGTACGTAATGAACACATACGATCAAAACAATTAGCAGCGGAGATGATGCTAAACTTTGAGATTAAACTGAAATCCACAAAGTGAACAAAATTTGGGTTTCGCACAAAGAACTCAGAAAGAAGACAAACAATCTGAAAAGATGAGAAAATTTTTAATCTCATATCCCTTTCATAAACCTAATCATTACTTAACTCAATTGCACAACTCTTAAGCCCAGTAGCATGTTCAGCAGCCCATCAGTCAGCAGCCCATTAGTAAGTTCAGCATCCCAACAACATGTCAAGTCCAGCCCAACAGCTCAACTAAACTTAAGTCTGTCCCTGCACATAATAATCATACAATAAATATAAAACCTTTTAACACTAATTACTCTAGCCAAGTGAATTGAAATATATAAACTAGTATTTCCAACACCCCTCCTCAATTCAATTGGAGAATACATCATTTAATCCCAATTTTTCACACAGATAATGATGTTGCTTAATTCCTAAACCTTTAGTAAACAAATCAACAGGTTGCTGATCAGTTCCTATTTTTTCAACTTTTAAAACTCCAACTATAACTTTTTCACGTAAGAAATGCAAATCGATTTCGAAATGCTTCGTACGATCATGAAAAACAGGATAAGCGGATATTAAAACAGCTGCATTATTGTCACAAAAAAGCTTAACAGGTAATACATGTTTTATTTTAAAATCATCCAAAACTTTCAAAATCCAAACTATTTCACAAGCAGCACCACACATAGCACGATATTCAGCCTCTGCTGAAGATCGTGATACAGTTTGCTGCTTTTTGCTCTTCCATGAAACCAAAGAACACCCCAAATATATACAAAAACCAGTAACACACCTCCTTGACGCTAAACAACGTCCCCAATCTGAATCAGCAAACCCAACCAACTCAAGACTACTTGACTTACCAATTAATACACCCTTACCTGGAGAACTCTTTAAATATCTCATTAAACGTAATGCAACTTGAAGATGAGAATTCAAAGGTGAATGCATGAACTGACTAAGGCAGTGAACAGTGTATGCTTTATCAGGACGTGTCAGAGTCAAATATATCAATTTGCCTACTAACTTTTGATATTCTGTAACATTTTTCAATTCAAAATCTCCTTTAACAGAATTTTTATTATCAGTAACTACAAAATTTTGTTCAATAGGATTTGAAACTGGTTTACAAGCAAGCATACCAAAACTAGACAACAAATCTAAACAGTATTTTCTTTGTGTCAACGTTATTCCGGCATCAGTTCTAATTACTTCTATACCCAAAAAGTATCTTAATAAACCTAAATCTTTAATTTTAAAATTGTTACTTAACACCTGTTTAAATCTATCAATTTCAGATTTAGAACTACCAGTTAATATTAAATCATCCACATAGACAAGTAGTGCAACAAAACCAGAATTAGTATTCTTAACAAATAGTGAGTAATCATTAACACGTTGTGTAAAACCAGCTTCTAACAAGACTTTTGTTAATTTTTCATTCCACTTACATGGAGCTTGTTTTAGACCATAAAGTGATTTAACTAACTTACACACCCTATTATCATTTTTATTAAAAAACCCTTCTGGTAAAGTCATATACACATCCTCGTCTAAATCACCATACAAAAACGCATTATTAATGTCAAGTTGATACAATTCCCAATTATTATGAACTGCAACAGTTAACATACACCTAATGGTTACCATTTTCACTACCGGGGAAAATGTTTCATCAAAATCTAGACCTTCACGCTGACTATAACCTTTTGCTACGAGTCTTGCCTTATAACGTTCTATCTCACCAGTTGACTTATATTTTATTCGGTAAACCCATTTACAACCTATAGGCTTTCTACCTTTCGGTAGATCAGTTATTACCCAAGTGTTATTTCTATATAATGCCTCCATTTCCTCGTTCATCGCATCAACCCAATTTTTATCAAGACTAGCTTCGCTATAGTCCTTAGGTTCTACTGATTTATCTAAAACAGAAATAAAGGTTGAATTTCCAAAAGACAATTTTGAGTAATTTAAAACCTTTTCTATTCCATACTTTAATTTACCCTCAATTACAAAATCTTTAAACTTTTTAGGTAAAATAAAAGTACGATCAGACCTCCTAAACATGTTAGATTCATTATTACTAGAACTTCCACCCTCAGGAGTACTTGAACAGCTAGACTCATTTTCTTTTTCATTCATAGGGTATGCAAGCTCTTTAGGATGCCTAACTGACTTATCGGAATCAATTACAAGGGTTTCTAATGTTGACCCATCCTGAATATCACCACGTGCATTATCAACAGGACAATCACTACTTAACTCATAATCACGGGTATCATTCAGATCAACTACCACAACCTGTTTTATCCCTTAAATCAGTGGTACCAAGAAGACTGCCATCACCTTTTTTGAATAATTCCTCCTTTTCATCATTGGGGGATTCTTGTTCAAAACAAAAATCAAACACATTTAGGCTGTCTAACAAATCCTTTTCAGTTTTATTTTCTTTTATTTGAAAAAGAAAAGTTTTTTCATAAAATTTCACATCTCGAGAAAATAATACAGCTTTTGTTTCAAGGTCAAACAACTTATACCCTTTTTCTGATTAGAATAACAAATTAGTACACACTTAGAGGATCTAAAGTCAAACTTGGAAGAAGGATTTAAAATAGTAGCAAAACAAAGACAACCAAATGCACGTAAATGATCTAAAGGAGGTTTACAACCATATAACAACTCATAAGGTGACTTTCCAAATAGCACAGATGATGGTATCCTGTTAATCAAATAGGTAGCAGTCAAAATACATTCATTCCACATAACAAGAGGCAACCCTACTTGAAACATGAGGGACCTAGCTACATTAAGAAGATGTCTATGTTTTCTCTCTACCACCCCATTTTGTTGTGGTGTATAAATGCAAGACGTTTGATGTAAAATGCCATTAAAAAGACAAAACTGTTCCATTTGTTTGTTGATAAATTCCTTTCCATTATTTGTTCAAAAACTTTTTACAGTTTTATTAAACTGGGTTTTCAACAAAGCTAAAAAATTACGAACGTTATCAAATACCCCCGATTTTGCTTTTAACAAATATACCCACACAGATCTAGAGAAATCATCAACAATAGTAAGAAAGTACCTAAATCCCTCGTTACTAGTAACCTTAAAAGGTCCCCATAAATCCAAATGAATTAATTCACCTAATTCTTTAGATTTGTGATTACTTAACGGAAAAGGTAATCTTGTTTGCTTAGCTTTATGGCATATATCACATGGTCGGTTTTAATCATATTTTTCCAAATTTAACTGTTCCTTTAAAACATATAAAACTTGTTGAGAAGGATGACCTAACCTATAATGCCAAGTGTCTACAGGCAAACTATTATTCACAAGTTTTGAGTTATTATTCACATTCCCTATCTCACCTCGTGAAGCATCTTCAAAAAAAATACAATCCATCTACAGGTTTACCAATCATTAGAAGGTTCTTTTGAGACAAATCCTGAACATGACACACAAACTCATCAAACCAACCCCAACCTTATTATCTTTTGACAATTTAAACACAAAAAGCAGATTTACACAGTACTCAGGAACAACCAATACATCTTGTAAGACAATCTCCTTACTTAACTTTAAATTTCCAATCTCTTCTATTTTTGCAAAAGTGCCATTAGGATGTTTAACAGTTAAGTTTAAATCAGAAACATCAACACAATCTGTCATATTTTTATCAGACATTGTCATATGTTGGTTAGTCCCTAAGTCCGCTATCCACCCTCTATTTAATTCACAACTAGTTTCTAACGCAGAGCAAAAAAATTGATTACAGTTTAACCTAACAGTACCTGCCATATTAACATTTCCTACTTCATCTGCCTTCTTCTCACTTATTAGTGCTAAAATTTTTGCAATCTGATCAGGTGAGAAAGAATGAGTAGATGTAGATTGTTCAGCACTGTTATTATTTGATGAGGGAGTTCTAATATTGTTTTCTTTCCTTTTGTAATTTTCAGGATAACCTATTAGTTCAAAACATTTTTCTATAGGATGTCCATTTTTATTACAGTGAGAACATTTTATAAATTTATTTCTTACAGGTTTTCTTTTGAATCAAAACCTTTTGCAACAAATGTAGTTGCTTGGTTTTTATTTACAGAATTGATACCTCTATGTGACTCCTCACTTGATATAATAGCAAATGCTGCTTTCACAGAAGGTAAGGGCTCTTTAGTAAGAATACTAGTTCTAACAGGTTGATAAACTTCATCAAGTCCCATTAAAAACTGCATTAATTTTATTCTTTGATTAAACTCGGAGTTATCTTTAGGAGCAGCGCATGTGCAAGTAGGCAAGTCTACCATAGAATCAAATTGCCTCCACATGGAGTTTAATTTGTGATAATATTCAGAAATAGGCATACCACTTTGAGTAATATAATTTATCTTTTGATGAAAACTAAATATCATGGAACCATCAGTTTTACTATAGGTTTCTTTTAATTCTTGCCATACTACTGCTACATTTTTTGAAAAATTTGCCCTAAAATTAGGTCATCAGAAACAGAATTAAGTATCCAAAAAAACACTACAGAATTACACCTATCCCATTGACCACCCAATATATCATTATCCATAGACCTAATACAAGTACCATTAATAAACCCAAGTTTATTTTTAACTTGCAATGCTAATTCCATAGAGTTACGCCAAACAGAATAGTTTTCAGTGCCTTTCAACTTACAGCTGATTATGGTTAAAGTGCTAGTATCACTAGGATGTAAGTATAATGGATTTCCAAAGTCTAATTTGCTTATTAAAGTGATATTATTATCTAAACCATCATGCTCACCAGACCCAATCACAGACTTATCATCATTTAATGACACATCAGCCATGTTTAACACAAAATGTCAATTTAGAATTAGAGACACAATAACAACTCAATTAAGAACTTGATGCAAACAACAATAAGTGTCAAGAAATGAAATGCAACAAATAAGATGCACAGGCAAACCAGTGGTCGGTCACTAGAAATTAATAGATTCAACACTGGTACCCCTAACCCGGTCAATACATGCCTAGTAAGAGAAAACCATGAACAAATCAACAAAATATCTATTAAAAGAGGACTTACAGAGCTCCAAAAGCAGCAGAAATAGAAACACAACTTACAATGAGTTCTACACTAGATATTATTCAGATCATTAAGCACCTTATCCAAGCGACTTGTCTTGAACAACCACAGAATACACTTGAATTTGAATTAGAATACAAGATCTTCACCAAAGATCAATCCACTCTCACAATATGTGACTGAAATGGAAAAGAACAAACAAAAGAAGTCTTAAACCCAGAATCTAGCCCAGACAACTTAGAGTGAAACCCTAATCGAACAAATCGTTGTAAACCGAATATTAATAGATTTTACAGATTTAAAACCATTTTGTACAGATAATGAGCCAACATAGCTCTGATACCATCATAAAACTTGACAAAACACAGTTTGACAAGAACTACTCAAAGATTAATTCAAAAATGACATCGTTTATCAACAACCAAATGAAACGTATGTACGTAATGAACACATAGGATCAAAACAATTAGCAGCCGGAGATGATGCTAAACTTTGAGATTAAACTGAAATCCACAAAGTGTACAAAATTAGGGTTTCGCTCAAGGAACTCAGAAAGAAGACAAACAATCTGAAAAGATGAGAAAATTTTTAATCTCATATCCCTTTCATAAATCTAATCACTACTTAACTCAATTGCAAACTCTTAAGCCCAGTAGCATGTTCAGCAGCCCAACAGTCAGCAGCCCATTAGTAAGTTCAGCATCCCAACAGCATGTCAAGTCCAGCCCATAGCTCAACCAAACTTAAGTCTGTCCCTGCACATACTAATCATACAATAAATCTAAAACCTTTTAACACTAATTACTCTAGCCAAGTGAATTGGAATATATAAACTAGTATTTCCAACAAGTTATCATAAGAAGTTGAAGAGGGTAAATAAAATTTTGAAACGTTAGGAATTTATACAAGTTAAAAATTTACAAATCATTCGTTTTCTAGAATGAACTACTTAACAAAACAAAAAATTTAGAACAGACGGTTGTTTAAAAACAAACGGTTTAAAAAGGCGAGCAGCTTAAAATAAAATATATTAAACATCACATGCTTTAAAATCGAACGATAAAAAAAGGACGAATTTAAAACCGAAGATTTTAAGAAATAAAGTTAAGAGTAAAATACTATTTTAGTCCCTGAGGTTTGACAATAATTACGATTTCAATCCAATAGTTCATTTATTACACTGACACTCCAATAGTTTTAGGGTTTGTTTCAATTTCACCCGAACCGTTAACATCGTTGGTGTTTGTTTTGTTAAACAATGTAAAAAGACTTTTTTGGTCTTGAATTTAAAAAAAACTCATCCTGTAACACCCAGAAATTTTCTTTGAAGCCGACGAAAGGAGAAAAAGAAATAAAGTCCGAAGTTGAGGGACCAAACCCGCCAACGATAGAAAACTTGATGTGTGGGAGTATAAAAGGGGGGGAGATACCCCACCCTTCTCATTTTCAGCCATCAAGAAGAGAAGAGAGAAAGAAAAGAAAAGAGGAAAAGTGTTGGCTCGGGTTGGTTCGAGTAGCCAAAATCGTTGAGGAGCGATTCAAATCGAAGCTCTACTTGTCGGGATCGTTAAGGTGAGTTCTAAAACCCCTCTTTTACTCGTTTTCAACTGATTTTGGGGCTGGAACACATCTGAAAACCCATTTTCGAGTTTTGGGTGAAAACCCATTTTTATGCATGTATGCATGTGTATGATGCGTTTGAGGCTTGATTTCTTGCTTGGTTATGCTTGAATGAGGTCGTAGTATGTTTCCCTAAGGTTTAGAATGGTTGATTTGAGCTTAAAAGAGGTTTGGAAGAGGTTGGAGGCCGAAAACCCGCGGCTGCAGTCGGGTTAAACTGCATTCTGCATCAGCTAGGGCTAGGCGAACGACTGGAGGGCGATTGGAGGCCATTCGGCCGATTGGCGTGCGACTGAGGTCCATGCGCACGATTGCCATGCGACTGAGGTCCATACGCATGATGGTCATGCGACTGAAGTTCATGTGCTTGGGAGTCATGCGATTGAAAGATTGTGCGACTGGGGTTCATTCGCACGAAGGATATGCGACTGAAGTCCATGCGCCTGGAGGCCATGCGACTGAGGTTCATTCGCACGAAGGGTATGCGACTAAAGCCCATACGCCTGAAGTCATGCGACTGAAGGCCATACGCATGAAAGCTATGCGACTGAGAGTCCATACGCATAGATGTACATTCGCCCATAGTCCATTTGCATAGGGTCCATTCGCATAGATGCCCATTCGCCTAAGTGTTCAGTCGCCCTGAAGGCCATGCGACTGGAAGGTGTCCATACGCCCAAATAGGGTTCATGCGCCCGAAAGAACAACGGTTTATCATATGACCTTCGAGGGAAGGTGCGGTTATGGGTTTTGACTCGGGAGGTTCCCGTAGGCTCGTGTAAGTTGACTTTCGAGGTCATAGACGTCATGTTGGGCATGTTGACGATGATGATATGTATGATGTTATGTGTTATGTTAGGCATGGCGGTGCATTTGGTGCATAGTATGTATGATGTGTGTGATGTGATGTATGATTGATGCGTATGTATGATGATGCCCTGTATGGTGATGTGTGTGCGTTTGTGTTTATGTTCCTTATTATGTATGTTTATCTTTCCATGGCTTTACGTTGAACGTTAATGAATGAATTGAAAGTATTATGTAACGTAACGTGGAAGATAATGAAAAGAGGAACGTAATGAACGAATGCATGCATTAATGAATGAATGAATGAACGAATGAAAGGCTTGCAAGCATATGTATGAGGTGAGTGACTCTGTGTCGCAACTGAGTCGAAAGAGGTCCTTGCTTCGTACTCCGGTACTGTGCCAGTCTTCGGACATGAGTCGGGGGTTTGTGAGCAGGCCCCGGCACAGTATCAGTCTTCAGACATGAGTCGGGAGTATTGCATATGATGAAAGTGACGGATGATGAGATCCGTGTCGCGTATCCCGGTACTGTGTCAGTCTCCGGACATGAGTCGGGGGTTTGTTTATCAGGCCCCAGCACAGTATCAGTCTTCGGACATGAGTCGGGGATATTGCATGAGACGAGATAATGAGGTGAGTGACTTTGTGTTGCAACAGACTCGGATAGAGTTCAATCCCTGTGATTGACTCATATGGGATCTTTGTCGTGTATCCCGGTCTTGTGTCAGTCTTCGGACATGAGTCGGGGGCTTGTAGCAGGTCCCGGCACAGCATCAGCTTTCGAGCATGAGTCGGGGATATTGCATGAGACAAGATTCGAGTAATAAAGAGTAATGAGCAAAGAGATGAATGAAAGAACAAAGTATGAAATGAACGTTAACAAAATATCCTAATGATGTACGAAATGGGATCCTTGTCACTCGACCTCAGTAATCAGGGCTGAGTGCCACGAAGAGGGTAAAGTCTGACAGGATCTAGAAAGAAGTGAAGTTAATAATGTACGATGAATGATGATTGTAACGAACGTAATGGAAGATAATAATGATATTATCTGTATGTACGTATGATGTGTGATCGCATGTATGTAACGAATGTTTTTATAAAGAAAGCAAAGAACGATTTTCAAAAGAAAAGTAAGTTTTATTATAAAACTAGAACTCACTTAGCAACGCTGACTTTGATGTGTTTCCAGTTGGCAGGTATGTTGCTGAGGATGACACGGGGCGGCTACTCAACGTATTTTGGATGGCATCTTTATGTTTAATGCTCTTGTAATAAATGTAACATAATATTGTTAAAGGCACGATTGTATTATTGTGCAAAAGTATTTTGATGGAATGAAATTGTGTTTTTAATGTTTCCGCTGCAACTATTTATAAAAAGGAAAATAAGTAATTATATGTTTTGAGTGCGATGAATGACCAACTGTAGGCGTTCCGGGAACGGGGCCTTACAAGTTGGTATCAGAGCTAAAGTTTAAGTGAATTGGGTAAATATTTTCAAAAACCTAATCTTAAACTGAGAATGGGACGGAAAGGGAATGGGATGCCAATCTGAGTAGCGGCGTGCCATCAGGTATTTTCGTAAAGTTAACCGGTTTTATGTGCGCATGTTATATGGTTTATGTGTTGCTGGTAGATTTAGATATTGATGTAGTCAGGATAGGTAATGCTCGGAGTATGAAGAGTAAAGTAAGTGGCTAATCACAACTGGCCACTGTAATTAGGGATTTACTATACTTAACATAAACTGAGCTGTTCCTTGAATGATCGTGTTAGTGTTTGAATCTTTCAGTGTGTTTAGAGAATGGCCGGTGCTAGATCTTCGAAAGCTTCTCGTGGTGGAGGTGGCGGTGGACGTGGTGCTGAACCACGGGTCATAAGAAGAAGGTCTAGGGCTGAAGGGGTAGTTCATGAAGAACCCAAGACCCCTCATCAGGAGGGCGGTGATGAGAATGCAAATCAGAGGGCCTCGATGAGAGAAGCGGTCGTGGAGGAAGTGCATCAGGTCTTGCAGACGATCCAACCGTCTGTGGTGACTGAAGTGATAAAGACTGTTAGAGATGAGGAGAGAAAGGAAAGGGGTAGACCTTCGGGCGAAAGGAGACGACCCGAGACTGAAACGGTTCTCTCCGATACGAAGAGGAAGAAGAAGAGGAAGAGCCTGCGCCGGAGGTGGCACGAGGCTCTAACTATGGGGAGTTTCAACGATGCAAGCCCCCTACTTTTGATGGTAATGGCACTGTTGCTGCTGCTCACCGATGGGTGAGAGAAATAGAAGCCGTTTTAAATATCAGCGAGTGCCGAGAAGATCAGAAAGTAAAATTTGCTACCCACTCTTTCGTGGACTCAGCTTTGTGCTGGTGGGACAACATAGTCCAAGTTGAGGGAAGCAGGGCTATCGGAAGGATGAGATGGTCAGAGTTGAAGAGGCTGGTGATTGAGGAGTTCTGTCCTCACCGTGAGATGGATAAAGTTGAAAGAGAGTTCCTGATGCTGGAAGCGGGGACAATGACGCATCAGCAATACACTACCAAGTTTAATGAAATGGCGCGGCTGGTGCCGGATTAGGTGACACCTTTTTCGCGAAAGATCAAGAGGTATATTCAGGGCTTGCCGACGGACATCCGGAGGCACATGATCGCTGCCCGACCGAGCACGTTTAGGTCGGCAGTTGACTTGGTGGGAAGGTTGTACGACGAGCGAGCGATGGCGATGACAGACGAAGGGGAGGAGAGAGCCTATGCTAAGAAGGGGAAAGGAAGGCGAGACAATGATGGTGGATTTGTGTATGAAGGTACGACGTCGAGGGACGATGATCGGAAGAGAATAGAAAGAAAAGGAGAAGTATGCAGAAAGTGTGGTAGAGACCATGAGGGGGAATGCAAGTGGGGACTGAACGTCTGTTTCCAGTGTGGGAAGGAAGGCCACAGGGTGAGGGATTGCCGCACGGCTAAGTGCTACGACTGTGGCGAGACTGGACACCTGAGCAGGGATTGTAAGAAGCCGAAGGCAGGAGGCTCCGGTGCGAGGAAAGGGAACAGAGGGTGAAGGTTAGAGCTTTTTTAATGACCGAGAGGAGGCTAGAGCGGACTTCAACTCGACGTTAGGTACGTTTCTGGTAATTTAAAATTTGTGCATCTATGATTTGAATGCGATGCTAATAGTAGTCTCGTTCCTACTGCTTTCTGTTGTAAGTGGCATGTTAGGAGAAGGAACATCGATGAGCCCTTCGATGTAGAGATTGCTATTAATGAATCCACTAGGTTACCTAGATGCCCTAGAGGATTGCGGGATAGAATTGAGAAAGCGTTTGTTCCTGCTAGACCGTTCAGGACAGACTTGGGTGGATAGGCGTACATCATAAGGTGAAGGGGTTAGCAATCCATGAGGCGTGGACGTATCGCCTATTTGGCCGATGTAAGGTGTGTGGATATACTAATATCTCAGCCGTCAGATGTATCGAGACGCGAGTAAAGATTATTGGTGGCCAGGTATAAAGCGTGATATGATGGAGTAAGTGAGTACATGCCTTACTTGTTTACAAGTGAAGGCCGAGCACCAACAGACGTATGGGGAATATTGAGGTGACTAAGGCTACGACTGAGAAGTTCGAAAGGATCAAAGCCCTGATGGAAGTCGTATGTTGATAAACGACGTAGAGCGATCGAATTCCAGGTGAGAGAGTGGAAAAGAGATGAGACGATATTGCCCGTAATGGTTCAAGGAACAACAGGTTTTGGGGACGAAACCTATTTAAGGGGGGTGGACTTGTAACACCCGGAAATTTCCTTTGAAGCCGACGAAAGGAGAAAAAGAAATAAAGTCCGAAGTCGAGGGTCCAAACCCGCCAACGAGAGAAAACTTGATGTGTGGGAGTATAAAAGGGGGGGGAGACACCCCACCCTTCTCATTTTCAGCCATCAAGAAGAGAAGAGAGAAAGAAGAGAAAAGAGGAAAAGTGTTGGCTCGGGTTGGTTCGAATAGCCAAAATCGTTGATGAGCGAGTCAAATCGAAGCTCTACTCGTCGGGATCGTTAAGGTGAGTTCTAGGACCCCTCTTTTACTCGTTTTCAACTGATTTCGGGGCTGGAACACATCTGAAAACCCATTTTTGAGTTTTGGGTGAAAACCCGTTTTTATGCATGTATGCATGTGTATGATGTGTTTGAGGCTTGGTTATGCTTGAATGAGGTTGTGGTATGTTTTCCTAAGGTTTAGAATGGTTGATTTGAGCTTAAAAGAGGTTTGGAAGAGGTTGGAGGCCGAAAGCCCGCGGCTGCAGTCGGGTTGAACTGCATTCTGCATCAGCTAGGGCTAGGCGACCGACTGGAGGGCGATTGGAGGCCATTCGGCTGATTGGTGTGCGACTGAGGTCCATGCGCACGATTGCCATGCGACTGAGGTCCATACGCATGATGGTCATGCGACTGAAGTTCATGTGCTTGGGAGTCATGCGATTGAAAGATTGTGCGACTGAGGTTCATTCGCACGAAGGATATGCGAATGAAGTCCATGCGCCTGGAGGCCATGCGACTGAGGTTCATTCGCACGAAGGGTATGCGACTGAAGCCCATACGCCTGAAGTCATGCGACTGAAGGCCATACGCATGAAAGCTATGCGACTGAGAGTCCATACGCATAGATGTTCATTCGCCCGTAATCCATTCGCATAGGGTCCATTAGCATAGATGCCCATTCGCCTAAGTGTTCAGTCGCCCTGAAGGCCATGCGACTGGAAGGTGTCCATATGCCCAAATAGGGTTCATGCGCCCGAAAGAACAACGGTTTATCATATGACCTTCGAGGGAAGGTGCGGTTATGGGTTTTGACTCGGGAGGTTCCTGTAGGCTCGTGTAAGTTGACTTTCGAGGTCATAGACGTCATGTTGGGCATGTTGACGATGATGATATGTATGATGTTATGTGTTATGTTAGGCATGGCGGTGCATTTGGTGCATAGTATGTATGATGTGTGTGATGTGATGTATAATTGATGCGTATGTATGATGATGTCATGTATGGTGATGTGTGTGCGTTTGTGTTTATGTTCCTTATTATGTATGTTTATCTTTCCATGGCTTTGCGTTGAACGTTAATGAATGAATTGAAAATATTATGTAACGTGACGTGGAAGATAATGAAAAGAGGAACGTAATGAACGAATGCATGCATTAATGAATGAATTAATGAACAAATGAAAGGCTTGCAAGCATATGTATGAGGTGAGCGACTCTGTGTCGCAACAGACTCGAAAGAGGTCCTTGCTGCGTACTCCGGTACTGTGCCAGTCTTCGGACATGAGTTGGGGGTTTGTGAGCAGGCCCCGGCACAGTATCAGTCTTCAGACATGAGTCGGGAGTATTGCATATGATGAAAGTGACGGATGATGAGATCCGTGTCGCGTATCCCGGTACTGTGTCAGTCTCCGGACATGAGTCGGGGGTTTGTTTATCAGGCCCCGGCACAGTATCAGTCTTCGGACATGAGTCGGGGATATTGCATGAGACGAGATAAAGAGGTGAGTGACTTTGTGTTGCAACAGACTCGGATAGAGTTCAATCCCTGTGATTGA
>CM046042.1:20492368-20639868 GCA_025215565.1 Flaveria ramosissima | reverse complement strand
ACGTTTAAATTACAAAAAGGTCATATAGGGTATTTAAAAAACCCATTTTAATTGAAGAACAATAATAATAAAAAAACAACAATAATAACAATAATAAGAAGAGTAACTCAAGTTTTTAGTCCCTATGATTATTACAAAAACAATTTCACTTTAAGAGCATCTTGATAATTTATTTATAGTTCAACAGAAAAATCTAACTTTGTTAGTGATATAAACCGAAAGAGTTCAAGAATGCTAATATTAGGTAATTAAAAGAAACGTTTTGTAAAATTCTGGACCGAAAGAGTTGGATAAATTTAATCACAAGGAAAAAAACAAAGTTTACTCCTTTAATTTCAACATGAATTTACAATTTTAATAGATTATGAGGCCTTAAATAAAATGACACAAAGAATAAAGTATTACATAAACTAATAAACGAGATTCTAAAAATAAAAAAATTTCAAATCTAGTACCTGTATCTAGTCAATTCAAATGGAAGCGGTACAAATAGATCGATTATGTAACCCGTTCTAGTCCGGTTATAAAAACAACAGTTTCATTTATCATGAAATATCTTTGCAGTGTTAGGAGTTTGTGTGGCTAGAGGACAAGACGTTATGTGGTGTTTTCGATGGTCATGGTTCTTGGGGACATTTCGTTGCGTAGAGCGCCTCCAGCTAGCGTGATGCCATCATCATTCCTACACAACTGGCAAGAAATGCTAGTTTAAGGTTCAGTTGATCAGGCTAATATAGAGCTTGATTGGTTCAATCTATGGCATGATTCTTAGAGGACGAGCCTGGTGCGCACAGGGTATGGCTGCCAAACAAGGACTTGCCTTGCCTGGCCATGACGTCACGAAGCTCTTGCGACTACTGTATCGAAAGTTTCAGGATTACTTTGGCTCCTGAAGTCACACAAGGAAATATAGCAAGTAGAGACCTATTTATAATTCTTGCTTCAGATGGGGTACGTTCAAGAATGCACAAAACTTAAGTTATTAATGTTTCTACCACCAACAAGCTAAAATTTTTGGGAAAACACAGTATATACAGTTATGATTGATTTGCAGTCTCATTGTAGGTATGGGATGTTATTTCAAATGAAATAGCAGTGAGATCGTTTCGTAGACTGTAAACAAGGCCAAATCGGCTAAACCATTGGCGTATTTCAGCCATTTGAGTCTTCTTTCATAATAATTCTCAAATCCAAGATGTTAGCTAATACAAGATAAGACAATAAGATTTTTTGAGGTTATTTACACCTTTTTATAGTTCGTAGAATCAAAATATACAGTTGTTACAACTCCCAGTTTCGACACATGCAATGAACCTTGGACAGGGAAGCCATATAATCATCAGACCTGCACCATTAAACACAACAGTAATTGGTCATTTAAAGGCTGTGTTTTACTTGATCTCACTCGTTAGTAGGGTATTAACAAGTCCTCACACTTTAAAAAACACAACAATAAAGGATCACCGACAAACGTTTTTGCTTTTTAATTAAGGCCCGAGCTAAGGATCTTTATGACTATATAACAAGACATACCCTTGCCCGTAAGGCGATTTACACGAGGCGACCACGTGAACTTTCGCCTTGTCTGCTTCATTCTGCACTTAGCATGATCACACAACATATACCATTAAGCAACACAAATTATTAAGCACCAGGAAACACACATATTCTATATGACGGACCTGAGATTCATAATAAAGGCCGGCATACAAGGACGCATAAAAATACTCGCTCTCTCGACCTTTAGAAAACGCATCAACAAGCTGTTCATATGGAACCAACCGCCTTACACAACATAACCTTTCAAGAGAGATATTGAATTTGCATTAAATTAAAACCATTGATGTATGATGGTTTTTATTTGTACCTTTTCTGGGTCACCGCCATCTTTGAACATGTTATAAGCTTCTCTCATCACAGGTCTAGGATCTCTACCAACCTGCAAAGGACTGCAGCATAAATATTGGATGTTTGACAAAAGAAAAGTCAAACTTGCTTCAAGGGAATAACAAATAGACCTCAAGAAACTGATTTCTAGCTTGTGCAGCCCCATAAAGTTGAGCTTCACAGAGAAAACACCAAATTGACTCCTCGGTATCATTTGGATTTTGCGCTACATCTATTCTGAACTGCTCCGCGCCTTCTTCAAACCTACCAAAATTGATCATCGTCATACCGTGTACAGAACCAAGTTTAAGTAAAAACCACAATGACACACATATACAACATATTGTTTGCTTTAAGATTGATGGATAAAGGCACTTATATAACTGTATAACCGCCTCTTTTTCTCAACAATACCTACCAAGTGTTTATTCAGATGTTTATTCGGTTCTCGTTGTTCTGTATTTATAAATGATGTTTGTTCCAATATTAAATAAAAAAGCCATGAGAACCATAAACACTTAAGGGTGTGTTAAGGGTGTGTTTTTTAACTAAACATAGTCTTATGCGTTAAGGGTGTGTTTTTTACCAAATTTTATATTATATTGTTGTGGTTCAAATTTATTATATAAACTTTGAGGATAATTTATACATAATGTCATTTAATATTTAAATATGCATAATAAAGTGAATGTAAATATGCAAAAACTTTCCGATCAAGATAACAAACAAAATTCTATATTAATAACACATGTTAAATCTCATACATGCATTTTAATCATATATATATATATATATATATATATATATATATATATATATATATATATATATATATATATATATATATATATTGTTTAAACAAACATTTGAGATAACAAATAATTTAAAGCTTAATGGTTTAGTCTAACCCGATTACCGATTAACCCGAACCGAATAAACCCGAATATCTAAACCCGAAAACCGATTAAATGTTACTTATTTGGTTTGGTCTTCGGGTTGATTTCCTATACCTAAAAACCCGAGAAACCCGACCCGAATAACCCGAAACCCGGTTAAAAAACCCGAATGACACCCCTGTTATGCTTAATGCTGGTCACATGTTAAACCACCCAATATATGCATATGCTGAAAATACCTACCTGTTAAGGTAATAGAGTGAGAGCCCTCTTTGCCAAAGATCTATTCACACAAAATAGAACATCAGTTCCATCAACAAAGGTTTCAAATTAGGCAACAAATGAGAGACTCACATGCCTTTTGTCGAGGATCAAGTTTGATTGCATTATCAAACTCTACTACAGATCCGGCTACATCACCCTTAATCATAAACGAAAGAAATTAGAGAGAAAAAGAAAGCAGGAGGATTGAATTGGGGGGAAAAGTGACGAACCTGACGGAATAGAAGCATTCCTCTTCGGATAGCGATAAGGGCTTGGCGAGATGAGTCGGATCCTCCTGTAATGGCGTCCCATATTCCTGATACTGAAACTGAAGTTGAAAATTTGATATTTCGGGGGAGATTGTGAGTGCGAAACAAATGAGGGCTTTTAGGGAAAGTGGAGGTAGAAAAAGAGGGTGAAGAAGATGATGCGTGGTGAAAAAGGGTGGAGGTGTCGGAGGTGATGCACCGTGGTGCAGCCATTGGATTGAAGTGAATTGAATTGATGGGGTGTGTGTGAGAGAAGATAAGACGATGGTTAAACAGAGCGCCAAACAACTAACTGTCAGTAGATAGATAGATAGATAGTGTTCCAATATCGTAGCTTAACGGTACAACATGATACATTGGGGCTGAATTTTACGGAGACTAAAAAACCAAGTTAGTTACATGATAGGTTTATGTGTTTATGTTTGTTTTTAGAGTTAATAATATAAATAGTTTTTGTGGTTTATTTAAAATAGCAGATTTTAGTATTAAATGTTTTCATAACAACATATGTTAAATTTTTTGTTAAATTTAATTGAAATGACTAAAGTATCATTGTATTAACTATTTCTACAATTCGATATTTCTTTTTTATCCAGGGACCATTTATGTAGTTAACTATAACTTTAATGCACACAATCCTTCCCCCATTAGTACCATTGACCCACCATCTATCCCTATCGACCACCATCACCACCATTTACCCACCATCGTCTTAACAACCCTTTCCTTCACCTTTAATCACAAACCGTCCTGTCCGCCAGCCACCACCAACCATCTTGCTTATTAGCCACCACCCAACACCCATAAGGACCCTAACCTAGATTAGAACTCTAATTGAGCAATGGTCATAAGTAATAAGCCTATCCTTTTGTTGTCATAATAAATCAACAATGGCTACAAAAAAACTGAACCCTAATTGAGATCTAAAACACCACCGAATCACCAAACACCCACGCGCGACCACCGCACCACCACCCCAAATCAGCTTGTTCCTCTATTGGTGCACTGTTGCCCAAACATCGACATTGTTACAGGCGTAATGGAAGGGGGATTTGGTGAGATGGTGTCGATTGTGCGATGGTGGATGTTGCGATGGTGGTGATAATGCGACGCCGATGATAATGATGAGGCGACAGTGATGGTGGTGGCAACTGGTGGTCGTCGATGCTTAGTGTTGGTTGGGGTTTGCAGTGGTGATGGGGGTTGGCAGCGGTAGTGGTAGTGGTGGTGAGAGATCTACTGTAACACCCGGTTGTTTTTAAAGTGATGAAAGAAAGAATAAAAGTGAAGGGGAAGAAATAAATGCAATTTAACCTAAGCTAAGGGGTTAAAAGTGTCAAAAAGGACACAAGTTTAAAAGTTGGTGTAAAAAGGTGTTATAGCCGCCCATAACACCCTGCACACACATTCGGATTGTAGAGAGAGAAAGAGCAGAATTTTGGGATTTTGAAGAAAAGAGAATTAGAAGTTTGAATTCAGGTAAGAATTCATGGTTTTGTGATGTTCTTAACTGGCCTTAGCCTCGGTTGTATGCTTATCCGTGTTTGTGTGTTCGGTTGTGTGTGTTTGGTGGGTTTCTAGGAGGTAGAACTCAATTTACATTCGGGTTTTGGAAGAAGTTCATCCGAAAGTTGTCAAAGGTGAGTTCTAGAACCCCTTTTTACTTGTTTTAAACTGATTTGGGGCTGGAAATGCATCTATGAAACTTTTTATAAAAAAATGGGTTTACACCCGTATGTGTGCATATGTGTGTATGCGGGTGGGTTGTGATTTTGGGTATTTATGTGTTTGGTATGCTATGTTCATGTTTTGATGATTGGGACAAATTATGATGGTTGGTTGTAAGTGTTGGCTGCCCATGCGCCTAAAATAGGCCCATGCGCCCAATGGTTTAAACTACTAAGTGTCCCCATGCGCCCAAAGTTCATGCGCCCAAATAGTATCCATGCGCCTAGAATTAGGCTGAAATTGGCTAAGTGTCCAGACGCCTAGAAAGCTCATGCGCCTAGGCACTCATGCGCCTGCATAGTGCCCATGCGCCTAGAATTGCCCAGAAATGACTAAGTGTTGCCCATGCGCCCCAATAGTGCCCATGCGCCTGAAAATTTCCAATGCGCCTAAGTTTTCCCCATGCGCCTGCATAGTGCCCATGCGCCTAAGACTTAAATTATTTTTCTGATTTTTGGGGAAAAAGTGAAATATAGGCTTTGACTTGGGAGGTTCCCGGGGGTAATGAAAGTTGACTTTTGAGGTCATAGATGATGTGATGGATGTTGTATAATGTGACTTGAATGATGATGTGTGATTGATGCTTATGCAGGATGTATGATGATTATGTATGTTATGTATGATATGTTCCTTATTACGTATGATGGCATGACTTTACGTGGTGTGATTATGATAATGAACGTAAAGTATTATTTTAACAAAGCGAAAGATTTAAGATAATGAAAGTGGAACATAATGAATGAACGAATGAAAGTCTTGCAAGCAAATGAAAGGAGGTTCACAACTCATTGAGTTGTTAGCTCAATTGTGTGTCTACAGCGTGCGATTTTGGCTAACTCATAAGAGTTCATACACACAGTAAGAGTTCAGCCTTGGTGACTGCTCTAATACGTGCGATTTTCTAATTAATGTGTGTTATACAGCGTGCGATTTTGGCTAACCCATAAGAGTTCACACGCATAGGGGGAGTCAGTCCTAGTGACTACTCCATATGTGCGATATGTGCGAAACTGGGTACTTGTCGCTTAACCCTAGATGATATAGCTTTGTGCTCAAGAGGGGGGGTTAAGCATATGACAGGACCTAGATAGAAGTGAAAGATAATGAGAGTACGAAAAGTGCGATAAGTACGAAATGTGCGAAACGTGCGATATGTACGAAACGAACGATGATGAAGATAATAATTACCTTGTCGTACGTATGATGCGTGATCACGTGCGATAGTAAAGAAAATGTTTTAACAAATGAAAGGTAATATAAAGTTTTATAAAACTAGAAGTCACTCAGCAACGCTGACTTTTATGTGTTTTCCAGTTGGCAGGTGATTGTTGTTGAGGATGGCACGGGATGGCTACTTGGCTCATTTTGGATGGCATCCATTTTATGTTACGATAACGTTTTTGCATTGTAATGCGAACGAACGATATTTTGTAATGAACGTTGTATTATTTTGCAAAAGTGTTTATTTAAATGAAATGGTTGTTAAAGATGTTTCCGCTGCAATATTTTTGTGAGGTTAATGTAAATTATATGTTTTATGTGCGATGATCGACCAGTTGTGAGCGTCCCGGGAACGGGGCCTTACAAGTTGGTATCAGAGCCAAAGTTTAAGTGAAACGGGTAAATATTTTCAAAATAAACCTAAACTTAAAGTGAAAATGGGGTAAAGGAAAGGGATGCCAGTCCGAGTAGCTGCGTGCCATCGGGTATTTCTTTAATGATAACCGGTCTTACGTGCACATGTTATGTGGTTTATGTGCCTTTAGTAGATTTAGATACTGATGTAGTCAGGATAGGAAATGCTTGGGGTATGAATAGTAAAGTATGTGGCTAATCACAACTGGCCACTGTAATTAGAGACTTACTATAATTGACATAAACTGAGCTATTCCCTTGAATGACCGTGTTAGTATTTGAATCTTATAGTGTGTTTACAGGATGGACGATGGTAGATCTTCGAAGGCTTCTCGAGGTGGAGGTCGTGGTGGACGTGGTGCTGGACCACGGGCCACGAGAGGAAGGCCTAGAGCGAAAGAGGTGGTTCATGAAGAGCCCGAGACCCCTCATCCGGAGGCTGGGGATGAGAGTGCTAACTTGAAAGCCTCAGTGAAGGAGGCTGTCGTGGAAGAGGTGCATCAGGTCATGTAGATGATCTTGCCGTCTGTGGTGACTGAAGTGATCAAGGCTGTGAGGGAAGGAGAAAGGAAGGAAAGGAATAGGCCTACGGGCGAAAGGGGACAACCCGAGACTGAGACGGTTGTCTCTACTGATGAAGACGAAGAGGAAGAGCCTGTGCATGAGGCAGCACGAGGCTGTAACTATGGGGCATTTCAAAGATGCAGGCCCCCGGCCTTTGATGGAAATGGCACTGCTGCTACTGCTTACCGATGGGTGAGAGAGATGGAGGCTGTTTTGGATATCAGCGAGTATTAGAAGGATCAGAAGGTGAAGTTTGCCACTCATTCATTTGTGGAATCGGCTCTGTGCTGGTGGGACAATATTGTCCAAGCTGAGGGTAGTCGGGAAATTGGAAGAATAAGGTGGCCGGAGTTGAAGAAATTGGTGATCGAGGAGTTCTGTCCTCACCGAGAGATGGACAAGGTGGAAAGGGAGTTCCTGCAGCTGGAGGCGGGAACCATGACACATCAGCAATACACCACGAACTTTAACGAGATGGCACGGCTAGTGCCGGATCAGGTGACACCCCTGTAACGGAAGATCAAGAGGTACATTCAGGGCTTGCCGGCGGACATCCGCAGGCACATGATCGCCGCCCGACCAAGCACGTTCAGGTCGGCGGTTGACCTGGCGGGGAGACTGTATGATGAGCGGGAGGTGGTGGTGGCTGAGGTGAGCAAGAAAGGTGGTGGTTATCGAAACTGGAACGGGAAGAGGTTTGGGCAGGGCGGGACCGCCCCAACCAACAAAGCTGCGAGGATGGGTGATCGGCGTGTGGTCACATCTGGTGTAGGATCGAAGAGATGTGGTAAATGCGGGAAGGAGCATTCGGGGGAATGCAAATGGGGATCCAACATTTGTTTCAAATGTGGGAAGCCTGGTCATATGGCTAGAGATTGTGGAGTTATAAGATGTTATAACTGTGGGGAAAATGGCCACTTGAGCAGGGATTGCAAGAAGCCGAGGGCTGAAGGTTCGGGAGCAAAAAAGGCGGGAGGAGAAGGGCAGAGGGCGAGTGCCAGAGCGTTTACGATGACGCAGGAGGAGGCTAGGACGGACCCCGATGTTGTGTCAGGTACGTTTCTAGTACATCAAACTCTTGCTTTTATGTTATTTGATTCTGGTGCTAGTAAAAGTTTTATTTCTGCTGCTTTCTGTGCTAAATTACCTATTAGTAGTAGGAGCATAGATAAGCCCTTCGATGTAAAAACTACCATAGGTAAAGTCTACCAGGATTTCTGAGATGATAGAAGGCTGCGACATAGAACTAGAAGGTCATAAGTTTCCTATTAGACCATTCGTGATGACCTTAGGCGGGTTCGATGTAGTCCTAGGAATGGATTGGTTGGCGGACTACGAGGCGAACATTGTGTGTTGCAAGAAGATGATTCGATTGACAGCGCCTGACGGGAGTGTGGTGACGGTTTATGGTGATCGAGTCACGACGATTCCGAAAGTGATTTTGATGGCGGTAGCGGGAAAATACATGAGGCGTGGATGTAGTGCCTACTTGGCTTACATAAAGGATGTAGATACGCAAACACCACAACTGTCTGATATGCCGGTTGTGTGTGACTTCCCGGACGTGTTTCCAGAGGACTTACCAAGAGTGCCACCGGACCGTGAGATTGAGTTTCAAATTGACTTGATACCGGGTGCCCGACCAGTTGCTAAGGCACCGTATCGGTTGGCTCCGACCGAGATGAAGGAATTGATGGAGCAACTGCAGGAGTTACTTGATAAAGGATTCATTAGACCGAGTATCTCTCCTTGGGGTGCTCCGGTCTTGTTCGTGAAGAAGAAGGATGATAGTATGAGGATGTGTATTGACTACCGCGAGCTGAACAAGTTGACAATGAAGAATAGGTACCCCTTACCAAGAATTGATGATCTGTTTGATCAGCTCCAAGATGCCAGTTGGTTCTCGTGGATAGACCTTTGATCTGGTTATCATCAGTTGAAGGTGAAGGAGCAGGATATTCCTAAAACAGCTTTTCGCACGCACTATGGACACTACGAGTTTCTCGTTATGTCTTTTTGTTTAACCAACGCGCCAGCTGCTTTTATGGACTTGATGAATTGAGTGTGTCGGCCGATGTTGGATAAATTAGTGGTTGTGTTTATTGATGATATATTGATTTATTCAAAGAGCGATGATGAGCATGCCGGTCATATTCGGGAAGTGTTGGAGACGTTGAGAAATGAGAAGTTGTATGCCAAGTTCTCCAAGTGTGCATTCTGGTTGCGTGAAGTCCAATTCTTGGGTAATGTAATGAATCCCGAAGGGATTATGGTGGACCCGACAAAGGTGGAGTCGGTGATGCAATGGAAGTCTCTGAAGACGCCATCCGAGATTCGTAGCTTCTTGGGTTTGGCAGACTATTATAGGAGATTTATTCAAGACTTCTCTAAGATAGCTTCTCCGTTGACTAAGTTGACCCGTAAAGATGTGAAATTTGTATGGGGTCAAGATCAAGAGAAGGCTTTTGAGGAGCTAAAGGCGAGGTTGACTCAAGCCCCTGTCTTATCATTACCCGAAGGAAGCAAGGACTTGGTGGTCTATTCAGACGCTTCTTACTCGGGGTTGGGTTGCGTGTTGATGCATCAAGGAAAGGTTATAGCCTATGCATCCCGGCAGTTGAAAGTTCATGAGGTTAATTATCCTACCCATGACTTGGAGCTAGCAGCTGTGGTCTTTGCGTTAAAGATTTGGAGGCACTACCTATACGGGATAAAGTGCACCATCTTCACCAACCACGAAAGCTTGAAGTACTTCTTCGAGCAGAAGGACTTGAATATGAGGTAGAGGAGATGGTTGGAGCTCATAAAAGATTATGATTGCGAGATCCATTACCATCCGGGCAAATCCAACGTGGTGGCGGATGCCCTTAGTCGAAAAGAGAGACCCGAGCCGATTCGGGTGAAAGCTTATAAGTTGATTATGACCTCTGATGTTATTAAACAGGTCAAGGAGTTTCAAGATGAAGCATTAAGAGAAGATCATCTTAACTCTGAAAGGATGAGAGGGCTAGTCGCGGAGTTGGGTGAAAACACGCTCGGTGTTAGAACCCGATTCGGACGAATGTGGATTCCTCGTTATGGGGATCTACGTGGGAAGATCATGGTCGAAGCTCATAAGACTCGATACTCCATTCATCCCGGTGCTACAAAGATGTATCGAGATATGATTAAAGATTATTGGTGGCCGGGTATGAAACGCGATGTGGCGGAACACGTGAGTAAGTGCCTTACTTATTTACAAGTGAAAGCCGAGCATCAGAAGCCGTACGGGAAGATCCAACCATTCGATATACCGAAGTGGAAGTGGGAGCTCGTCACCATGGACTTTATTACGAAGCTACCACGTACCGTGAAAGGGTATGATGCCATCTGGGTGATAGTTGATTGTCTGACGAAGAGTGCTCACTTCCTACCGATCCGCGAGACATATTCATTCGAGAGGTTGGCAGATCTGTTCATTAAGGAGATTGTGACTCGTCATGGTGTGCCGGTGTCTATTGTGTCTGACCGTGACACCTGGTTTACATCTAAGTTTTGGACGAAGTTCCATGATGCTATGGGGACGAGGCTGCATATTAGCACGGCTTATCATCCACAGACGGATGGTCAGTCAGAGAGGACGATTCAAACGCTAGAAGATATGCTTCGGGCATGCGACATTGACTTTGGAGGAAGTTGGGATGACCACTTACCGTTAGCTGAGTTCTCATACAATAACAGATACCATGTGCAGGATCAGGTTTGTCACTTAAACACTTGGATTTCTCTCAAACTCACTTATATTACACTCAAATCAGATGAAGTAGAATCTCTTCTAAGAGTTGATAATAATATAATAAGTAGCAAAGAACACAAAGAAATAATTTTCAAGGCACTTGTATATATTACTTCTCAACTGAAAGTATTACAAGACTTTTACAAGCATGAAACATGAGTTACAATGAGAAACTATATATACTAGATCCTACAGCCGGATATGCTTTGATACCAGCTGGAAACCTAAGACTAAAGCATATACTACAATGCTAAAGTTAAGGTATCTTAGATAAAGTATTATTTAAGATATGGTAGTCATGACATGTCCATGACTTACCTTTTGTTACCAACTAAAGATGGCAACTGTACTAACTTATAAAGGTAAACAGTGTAATAAAGTATGGTCAACTACATGGCTTTTGAGAAAACGCCATGCAATATCTCAGAGGTCTGCAACGGAGTGTCAGGGAGACCATACTTATGTCCACTGGATAATAGTAGTGTCTTCCGAAGGTAAGTTGGCTTCGGAAGAACAAGTTCTTCCAAAGCCACTTATACTTCGGAAGAGGCTTCTGTACTTCCGAGGCTTGAGGACTTCTTTCATACTTCGGAAGTTGACTTCTGATCTTTCACTTTAAGTCTTGATCTTCGGAAGTGAATACTTTGTCTTCGGAAGTTGGAGTTTTCCTTCGGAAGTTGGTTTTACACTTTGTCTTCGGAAGAGCTCCTTTTTCCTTTGAAGTTTCACACTTAGCTTCGGAAGTCCTTTATTAGTTGCACCAAAATAGTCTAAGTGATTTGGTTTTGGTTGCACCAGCCTTTCTAGATCCAACAAACTCCCCCTAGGCTGATGCTACCAAAACTTCACTTGTTTCTGCTTCTCAAAGGTTTGAACACCAAGGACAGAAGATATTTGTCTGTTTCCTTGTTCTTCCATGAAGTGGTGCTGAGAAGCTTGTACAAGTCATTAGTGGATAGGAGATCCAGTCTATCACTCTGAATGACATGTACCCTTTGTTGTGCCCCCTGAAAAGAATTAGTTGACGGGAGTTATAGTCATACTCCCATCTAACTATGGATTCAAGTTCAGGACCTTCAACCATCTGTAGAAAGGCTTTGCCTTTGGTTGTTTATCCCTTCCTTCTCTCCTCCTCTCTCAGTTTCAACTCGTTTTCAACCTTGGTCCTAGCAGTTAGCTCGGCCATATGAAGACTGCCTAGATGATTTCTGATATGAGCAGCTACATCAGAGTTGGAGGGGTTGGAGAATGGCTTCTCTGCTAACTCAGCAATATCAAATCTGCTTAAGTGTAGCAGAGATGAGGCACTTATCCTGTTGAGCTCTCCATTCTCTCTTTCAACAACAAAGTTGTGAGAAGAGTCTTCGAACCTCTACTGGATGATCTTCTTCCTAGGCACAAGAGGTTGTCTTGGCACTCGGTCACCTTTCTTGGTATCCAGCAGAGTCACCAGCCGTCTCCTTAGCTTCTTTTCTTCCTCTTTCAAAGTATCTGAATTGAGGCCAAGGAGATTTGCAGCTTGGTCCAATGTTCCTCTGGGCAGATCAAGAAATTGATCTCTAGTGAAGGAATATGAGGATCCATCAACATAAGTTAATTTGACCGAATCCTCCTCACAGGAGATGTCGCTCAGGGTTGTGCAATTGATGAGCTTTGTCTTGATTGTCTTGAACTCCTCTAAAGGGAGATGTTTAGAAGGCTGAGGGGATGGTTTGAGAGGTTGTTGGGTAGGTTGAGAGTTTGGGTTCTGGCTAGTGTTTTGGGTTAGAGGATAGGTAGTTTAGGTGGTTGAGGTGAAGAGGTTGGTAAGGGTGATGGTGTAGGTTCAGGGGTGTATGGTTCAGTGGTTGGTTCAGTTTAGATGGGGAATGGAAAGGGAATTGGTTCAGGTTGTGGTTGGGTTTGAGGTTGGGGTTGAGTAGTTGATTTGAAGATCATCCCCTGTCCCCTTCTGTACATCTCCTTCCTCTTCCCCGAGCAAATGTCAGCCTTTATGTCACTGACATGTCGCTGGAGGGTCTTTTCAGACATAGGACCCACCTGTCTGCCAGAGAAGCCATGAGCACGGAGATAGTTTTTCATCCAGGCCTTCTCACCTATCATCTTGGCAACAGCTAGTCCTGCTTCTTCTTCCTTCTTCCTCTTCAGCATCAGCTTTTCCTTGGTAGCTTTCTTTCTCTCTTTCTCCATTTGATCTTGCTCTTTGTTGAAGAGCCATGAGATCGTATCATTGTTGTGTGGAGATAATTCTTCTAGAGAGAAACCCTTGGAGGTTAGGAAAGTTATCCTTTCCCTCCTGAGCTGCTGATCAACTTCTCTTTCTTTCCTCTCTCTTTCTTCCTCTAAGGCCAACCTTGCTGCTTCTTCTTTTTGCTGTTTTTGCAGCAAAGTTGCCTTTTCCAGCTCAACTAACTCCTCTAGTGGTAGAAGAAGTACATCTTCACTCACAGCTCCTAGACTGACAAGTCTATCAATGATTTCTACTCTTCTTCTATTGTTGACTGCCTCCTGGTTGGCTGCAGCTGCTTTGCTACTGGCAGCTAGCAGTTTTCCAGCTGGAAGTCTACATTTTCTTTTGAGTTTTTCTAACCTTTCTTCCTCCTAAAGCTCTTCCTTAGTCATCTTCCTCTTTCCTTTGATGTCTTCGGAAGTGCTAGACTTTGGGGGTTCTTGGATGGAAGGTTCAGGTTGAGTATTAGAAATGGAAGCTGGAGTTAATGCTGATGTTTGAGCTAGGGGTTGGGTGAGAAAATCCTCCCTATTAACCTCAGATGCAAGTTCTAGGATTGCATCTGTGACTATTAGATCATCGGATAAAGAGAATAGTCCTTCCACAGCTGCAATCTCAGCTTCGGAAGATTGAAATTGTTCTTCTGAGGCTTTGACTTGTGCTTCGGAAGTCTGTGAGAATGCACTATCTATCCCAACTGTCTCAGTTGCTGGGCCATCAGTCCTTGTTTCCCCTTCGAAGTTAATCTCAGGTTCCACTTGGACCTTAGGTTGACCAACTTCCTCAATAGTGGTAGAAGGTGCATTTAACCTCTGAAGCTCTTGAGCTCCGAAGTAAATCACAGACAGATCTAGACTTGGCTGTTCAATAAGAGATTCTAACAGGAACTTGTTGAAGAACCTATTGAGATCTTATAGCATCCTTTGATCCACTTGAATTACAATTGGAGGAGGCTCAAGAAAAACTGAAGCTTGTTGCATAGGTTATTTTGAGCTTAGGGAAGTGAGAGCTTGACTTTGTGGTTCCTCTTGTCTTTGGCTTTGTCCCTGAACACTCTCCCCCTTTTTGGTAGCATCATCTTAAGAGCTTGATGAGATAGAGGAAGAGGTCAATGAGACCTGAATTGGTACGTGCCTAACAGACCTCTCAATCTGTTTCTCAGCTAGTTTGGCCTTCAGATTTTCAATCTCAAGTTGCTGAGTGGCAGACCTATCCTCTAAAGTCCTAACCTTAGATTCAAGATTTGAGACTTTAGAAAGTAGGTCTTCAATGGTGAGTTGCATTCTTCCCTCATCTTCTTTTGAAGAATCACAGGGAGATAAGGTAACATACCTAGTATGTTCATCCTCACCACTAGATGTGGTTTCTTGACGCCCTGGTTTCCTTGCTCAATGATGTCTCTTTCAGAGTCATCAAAGGGCATGGTTGCCGTAGATTCAGTCTAAGTAATGTTACCACTGTTCTGAGGGTCCATTGAGGCTCCTTCAGTAGTGGCAGCTGAATCTACATGAGTCCCCTCCACATAAGTGGGACTCACCTCAGTAAAGGCTTGCTGATGGGGGCTAGAGATAAGAGATCTCTCTGGGCTCTGTTAATTCTTAAGAAGGTGTTGTGGATCAACTTCATTGCCCTGAAGAGACATAATCTCTTCATCAACTCCTATTAGTAGGTCAGTAAAGGATATGGAAGTAAAGCCTAGCAACCCGGGACTTTGATCAATGTCTAAAGGCATTGAGCCTGTGGCGGGGTTGTCCCTTTTTGGTTGCTCAGGAGAGTATAAAGACTCTCCCTGAGGGTTTTCAGCTTGGGTTTCGGGCTCATGGGTCTGAGACTGAGGAGACTCAAGACCCATATTGAGGTTAATTGTGAAGGATGGTTGGACCTCAGGCTGAGTGGGAGCCCATTGTTCCACTCTAGCCTTTTTAGATAGAACAGGAGGAGCTTGTTCAATCAGAGAAGATTGAACAAGGGTTCGTTTGGGGCGTCTTTGATAAGTGATGGTGATGGGGGGAGAAGGTAGATTTGGCAATGTGAGGGTAGTTGCTGGAGTGGGTTCATCACCTGTGGGGTTAACAGGGATGCCACCAGGAGCCATTGGCTCAGTCATACCTGGATGAAGTGCAGTATATCTTCCGGTGAAGTTGGTGGACACTCTCTTCAAAGTCTTGAAGATGGTCCGCCTCATTTGAGGAACAATCAGAGCAGCTGCATAGACAAGCTTACTCTGGTCCAGCTCACAATTGATTATGTGCTGAAGAAACCTGGGATACATAAAGAATGTGTCCCGTTGAAGGTTTCCCATAAGATTGGTTAGCACAAATCTTGAGTAGTTGAAGCGGAGGCTTCTCACCAAACCATGAACTAGGCACTCAAGTTCATATGGGATTTGATCCCATCCCCCAGATTTGTTGGACAAGCAATGAAGAACTACATGCAGCAGGAACTTCCAGTTCTAAGAGAAGTTGAACTTGTACACGGTTGACCTGCTAACATCTCCACCATATCCCATTTGGATATAAGTGTTGTCCAAATCTGCTTTGGGGAACTCTGTAGGAGCGCCCTCATCATGAAGCTCTAGATGCTCCCTGATGAGTTGTTCAGAAATGACCAACTCCTGGCCACAGATGCTCGATCTTATGACACGAAACCCATTTAGGGTTTCAATCTGACCATTTGCCCAAAATTCAGACATATGATTTGAGTAAACAGTGGGGTTAACGATCAGGGCAGTGTAATAAGAAGATTGGGTTAGAAAGGAGATGATATATGAGAAGTCGGCATCCCTTGAAGAATAAAAGAGTGCGACTTAGTTGTGCTGAGGGTTTAGTGCCATTTGAGAAAGTTGCATGAAGATAGTTCGGAATTGGGTGAAATGGAGATGAAGAAAGCTTTTAGGGTAGTAATTTTTGGTAAAAATAATGAAAGTGATTAGCCGGAGTTATTTAAACGGGTGAAATGGCGGTTTAAAGGGGGTTTGGATAAGATGATGGGATGTTTCAATGGATGATGTGACAGGGGCGGTAAGGTTAGTCCATTTAAATAATCCGACATCATTAACAAAATCTTTACTTTTTACAGAGTGGGGCCCAAAAGATTTCCATTACACAGTAAAATATTTCTTCCAAGTATAAAGCATTTCCGAAGGTAATGTTCTTCCGAAGGAAAAGTTTTTTACTTCCGAGAGTATATGTTGCTTTCCGAATGGAGAGTGTAACAAGCGTCGGAAGTAAATCTGATATGAAATCAATCGCTTATTCCGAGACTTAACAACTCTTCCGAGAAGAAAATTATCCTGGGAGGAAGTTGCTTCGGAAGATATGTAAAATATCTTCCGAGGGTTAATTCCTCTTCGGAAGAATTTATACTTAGATAAAAATTTTGGGAAAGACCTTTTGTAATAGGGCTTAGATTGTTTTGACATAAAACTTTACACATTAAAAGGTTTTCAAATAAGATAGACTAATCTAGGTTTATCATCCCAATAACTGTAATGAGATATTTGAATCTTTGTTCATCAAAGGCTTTGGTGAACAAGTCAGCATATTGTTCATTTGAATCAACTTTGATTAGCTTGATAAGATTTTTCTTATGAATATCTCTAATGAAGTGATACATGATATCAATGTGCTTAGTCTTGGAGTGCTTCACTGGATTTTCAGTAATGGAGATAGCACTGTTGTTGTCAATGTGGATAGGAGTGCTCATGAAGTTGAATCCGTAGTCTATCATCTGGTTCTGAATCTACAGCAGCTGAGCACAACAACTAGTAGCAGCAATGTATTCAGCTTCAACAGTTGATATAGAGACACAAGATTGCTTCTTGCATTGCCATGAGATGATCCTTCCACCAAGAAATTGACATCCACCGGATGTTAATTTTCTTGTTGATATTGCAGCCACCATAATCACTGTCGGAGTAACCATAGAGATTGAAATCACTATTTCTTGGATACCAAAGACCTTGTTTAGGTGCTCCTTTAAGGTATCTGAGGATTCTCTTGGCAGCAACTAGGTGAGACACCTTTGAAGCAGCCTGATATCGTGCACAAATACAAGTTGCAAACATGATATCAGGTCTACTTGCTGTGAGATACATCAGAGAACCAATAATTGCTCTATACTGATGTTGAGCAGTATCCTCCCCCTCAAAGTCAGGGCATAGATTGTGGTTTCAGGGTATAGGTGTTTTTGCTGCCTTACAATCTTTCATATTAAATCTTTCTAAGATGTCATTGACATACTTAGATTGACTGATGAAAAACCCTTCCTTCATTTGCTTTACCTGAATTCCAAGGAAAAAGTCCGTTTTTCCCATGGAACTCATCTCAAACTTCTTCTTCATGATGCTCTCAAAGTCTTTACACATTTGGTCATTTGAGGAACCAAATATGATGTCATCAACATAGACTTGAACGAGCAAGATTTCTTTCCCAGACTTCCTTATGAAAAGAGTCTTATCAATGGTACCTCTAGTGTAACCATTCTTCAGGAGAAACTGAGACAATGTCTCATACCACATGTGACATCCGTCACCTTAAGGTCCGTCAATTAACGTGGTTATTCCGTTAACTATTCTTTGAACGTTCATTCCTCATCTTTATTAACTCCTTGTGTGAATATTATGCTTGCTTTATCATTGTTGTGCTTGTGCTTTCATTGTGAACGTGTGCTATCTTTAAAAACTTTTACAACTTTCATCATCGTAACCACCAAATTTATCATTATTATATAAAATCAACATCACTAATAAAACCATTTTTAAGTTATAAACATCATTAAATGCATTTTTATAATTAATAAAATTAACCTAATAAAGTTGTTTTTCAACCGAAACAAATTTGGAAAACTTGGGGGTTAAGTGCAGGGACTAAACTTGACATTTTGCAAACTTGGGCTGGGTATATAAACCCATTTCCACCCCTAAAAATTCATTATCTTCTTCTTCATCTCCTTCATCTTCTTCTTCACCTCTCATCTTCATTCTAGCACCAAAACCGACCCATTTGGTCTCGTTTTCGCCGTCTAGACTTCATCTACAACCTAGTATACTCCATTCTAGCAGGTAGACGACTTTGGTTGTCCCTTTTCTTGCTTATTCACGGCTGTCCATTCTAGGGTTTCGGGTGTTCGGGTTCAACCCGAACACATGAGGTCGTGTGGGTGCGTGTGAGGTCTTTCTGCGTGTGCTTCTTGTTTGTGTATGTGTGTAGAGTGTTTCTGGAAGTCCTGGTTGTGTAAAACTCGTGCTCGGAGCAGCCGAAGGCTGCTCAGCCCTTCCTGCAGTCGCGATTCTGCTGTCCAGGCGACTGGGTCTGTCATGAGATTGAGCCGTGCGACTGGGTGAGTCGTGCGACTGAATCATGCGTCTGAGCCAATCGCGCGACTGAGTTGTGCGACTGGGTGTGTCGTGCGACTGAGTTGTGCGACTGTGTGTATGTGTGCGATTGAGTCATGCGACCGAATGAATGTATGCGATTGTGCGTGTAACGCACGACTGGAGTCCAATCGCACGAATGAAGGTTCAATCGTACGAATGTAGCTAATTCGTACGAATGAAGGTTGATTCGTGCATATGGAGGTTGAGTCGTGCGATTGGGTGTTGTGTGGTACGACTGAATGCCAGTCATACGAATGAAAGTTCAATCGTACGAATGAAGCTGATTCACACGATTGAGGGTTGATTCGTGCGAATGGAGTGTTGAGTCGTGCGTCTGGTCCTGTCGTGCGACTGAAGTTGTTGTGTGTGATTTTCTTTCTTGTGTGTGGTGTGTGTATGTCGTGTGATGTTAAGGTGACATCAACATGGTTCCCATTACTAATGACAAAGATTAAAGTCAATGCCATCGAGCCTACAAATACTACTTCAAATTAAATTAACTTAACATTTTACAGGTATCAATAACCGATTTGTAACTACTAATATTTATCAAATACTTCTTCAATAACAATGAAACTTATACTCAAATATCATCAGCAATGGCGACGATGTCTAGTACTTGGATCTACATAAGATCTAATACGTGTGTCTGTTTGTGTGTGTTACACGCGACCCAACCGATACAACCTGAATCGACCGAACATTATTATGCGCTTTATACATATCATTAATGCTTAACAATAACTGTCAATAGGTGCTTGACCATTCATTTGCATACAACATTTGGATACATTGATCATACATACTTACCACCTAACAAGTGAGTTTCATGGCCCCTTTTACGCTTACAATATTTCAATCATTTACAACTTGGGGAAAAAGTATGCTCACCCATTTTTAATTGTGTACAATTTACTTACAATTAACATACATGGAATTAATGTGATACTGTTTTACAAGTACTTATCTGATACATGCTTGGGTCTGCTGTGTGGTTCTATCTTTGCAACTATTTAATTCCAGTGTGGGAACCGACGGATAGGTATTGGTAGTACTACTGGGTTGACACCCCCACCCTTGTTCGTTGGTATACTAGTTAGTACCATCAGTGGCCAGGAACGGGCCCTCGGGTGAATATATTCCGACAATATCTTTGTGTACGTCGCTAGGTTTGGTTGCAAAGCTCATTGTCATGTGATTTTACTTGCTTATATAACTGTATTCAAGGTATTCCACATCGCTTACTATATACAGCATCACTTACTTATTTACTATTTAAACCTGCGAGCTCACCAACAATTTTGTTGACCATATTGAGCATATCTTTTCAGGTGATCATGCAAATTGAGGAATCTAGGCGTGCTGCCTTAGTGGAGACCCTAGGATGCATTTTTGAGACTAAACATATTTGACAAACAATCATTTTGAAACAATTGTTGTAGTCTGATTTAACAACATTATTCTTTTGATACTTGTTCCCGGGTTGTGGGAATTTACATTACAATGTCATCTTTATTTGGTTATGTGAATCGTTTATCATGTTTACGCTTATGGCTATGTTGTCGTGAATATTGACTAAACACGGCACAAGTCCCCTTGTTGTCGGGTGTTGTCATGACACGCTTGTCATCATTTATTATATTGCATCTCTATCGCTTACCTTGTGTTATGACGATCCCGATCTCGTTACATCCCCGTGTTTCCGCTTTAGGCGGGGTGTGACAGATTGGTATCAGAGTCATTGGTTATAGAGAATTAGGCAATACGCTTGACCTAGACTATAACCTAGGAACCTTCATGTAGATTTGCATGCTAGGATCTGTATGCATATTATATCTCGTGTATGTGTTCCTTGTTACTTGATTTGTTCATCTATCTGTTATGTGATCTTTCCACCCTATGAGAGAGCCCTTGTGCTCACTCCTTATGGGATGCTTCTATTGGAGCTTCCGTCCCTCTGCGCGCCGAGTTGGTTTATCAAATCCGGGTATTAAACCCGAAGAGATCTTCACAGATCATGCTATTGCGCTTGACCTTGGACATTGAGACTGACCCTGAGGAGGTTATGTCTAAAACCTCAAAAGAGGAAGAGATAGACAACCTCCGCTAGACTAAACGTGATTATATACATGGATTTACAATTGATATGACGGACTATTGTTGAGACATTATCAATTCATGGTGTGAGAACTACACGACTTGCATGCGATGTGTGGTGACTATAAGTGTGATATTAACTTGGAATGCTGGACTTTGATGAGTGTTATGGATAATACACTTTGAAATGATTTAAGTTACGTGTTTACTACTTTTATGATTAGAAAATGCCACCTCGAAGAGTTACCCGCAGCAATAGTGGCGGGAGTGAAGCCCCAAGGGGCAGAGGCAGAGGCAGAGGTAGAGCACCAAGAACAAATGATGGTCCTGCCAGTAATAATCAGGGAACAGGAGACTCTGATATGGCAGCTCTGATCGCTCAACAGTTGGCCGCACTGATTCCTACTATCGTTGCCCAAGTGAGCGATGCACTTCAGCAACACCACCCCCACGAAGATGGTGGTAATGATAATGAGGATAATGGAGAAAGAGGTCAATGTGGGATCGAAACTAAAGTGGGAAATGGAAACCCGACTGGAAACGAAAGCAATCAGGAGACCGGGAATGATGGAACAGCCGGTATTGAGACTGGGGTTGTTAATACTAGACGGGGGTGTTCATACAAGGAATTTGTGGCCTGCAAACCGAGAGAGTTTGATGGGAAAGGTGGGGCGATAGCCCTAACCAGGTGGCTAGAAAAGATGGAGGCAGTGATTGACATCAGTGAGTGCCTCGACAGCCAGAGAATCAAATATGCCACATGTACACTGCAGGGCAAGGCCCTAACCTGGTGGAACACCCAGGTTCAAGCTAGAGGAAGAGAATCAGCGATGCAATGTCGTGGGATGAGTTTAAAGCTTTGATCACCGAGGAATACTGCCCCCTCAATGAGATGCAGAAACTGGAGCATGAATTCTGGAATCATGCTATGGTGGGGGCCGGGCATGCAGCTTACACTGATCGATTCCACGAGCTGGCAAGATTGGTTCCGCATCTGTCACGCTGGAATCAAAGAGAATCGAGAGGTATATTTGGGGACTTGCGCCTCAAATCCGGGCGATGGTTACAGCAGCTGCTCCTCCTACTATTCAGAGCGCAATTCTGAAGGCTGGCGCTCTAACTGATGAGATGGTGAGAATAGGGGTTTTGGGTAGAGGAGCAGAGAAAAGGAAGGATGTTGGGGAAACGAGCCGGTCGAGTGCCAGGAAATTTGATAAAAGGGCCAAGACAACCAGAAATTTTGTGGCCGTGACTCAGGGCAAAAGAGAGTATGTGGGGCCGCACCCCAAATGTGACAGGTGCAACTATCATCATCCCCCAGGAATGCAGTGCTGGGTGTGCGCGAACTGTAGACGCCCGGGGCATTTGGCGAGAGACTGCAGAACAACGCCGAATCTTGTGGCACCGGTCAACGCGGTTAACCCCGCCGGGAATGCCAGGGTCTGTTATGAGTGTGGAGGCCCTGATCACTACAGAAACATGTGCCCCAGACTGAATCGGGCACCGGGCCAATAAGGGAACAACCAGCAGCAAGTGATGGCCATAGCTGGAAACCAAGGCCCGACAAATCAGAGGAATGCAGCTCGGGGACGTGCATTCGTCATTGGAGCTAACGATGCTCGTCAGGACCCGAATGTTGTCACGGGTACGCACTTACTCAATCATCACTTCGCATCTATATTATTTGATACTGGAGCAGACAATAGCTTTATATCTTCTGAGTTTGTGCAATTGCTTGATTTGAGTCCTAGTAGGCTAGAAACCAGCTACTCTGTAGAAATGGCCAATGGTAGAGTTGTTCAGGCCGATGAGATTGTTAGGAAGTGCTCGATAATATTGGAGGACCATGCCTTCGATATAGACTTGATACCCTTTGAGCTAGGAAGTTTCGACGTGATTGTGGGTATATGGATGTTGTCGCCAAAACGGAGAGAGATTGTCTTCGGGACAAAGTAGTACGAATCCCCATGTCAAACGGGGAGGTACTCAAGATTCAAGGAGAACGACCGGGAAGGAACTTAAAGCTTATTTCCTGCATGAAAGCACGCCAAAATTTATGAAAGCAGTGCTACGCTTTTCTGGCTCATGTGGTAGAAAAGAAGGACGAAGAGAGGAAACTAGTAGATATTCCGGTGGTACGGGACTACCCAGATGTATTTCCTGATGACTTGTCTGGTTTGCCTCCTCCATGACAGGTGGAATTCGTATAGAGTTGGTTCCTGGAGCTATACCGGTAGCAAAGACGCCATATCGATTAGCACCATCTGAGATGCAAGAGTTATCTAGTCAGTTACAGGAACTACTGGAGAAGGGCTTTATTCGACCGAGTCAATCACCGTGAAGAGCACCGGTATTATTTGTCAAAAAGAAGGATGGGTCGTTCCGCATGTGTATCGATTACCGTGAGTTGAACAAGTTAACCGTGAAGAATCGATATCCTCTCCCCAGGATCGACAATCTGTTTGATCCGCTGCAAGGAGCTTCGTATTTCTCAAAGATCGACCTTCGTTCTGGATATCATCAACAAAGGGTTTTCGAGGACGACATACCGAAGACAACATTTAGAACTCGTTACGGACACTATGAGTTCTTGGTCATGCCGTTCGGGCTGACTAACGCACAAACTGTGTTTATGGACCTAATGAATCGGGTGTGCAAACCTTACTTGGATAAGTTTGTGATCGTATTCATAGACGATATACTTATCTACTCCCGATCGAAAGAGAATCATAAAGAACACCATCGGGCAATATTGGAACTGTTACGGGAAGAGAAACTTTTCGCCAAGTTCTCGAAGTGTGAATTTTAGTTGCGAGAGGTAAAGTTTTTGGGTCATGTGGTTAACGAGGATGGGATTCATGTAGATCCCGGCAAGATCGAAGTAGTGAAGAAATGGGATGCGCCCCAGACACCATCAGAGATACGGCAATTCTTAGGGTTGGCCGGTTACTATCGACGCTTCATCGTGAATTTTTCAAAAATCACGCAACCATTAACCTTGCTTACTCAGAAAGACAAGAAGTTTGATTGGGAACAAGCACAAGAACGAGCTTTCCAAACGTTGAAAGAGAAGTTGTGCAACGCACCTATTTGTCCCTCCCAGACGGAACTGATAATTTTGTGGTATACTGTGATGCTTCACATCAAGGATTGGGATGTGTGCTAATGCAGAAGGATAAGGTGATTGCCTACGCTTCGCGACAACTTAAGGTGCACGAAAAGAACTATACAACTCATGATCTTGAGTTGGGCGCTGTAATATTTGCACTCAAGATTTGGAGGCATTACCTGTATGGAACCAAATGCATCATCTACACAGATCATAAGAGCCTCCAACATATCCTGGATCAGAAGGAACTCAATATGCGTCAACAACGTTGGGTAGAGCTTCTTAGTGACTACGATTGTGAAATCCGGTATCATCCGGGGAAAGCTAACGTGGTGGCTGATGCTTTAAGCCGCAAAGAACGCGTGAAACCACTAAGTGCTCGAGCTTTGGGATTAACCATTCAAATGAATTTGAAAGCTCAGATCCAAATTGCACAAAGTGAAGCAATGAAAGAAGAAAACCTTGCTGGAGAAGAATTCCGAGGGTTGGATAAACAGATGATTTGCAAGGATGATAGTATACAGTACTTCATGGATCGCATATGGGTACCCAGATGGGGAGGTGTACGTACCTTAGTCATGGACGAAGCCCACAAGACGCGATATTCTATTCATCCTGGTGCAGACAAGATGTATCACGATCTTAAAGATCTGTACTGGTGGCCAGGCATGAAGAAGGACATCGCTATGTACGTCAGCAGATGCTTGACCTGTTCGAAATTTAAAGCTGAACATCGGAAACCATCGGGATTATTATAGCAACCTGAAATTCCCGAGTGGAAATGGGAGAATATAGCCATGGATTTCATTACCAAACTCCCTAGAACAAGCAGCGGACATGACTCGATATGGGTCATAGTGGATCGAATGACGAAGTCAGCTCATTTCTTGCCGATCCGAGAAGACTACAAAATGGATAAGTTGGCGAGATTGTACATCAAAGAGGTCGTGACAAGACACGGAGTGCCAGTGTCAATCATATCCGACCGTGACAGCCGATTTACTTCACGATTTTGGCAGACACTACAGAAAGCGATGGGCACTCGATTAGATATGAGTACCGCCTATCACCCTCAGACAGATGGCCAAAGTGAACGAACTATACAAACGCTAGAAGACATGTTGAGGGCGTGTGTAATTGACTTTGGTGGTAGTTGGGATGCTCATCTACCGCTGATTGAGTTCTCTTACAACAACAGCTACCATACAAGCATTGGATGTGCTCCTTTCGAAGCGTTATATGAAAGGAAATGCAGATCTCCCGTTTGTTGGGCCGAGGTTGGGGAAAGTCAGCTAACAGGCCTAGAGATCATTCAAGAAACAACTGACAATATCTTTCAAATCAAAGACCGACTGAAAGCTGCTAGAGATCGCCAAAAGAGCTATGCCGACAACCGTCGGAAGCCTCTAGAATTCAACATTGGGGATCAAGTCTTACTTAAAGTCTCCCCTTGGAAAGGAGTCGTTAGATTTGGAAAGAAAGGGAAGTTAGCCTCAAGATATGTTGGACCATTCGAGATTACAGAAAGAATCGGTCCAGTGGCTTACCGATTAAGGTTGCCACAAGAACTCAGCGGTGTACATGATACTTTCACATGTCAAACCTCAAGAAGTGTTTGACCGATGAATCCCTTCACGTACCAATTGAGGAAATCAAGATTGATGAAAAGCTTCATTTTGTTGAGGAACCCATTGAGGTCATAGATCGAAAGGTCAAGCAACTGAAGCGCAGTAGAATACCTATTGTTCGCGTAAGGTGGAATTCAAAACGAGGGCCAGAGTTTACATGGGAATGGAAAGATCAGATGAAACTCAAATATCCACATCTATTCAATGATGACCCTCTTGGACCCAACTCCAGCTGAATTTCAGGACAAAATTCTCTCAACTGGGGGATACTGTGACATCCGTCACCTTAAGGTCCGTCAATTAACGTGGTTTTCCGTTAACTATTCTTTGAACGTTCATTCCTCATCTTTATTAACTCCTTGTGTGGATATTATGCTTGCTTTATCATCGGTGTGCTTGTGCTTTCATTGTGAACGTGTGCTATCTTTAAAAACTTTTAAAACTTTCATCATCGTAACCGCCAAATATATCATTTTTATATAAAATTAATGTCACTAATAAAACCATTTTTAAGTTATAAACATCATTAAATGCATTTTTATAATTAATAAAATTAACCTAATAAAGTCGTTTTTCAACCGAAACAAATTTGGGAAACTCGGGGGTTAAGTGCAGAGACTAAACTTGACATTTTACAAACTTGGGCTGGGTATATAAACCCATTTCTAGCCCTAAAAATTCACTATCTTCTTCTTCATCTCCTTCATCTTCTTCTTCACCTCTCATCTTCATTCTAGCACCAAAACCGACCCATTTGGTCTCGTTTTCACCGTCTAGACTTCATCTACAACCTAGTCTACTCCATTCTAGCAGGTAGACGACTTTGGTTGTCCCTTTTCTTGCTTATTCACGGCTGTCCATTCTAGGGTTTCGGGTGTTCGGGTTCAACCCGAACACATGAGGTCATGTGGGTGCGTGTGAGGTCTTTCTGCGTGTGCTTCTTGTTTGTGTATGTGTGTAGAGTGTTTCTGGAAGTCCTTGTTGTGTAAAACTCGTGCTCGAAGCAGCCGAAGGCTGCTCAGCCCTTCCTGCAGTCGCGATTCTGCTGTCCAGGCGTCTGGGTCTGTCATGCGATTGAGCCATGCGACTGGGTGAGTCGTGCGACTGAATCATGCGTCTGAGCCAATCGCGCGACTGAGTTATGCGACTGGGTGTATCGTGCGACTGTGTGTATGTGTGCGATTGAGTCATGCGACCGAATGAATGTATGCGATTGTGCGTGTAACGCACGACTGGAGTCCAATCGCACGAATGAAGGTTCAATCGTACGAATGTAGCTGATTCGTACGAATGAAGGTTGATTCGTGCGTATGGAGGTTGAGTCGTGAGATTGGGTGTTGTGTGGTACGACTGAATGCAGTCATACAAATGAAGGTTCTATCGTACGAATGAAGCTGATTCGCACGATTGAGGGTTGATTCGTGCGAATGGAGTGTTAAGTCGTGCGTCTGGTCCTGTCGTGCGACTGAAGTTGTTGTGTGTGATTTTCTTTCTTGTGTGTGGTGTGTGTATGTCGTGTGATGTTAAGGTGACATCGACACGGTTCCCATTACTAATGACAAAGATTAAAGTCAACGCTATCGAGCCTACAAATACTACTTCAAATTAAATTAACTTAACATTTTACAGGTATCAATAACCGATTTGTAGCTACTAATATTTATCAAATACTTCTTCAATAACAATGAAACTTTTACTCAAATATCATCAGTAATGGTGACGATGTCTAGTATTTGGATCTACATAAGATCTAATACGTGTGTCTGTTTGTGTGTGTTATACGCGACCCAACCGATACAATCCGAATCGACCGAACATTATTATGCACTTTATACATATCATTAATGCTTAACAATAACTGTCAATAGGTGTTTGACCGTTCATTTGCATACAACATTTGGATACATTGATCATACATACTTACCACCTAACAAGTGAGTTTTGTGGCCCCTTTTACGCTTACAATATTTCAATCATTTACAACTTGGGGGAAAAGTATGCTCACCCATTTTCAATGCTGTACAATTTACTTACAATTTACATACATGGAATCAACATGATACTGTTTTACAAGTACTTATCTGATACATGCTTGGGTCTGCTGTGTGGTTCTATCTTTGCAACTATTTAATTCCAGTATGGGAACCGACAGATAGGTATTGGTAGTACTACTGGGTTGACACCCCCACCCTTGTTCGTTGGTATACTAGTTAGTACCATCAGTGGCCAGGAACGGGCCCTCGGGTGAATATATTCCGATAATATCTTTGTGTACTTCGCTAGGTTTGGTTGCAAAGCTCATTGTCATGTGATTATACTTGCTTATATAACTGTATTCACGGTATTCCACATCGCTTACTATATATACAACATCACTTACTTATTTACTATTTAAACCTGCGAGCTCACTAACAATTTTGTTGGCCATTTTGAGCATATCTTTTTAGGTGATCATGCAAATTGAGGAATCTAGGTGTGCTGCCTTAGTGGAGACCCTAGGATGCATTTTTGAGACTAAACATATTTGACAAACAATCATTTTGAAACAATTGTTGTAGTCTGGTTTAACAACATTATTCTTTTGATACTTGTTCCCGGGTTGTGGGAATTTACATTACAATGTCATCTTTATTTGGTTATGTGAATCGTTTATCATGTTTACGCTAATGGCTATGTTGTCGTGAATATTGACTAAACACGGCACAAGTCCCCTTGTTGTCGGGTGTCGTCATGACACGCTTGTCATCATTTATTATATTGCATCTCTATCGCTTACCATGTGTTATGACGATCACGATCTCGTTACATCCCCGTGTTTCCGCTTTAGCGGGGGTGTGACACCACAACCTAGGTGCTTGGTGCAGCCCATATAGAGCTTTATCCAATTTGCACACATAGTTGGGATGCTGTGGGTCTTCAAATCCTAGAGGTTGGCATACATAGACTTCCCTATCTATATCCCCATATAGAAAGGCACACTTGACATCAAGCTGATAGATAGTGAAATTATTGGATGCAGCATAAGCAAGGAAGATCCTAACTGCCTCAAGTCTTGCAACAGGTGCAAAGACATCAGTATAATTGATTCCCTCCTCTTGAGTGTATCCTTGAACCACCAGTCTTGCTTTGTTCTTGATAATCAAGCCTCTATCATCTCTATTGTTTCTAAAAACCCATTTAATGCCTATAGGTACTTGACCAGATGGTAGCAGACATAGGTTCCAAACCTTTTGTCTTTTGAATTGAAGCAGCTCCTATTGCACTGATTCAACCCAGCTACTATATTTCAAGGCATCTTCCACCTTCTTGGGTTCCATTTGGGATAAAAAGCATGAGTACAAGCAGACATTCCCATTGTGAGTTTGTCCTCTTGTTCTCACGCCTTCAGAGACTTCCCCTATGATGTTCTCAGCTGGATGAGTGTTGTGAATCCTAAGTCTAGGAATTACCTCCAGTTGCAAAGATAGATCCAAATTGGACATATTTTGCTCAGGAGCTTGAACACTTGGTCCAACTGCTGTTTCAAACTCATTCAATGAGGACTGATTGAATGAAAGAGAAACATCATCATTTGTTTGCTGTGAAGCAGCATTAACAGTTGTCTGTTCCTTCAAGATGTTGATTCCATCAGCTTGGTGTTGTGCAGTGTCACCTGATGAAGTTTGAGAGTCAACAGGTGATCTGATGCTTGAAGCTCCACTATTCCTTGAGCTAGTTATACTATCAGATCTGCCAATAGTGGGAACTTGATTTGTTGTAGCTCTTGGAGAACTTGGAATAGGTCTGGGTAGCTCAAACAATTGGTCATCATCAGAATCACTTTGAGCACCTGTTCCAGCTGAAACATTCTCACAAGATGGTTTAGAATAGTTTGGAAACAATTCAAAATCAAAGATATGATCAGGGCCATTCCCCCTAACACAAGGAGTGTGCTCATTAACTACAATGTTGAAAGATTCCTCAAATTATTGATTTTTAATGTTATAAACTCTATAAGCTTTAGAGTGAGAGGAATATCCAACGAAGATGGCATCATCCGACTTTTCAGCAAATTTTGCCAAATTGTCTTTTGTGTTAAGTATGGTACACCTGCTGCCAAAGGACCTTAGAAAGCCAATGAACGGTGGCCTCTTGTTCCATAGCTCACAAGGGGTTTTTCCATGTGGCTTAACTACAAGGACCCTGTTCTGCACATAGCATGCAGTGCTACTGCCTCTGCCCAGAATGTTAGAGGCAGTTTTGAATCAGCTAACATAGTCCGAGCAGCCTCAATAAGTGTCTTGTTCCTCCTCTCAACAACACCATTTTGTTGAGGAGTTCTAGGGGCACTATATTGTCTGGCAATCTCTTTTGAGTTACAGAATGAGTCAAGAACGTGGTTCTTAAACTCAGTCCCTTGATTACTTCTAATTATTTTATCTTTGTGATCAATTTGATTTTCTATTTTAAGAATAAAAGATTTTAAAGTTTCAGTAGTTTCATCTTTGGTTCTTAAAAAGAATATCCATGTAAATCTAGTAAAATCATTAACAATCACAAGGCAATATGATTTCCTTCCAATGCTCATTATACTTGTGGGACCAAATAGATCCATGTGCAATAAGTGTAATGGAGTGGTGATGGAGTCAATACCTTTAGATTTATGAGATGCCCTGTGTTGCTTCCCTTTCAGGCATGCAACACAATTATCTTTGCAGAAAAATTCATTTTTAGGCAAACCATGTACCAAGTTATTTTTAGCCAATTTATTCATTGTCTTAAAATTTACATGACACATTCGTTTATGCCATAGTGTTGACTCATCACCATCAGCTTTGGAAAGAAAGCATGATACTTCTCTCATTAGGGAAGCATTGTTCATATCCAGCTTGTACATATCCCCTTTCCTGGGAGATCTAAGAAGCACCAATTCCTGAGGAATTGTCACCCTGGGTTTGAGGATTATGCACTCATGTTATGTGAAGAGCATTTGATGCTTTTGATCATAGAACTGAGAAACACTTAACAGGTTGTGTTCAAGCTGTTTGACAAAGTTAACTTTGTCAACCTTTAATTTTCCGTTGGATATACTTCCTCTGCCAGAAATATATCCTCCGGCCTCACCTCCAAACTGGACAGGACCTCTATCATAATGTTGAAAATGTTGAAGGAGAGATATGTTCCCTATCATGTGCCTAGAGCATCCACTATCCACAATCCAAAAATTGTTATTCTTGTCATATGGATGTCCCTGCACATAAGATAAGATGATTAGTTTTGATTGGAAACCCAAGCCTTGTTGGTCTTGGGTTCTTCCAATGATAGTGACATAATTGAACCAAAATTTATGCATGGGGGTCCAATGGATGTCTTTGAAGAAGAGGTTTGGGCTGTAGCATCTTCCTTGATCTTCCATTCCATCCCTTGGTTGATCATGGAGGATGAGCTTGTTGAAGCTTTTGCAGCTTGGCATTCTTCCGAAGCTTCTTTCTTTTCGGAAGAAGCCTTCACCACCTTTTCTTCCGAAGCAGTCTTCTTCTGGGATAGTCTCAAGGGGACTCTTTTATTCTTTTGAGTCTTGATAGCTTTAGCTTCCGAAGCCTTTTTCCCTTCGAAAGAAGGACTTTCTTCCGAAAACAACCTTGCTTCGGAAACAAGCTTTCCCTTTTTCATCACTTGAACCATTTGATATGGTCCAAATGAGAAACCTTCCCTGACTCCTTTTTTAACATTATTTGCATAATGTGTGCTAGCAGGATTGTAGCAACAATCTTTGGCCCTGTGGTTTTGCAGAGCACACATTATGCATGCAATGTTAATCTTTTGGGAATTTGAGGATTGCGGTATCTTTTTCTTTTTCTCTTCATCAGCAACATTTCCCTTTAACTTCTGATCCTTTGGTAGGACAGGAGTGCTGATACTACACTCCTTTCCTGAATCAGAGTTTCCTACCACCTGAAATCCAGCTGAGATGAATACACCCTTTTGCTTTGGGTTTATCTTCAGCTTAGACTCAGCCACTTTCTTGGCAGTTTTTCTGGCTGCCTTAGCTCTGCTTCTTCTAGCTTTGTGGTCAGGGTTTGATTATCACTGGTAGGAGAGGGTAAAATTACCTGGTTCTTCCCTGTGATGGTCTCTATTTTTGCATCTCTCTTTGACTCATGAGAAGGTAGGTTAGCAGATGGAACCTCTTGCTCTTCAGTACCACACCTTGGTTGTCTTATAGACTCATAAGAGTGTGGTCATTGGTTCCCAACCGACCTTTCTTTTGGTAACAAAGTTTTGAGTGAGAGGATGATGCAAGAATGGCTTGGAAGTTTTGCTCAGAAATAGCATACTTCCTAGCTTGAGCCTCAGCTGTGACAAGCTGGGCTTGAGCCTCAGACAATTTGGATATTAAATCCTTTATTTGAGTCTTATAGTTAGTGTGTTCATGTTTTAATAGGGACACAGTTTTATCTAACTCCTCAATTTTTCTTTGATAGTCAGATTCAACCCTTTTAAAATCAGATTTTAAAACATTTAAAGAGTCAATATCAGATTTAATCTCCATATTATAGTCCTGATACAATTTAACCTTAGCAATACAGGCAGGAGTACAGAGATGTTCATATACCTTATTTTCATCTGCTCCGGCCATGAGTGCTTGAGTAGGAGTCACATCCTGTACCATAAAGCTCCAGTTAACTTCTTGAGCCATTACAGCTGTCTCTGTTGACTTTCCAGTGGGCTTTGGTGTAGAGGGATGTATAGAGGCCTGTGGGGTTCCCGGATTCGACTTGGGAGCCTTGCATTCCCTTGCAAAATGAACAAGTTGGTTACAGTTGTAACATTTGGCCTTGGTTTTGTCAAACCCAAATTGGTTGTTGATTGGGTTCTGGGGAAATTGCCTTCCAGTTCTCTTGAAGAACTTCTTTGATTTGTAGGTTAAGAGAGCCATTTGTGGGACTATGTCCACGTATTCCACGTCATCTGGGCTGAAGCACTCTAGATCATCAAAGCAATACTGATAATCATTAGAGTGTCCACTTCCTGAGACAAAAGCACAACTGTCCTAAAAGGAACTTTGCTGAGCTTGTTGAGACCTTGGAGTCTCAGGAAATATGATGTATGGCCCAGAAGAACAGGATGGCTGCTGGGTGTAAGTCAGGTATTGTTGAGGCTGGGAGGGTCTTGAGCCTTCAGCAACCATTAAAGCGTTGCTAGCAGGAAGACTCAAGAGTCTGCTTATCTGATGACCTCTCTTATTCTCCATTTCCAAACGGTATCCATCAAGGATGTCATAGAGTTTGGTCATGGTGAGTGTATTCAGGTTCTTTGTTCTCTTGATAGAGACATAGTAGAATGTCCACTCATTGGGAAGTTCACTCATGAACTTTCTTATAAGGTCTCTAAGTTCAAGAGCAATTCCCACAGACTGAAGGGAAGAAATGAGATCCATGTACCTGAAGTATTGCTGGTTGAGGGTCTTTCCAGCAACGTAGGTGAAGTTCTCGAGCTGCTGCTTCAGTGAGTCCTTCTTGGAGTCGTTTGAGCTTGAGTACATGTGAGCAAGTGCATCAAACAGTTCTTTTGCTGACTTGCAATGCTCAAACCCCACCATGATGGAGTTGGGAATTGTAGTCATGAGAACAGTCATAGCATTGCTGTCAATGTCCAGCTTCTTCCGGTCTTCATCAGAATAATCTTCAACAGCTTTCTCAATCATGGCACCGTTTCCACCAGCTACCTTTGGCTTATACGGGCCATTGACAATGGATTGCCACATCTTGTTGTCTTGATGCCCGATGAAGCCTTCCATTCGTCTGCTCCATGACCTGAAGTTTTCAGGGGTGATGATGGGTGCTTTAGTCATCGTCCCCATCTCTACTTTAGACTTTTTGAGAGCCATTTTGAGTGTGGTGTAAGGAGGAGTGAAAAACAGGTTGATTAGGATGGGAAGATCTCACAATCAAGAGCCTAAAATGCTCTGATACCAATTGTAGGATCGGGTTTGTCACTTAAACACTTGGATTTCTCTCACACTCACTTATATTACACTCAAATCAGATGAAGTAGAATCTCTTCTAAGAGTTGATAATAATATAATAAGTAGCAAACAACACAAAGAAATAATTTTCAAGGCACTTGTATATATACTTCTCAACTCAAAGATTACAAGACTCTTACAAGCATGAAACATGAGTTACAATGAGAAACTATATATACTAGATCCTACAGCCGGATATACTTTGATACCAGCTGGAAACCTAAGACTAAAGCATATACTACAATGCTAAAGTTATGGTAGTCATGACATGTCCATGACTTACCTTTTGTCACCAACTAAAGATGGCAGCTGTACTAACTTATAAAGGTAAACAGTGGAATAAAGTATGGTCAACTACATGGCTTTTAGAAAACGCCATGCAGTATCTCAGAGGTCTGCAGCGGAGTGTCAGGGAGACCATACTTATGTCCACTGGATAATAGTAGTGTCTTCTGAAGGTAAGTTGGCTTCGGAAGAACAAGTTCTTCCAAAGCCACTCATACTTCAGAAGAGGCTTCTGTACTTCCGAGGCTTGAGGACTTCTTTCATACTTCGGAAGTTGACTTCTGATCTTTCACTTTAAGTCTTGATCTTCGGAAGTGAATACTTTGTCTTCGGAAGAGATCCTTTTTCCTTCGGAAGTTCCACACTTAGCTTCGGAAGTCCTTTATTAGTTGCACCAAAATAGTCTAAGTGATTTGGTTTTGGTTGCACCAGCCTTTCTAGATCCAACACCATGCCAGCATTGGTATGCCACCTTATGAGATGCTATACGGTAGGAGATGTAGAACCCCTGTTTGTTGGGGTGATATTGGTCAGAAGGAGTTGGGGAGTGTTGAGGTGATCGAGGCTACGACTGAGAAACTCGAAAATATCAAAGCCTTTATGAAGGCAGCCAAGGATAGGCATAAGTCGTATGCCGATAAGAGACGTAGATCGATTGAGTTCCAGGTGGGTGACAGAGTTATGTTGAAAGTCTCACCTTGGAAGAGTATCATTCGGTTCAGAAAGCGGAGCAAGTTGAGCCCAAGGTACATAGGACCTTTCCGAATCATTGCTCGAGTAGGAGAGATGGCCTATAGGTTGGAGTTGCCCAGTGAGTTAAGTGGAATTCATCCGACATTTCATGTATCTCATTTGCGAAAGTGTTTGGCTGACGAGGATATGGTTGTACCACTGGAAGATATTGAAGTTGATGAAAGACTCAATTATGTGGAGCAACCAATGGAGATCATTGATCGTAAGGAGAAGAGGTTAAGGAATAAAGTGGTTCCCCTTGTGCGTGTACAGTGGAAGGACATGAAGGGTTCTGAGTCTACGTGGGAGACTGAAGAAGAGATGAGGCAACTGCAGGACCGGTGAAGGTCTTGACAATTACAACACAACAACACAAAGAGGAGATTAACCAAACTTAATCAAACAGTAAACTGGATTAACCACAATAATGATACTAAGAACACAAGTAACAAGTAAGAGACAGAACAAGAGTGTTGGGTTTCAAGGATGCAGTATATTGCTTTCTCAAGTTCTATTACAAGTGTTACAAAGCATAAAGAAAGATACTAGAACATGGTATACTTATACTACAACCTACAGCCGGCTATACTTTGAAAGCCAGCTGGATACAATTGACTAGACACAAACAAAATCAATTGTAGAATCAAAAGGCATATCTGCCTTTTGACCTTGTGACTATGACATGCCATAGCTCACATCCTTATCTATTACAAAAAGGATAAAGTACATAAAGTAAAAGGTTACAGACTCAAGACCTCAATGTACAGTTACCAAAAGCATGGACCTTTTCACCAACTCATGTAAGTTGGTGACTTTACAAAGATGCAGCAGAAAGGTGTCCAGCTTTATGGAACAGTACATCAAATAAAGCATGTTACTAAAAGTCTTCGGAAGAAATCTGTCTTCATAAGATGAAGCTTCGGAAGACTTTGTCTCTGAGGCTTCGAAAGACTTCATATTTGGCTTCGGAAGATATTGGTCTTGGCTTCGGAAGATTTTACACTTAGAATACTTCTAGTGCATGGTGTAAAACTTCCGAAGCAATTCTACTTCAGTTCTTTAGTGCATTGCTTGCAGAGAGACTTTGGATGTTTTGGTTTGCATCAGACTTAAAGGACTCCTTACAAACTCCCCCTAGGCTAATGCTACTAAAACATTTAGAAGATCTTCAGATGTTTGTAGTCTTCAGCACAATCATGACCATGCCCTTCTTCATTAGATGGTCAGGATCATTCAGACTTTCATAGTATCTTCTCATCTCAAAGAGATCATGCAGAGGTAAGTTGATTATGTCTTCCCATGTATAGACATTCTCAACACCTTGATCTCTGATTACATGCCATCTTTCTGGATTGGTAGAGAAGGTCTAGGATAAGATGGGTGTCTCAGCTGCAAGAGGAGCCACTTGTATTGGAGTTGATTGGGCTGCCTCTTCATGCACTTCCTCAAGTTGATCTGACTCAGCCTGAGGTGTAGAGGTAGATGATTTAGGCTTCTTCTTCTTAGACTTTGGTTTAGAAGCCATCCTCTTCTTCCTCTTAGATGACTTTAACTGAGAAAACTGGTCTGCAGCACCTTGTTGATCATCCTTGTCTTTCTCAGTTGGGTGTTCCTCCCTCACAGGTTCAGAAGGAGAGGGAGTTTGACCCTGCTGTGGATCAGAAGATGAAACTTGTTGAGGCTCAGCAGGAGGTTCGGGTTGTGTTGTCTCAGGTTGTTCAACCTTAACCTCCACTTCAGGTGGGACTTGACTTGGAAGAGAGTGTAAGTCAATCAGTTCTCCACTCTTGATCTTCTGCTTGATTACCCTTATATGCTCATCCATTGTGGATAGAGACATAGGGCCAAGTCTCCTTCCGGAGAATCCATACAGCTTCAAGAAGCTCATCATCCTTTGTCTGTCAGCAAACTTCTTCATACTCTTTTGGATGATGGCTCTTGACTTTGCAGCTTCTTCCCTTAGCTTCTTCTTAGTTGTCTTTCTCTCCTTGACTAACTCAAGCTCAAGTTGTTTTAAGTACTCAAACTCAACAAAGTCATAGGGCAAGGGAAGAAGTGCATCTGCCTGATAGAAGCCTGTGGCACTCAGGTAGTTGATCATTTTGATCCTATCTTCTTCTTTGTTTACCTGAGGTTCTTGTTGAACCACATCTTCTTGTACAAGGCTTTCTTGAACTGGGGAGAGAGTAGGAGCATGCTTGTAGAATCTTTTCTGTCTCTTCTCCTCTTTGAATTGGAGAAGTAACCTTGCATCCTCTTTTTCTTTCATCTCTCTTGACACTTCCATGTCAGCCAGTTCATTTAGTTGTTCTAAGGGGAGAGAAATGATTTCATCAATGTCATAGTTCCTGGTCTGCAGGTAAGTAATATTGACTGCCCTCAACTCATCATCTTGAGTATTTGGTCTGGGGCAGCCTTGATTGTAGCTTGCATAAAACCTGAAGACCCAGAGGAACTTTCTCCCCTTAGCTTCCTCTTCCTCTCTCTCTCTCTCTCTTCCTCCTCAATTTCCTCAGGAGTTAAAATCCTTTTTCCTTTGTCACCCACAGACCTTTGTGACTCAAGATGGATAGAGGTTTGGCCTTCATTGCTTGGTGTAGCATCCATGCTCTGGCCAGAGAGAGGCTGAGAAACACCTTCACCAGCAGGTGTCTCAGAGGGAATGTGGATCTCTGTAGCAGTTGATGATGATGAGACAGGGGTCTCAGGTTCTGCCACTGGGCCTTCAGTCAAGGTTTCCCCTATGAAACTAATCTTAGGATCCACCTCAACATCCAGTTGACCGATGGCATTACCTGATTGCCAAAGTCTCCTTCTTAAGCTAAACTCTGCAGTGATCCTGTCTTGGATTCTTTGAGCCAATCTGTCAGCTTGTCTTGAGTTGCTTGGGTTGACAAGTGGCATATTGACTAGATCCAGACCTTCATAGAAGTTCAAATTTTGAAAGTCAAATACTTCTTGTTGCCCTTGAACTCTGTGAAGAATAAGGTCTCTTCTATCAGCATCATACCTCCACCTTATGATGTAGTTTGAAGTTCCTTGAGGTGGGGATGACACAACCCTTGGTATACCTTCCTCAAAGAGACTCCTGATGATAGAGTCTATAGAGTCCACATTAATATGAACTTGAGGAAGTTGCTGAGAATGCACAATTGCATGTGAGGATCGTGAGTCCTCAATGTCTATTCTCTATGAAGAACTCCCAGGTTCTGTGGCTGCAATGACTTTCTCCCCCTTTTTGGTAGCATCACCCACTTGCATAGGTGAGCTGGAGGATAAATCAATCACATCCATAGGTTCTTGTGTTCCTGGTTGAGCTCTTCTTAAAGGTCTCCCAGCTAGTTTTTTCTTAAGATATGAAATTTCAAGTTGCTGATCATTGACCCTGTTGTGTAAGGTAGTCACCTGAGATTCAAGGTAACTGACCTTTGAGACTAGGTAAGTGTATGTTTTAGACAATTTGTGGGCCATTAGTCTCAGATTCCCCTCTTCTTCATCAGAAGAATCATTGGGGGATGAGATGATTGGACCAAAGTCCTCTCTCTCACCACCAGCTAGAGGTTCTTGGCTGCTGGTTTTCCTCTGCTTATTGGCAATCTCAGTTGAGATGTCAGTGGGCTGAGTTGGCATGGTTGATGTCTTAATGATGTAATCACTTGCAGAAGTGAGAGCCTCTTCCATATGGACATCCTGAACAGGTTCAGAAGTGTCCACCTCAATTATAGGTGACTGATGTGGGCTAGACTGAGGAGACTCAGGAGTACTCATCTCTCTTTGAGTAGGGGAAGAGAAGAGAGACTTATGGTACTCACTGAATCCTAAGTCTTCATCAGTATAGAAGGATAGGTTGGGAATGGGTTGATTTAGATCTAAAGGCTGGGGATGGTAACTGTCCCCTGAAGGTTGTTCACTTGAGTGTTGAGACTCAGAGTGAAGGCTTAAGGCTGTTGGGCTTGTGAGCTCATCAGGGTGAGCATGAGGAACCTCAGCCCTGATAGTTGAAGAGGAGTGGTTTGCTCCTCAGGGGAAATGGGAGCTCTAGTGTCCACTTCCTCCTGTAAAGGTGAGTATATGGGGACCTGCACAGACTCAATAGCTTGAGCAGGGGTTCGTTTGGATTTTCTTTGGTAGGTGAGGGTTACTTGAGGCCTTTTTAGTAGTAGAGAGATAGAAGGTGTGGGTTCAACACTAGCTTGTGTTGCTAGGTTGTCACCTTGAACAATGAGCTCTAACATTTTTGGGACAAGGGTTGTTTCTACCCCTGAGAAGCCTATAGTTGTCTTTTTCATGATTTTAAAGATGTCGGGCTTCATCTGTCCCAATTTAAGAATATTATCTGTTTCCCTCAACTATGAGCCCAGTTCACAGTTGAGAATGAGTTGAACATATCTAGGAAACATATAATACTCTAAGGAGTCCAAGTTAGCAAGTAAATTGGTATAGACAAATTGAGAGTACCTGAACTTGACCCCTTGAAGCATTCCATGCACTATGAAGGAAAGATCCTCGGGAATTTGGTCCCACCCTCCATGCTTGTTTGACAAGCTGTGGATAACCACATGGAGTAGGTATTTCCACTGGGATGAGACCTTTCCTTTCCTGAAGGTCTTAACAGAGAAATCTCCCTCATAGCCCATCTGCTCAAAGGAATGATTGACAGTTTCCTTTGGGAAGGACAACTCACCTTCTTCATCATCCAGCTGCAAATTAGTGTTGATGATGGCCGGAGTGATGAAGATTGTCCTCCCTTGCACTGTGGCAGACAGTGCCTTCTCCCCATCCATGATGACCTCTTGGAGAAATCTGGGTTGTTTCTGCGGTTAAGGTTGGCCATTTGAGAAGCTTAAGGATGAAGAAAGGTGAAAAACAAAGGCGGTTTGGGAATTAGGTTTGAGGAATAGTAGAATTGAAGAAGATAGTGAGGGAGAGGGGGAACCGTTGGGTATTTATGTGAAAAAGATTTGAACCAAAGTTAATGAAAGAGGATAAACTTTGAAATCCGAATGTCGGTCCCACCTCTGAAAAAGTAGTTTACTTTTGCTCAAAAAGTAGTTTTCTTGGAATTCGAAAAGCTTCCGAAGGTAAATTATCTTCGGAAGTTTTAATGAAAAAGCTTCCGAAGCTAAAATGACTTCTGAAGATTCTCCTGAGTTTCTTGAAAATTTTGCTTCGGAAGAGAAATAAACACTTGAATGCTTTGTATATAAAACAACAAAGCTTCCGAGAGTTAATTTTGCTTCGGAAGGAAAAAGTCCTTAAAAACAAATAAGTGTCTGAGACAAGTATTTAAGCTTCGGAAGATAGATATAGACTTCTTCTGAAGGTAAAATTTCTTAGACAGTTATTTATTTTGAAGACATGATTTTCTTCCGAAGGTAAAAATATATCTTCCGAAGGATCATAAATTTTTCAAGAATCTAAGGAAAGTCTTCAAAAAGGATTTGATATCCAAATAAAACAGGAGCTTATGAAAGTGAGGAACTAGACAACTTAGGACACATATATATTAAAAAATAATTAAATTAGTTTTAAGAAAAGATCTACTCAAAGTTAATCAGCCCAATAGCTGATATTAGATATTTAAATCTCTGTTCATCAAAAGGTTTTGTAAACAAATCAGCATATTGTTCATCTGAATGAACTTTGACTAGTTTAATTAATCCCTTTTCATAGTTATCTCTTATTAGATGATACCTGATATTGATATGTTTGGTCCTTAAGTGCTGCACAGGGTTCTCAGTAATAGAGATAGCACTATTGTTGTCTATGTGGATAGGAGTCTCCTTGAAGTTAAATCCATAGTCCAGCATCTGATTTTGAATCCAAAGCACTTGAGCACAGCAACTTGCAGCAGCAATGTATTCAGCCTCAGCAGTTGATGCAGACACACAGGATTGTTTCTTGCATTGCCATGAGACAACCCTTCCACCAAGGAATTGACATCCCCCAGATGTAGACTTTGCAGTCATGTTGCAACCACCATAATCACTATCTGTATAAGCATACAGATTGAAGTCAGGATTCTTTGGATACCATAAACCAAGTGTTGAAGCACCTTTGAGGTATCTTAAAATCCTTTTGACAGTGATTAGGTGAGACATCTTAGGGTTGGCTTGATATCTTGCACAAATACATGTAGCAAACATGATATCAAGCCTGCTAGCTGTAAGATACATAAGAGACCCAATCATAGCCCTGTATAAGTGTTCATCTACACACTCCCCCTCAAGATCAGGTCCAAGGGAGTGGTTTCTGGCTATGGGTGTCTTAGAAATCTTACAATTAGTCATGTTGAACCTCTTGAGTATGTCCTGAACATACTTTGACTGACTTATGAAGATGCCTGTTGGAGTTTGTTGGACCATACCAAAGTAGTTTAACCTCTTAAACTTGAAAACGCAGCGGATTAATCATCAAATAAATATCATTTGTAATCTGAAAATATGGTTCATTTCATGACAACAACAAACCCAAGAACATAAGGATCTTATATATGTGTTTGAACTAGCTATCACCAATAAATAACAACCCAAATAAGCAATACATACTACCTTCCAAAGGCTGCTGAAAAACGAGATATTGTTGGACCAAAAGAACCAATGAGCCGGATCAGAAAAACCTTTAAGTCCCACAGACGTCACAACAACTACTGAAGTCCACAACAGCTGAAGATAACACCTGAAGACAAAGTCTGAAGACACAAGTGCTGAAGACAAAGTCTGAAGACAAGTACTGAAGACAAAGTCTGAAGACAAGTACTGAAGACAAAGTCTGAAGACACAAGTGCTGAAGACCAAATATCAGATGTTGTCATAACAGCTGAAGAGGACTTCTTCAGTAGTTGTGACGTTTTACTCTTCAGTAGTTTTATGTTTTATCTTTTCAGTAGTTTTGTAAAACGACTGAAGAGTTTGTTCTTCAGTCGTTGTAGTTTCAGTAGTTTTCTTTTTCAGTAGTTTCATGTTTTATACTTAGCACTCTGACATGTTCTCAGTAGTTGTGAACATTTCAGTAGTTTGTTAAGTGTTAGTTATTTTTGTACTAGATCTGCTAGTTATCACCATCCCGTGATTACAGCAGTGATGACACTCTATATAAGGAGTGTCAACCTTATTGTAACCGTGAATGATTTAGCAATAATATTGGGCATTATTGAAACATTCCTTATCACAGAAATATATTCTCTCGTATTTGTTTACAAATAACAAACTCTTGCTATAATTTGACTAATTCTTGATCTCATTCCGCTGCATTACTCTCTAATACATCAAACTTGTGATCGCTGATCCTGACAAATGGTATCAGAGCTGGTTAATCATTGATCGATTTAATAATTGATCATTGAAACTGCTCTTCAAGATCCAAGATTGACTGAATTAGCATTTTTTTTGCAAGAAACGGTTATAGAGATTGATTTTTCTTTGTTTTTAATCATTCATCCTGAGACTTATTCTTGGTTTTCATTGAGTGTGTTGTGGTCTGTCTAAAATCTTTTAAAAGCTTGGATAAAATTGTTTTTGGAACAAAAATGACTACTCCTTCCAATGATCCTCACAATACTGGTTCCTCAACCAAGCCTCCAATGCTGGTTAGGAATGAGTATAACATATGGCAACGACGTATGCTCCATCACCTGTCTGTTAACAACTCAGGTTGTTGGACATCAGTGGTACATGGTCCACACAAGCCTATGGTGAATAACCCGGAAACCAATCAAATGGTTCCGAAGAGGAAGGATCAATACTCAGATGAGGATAAGAAATTGTTTGAGATTGATGCAAAAGCCCATGGAATTCTGGCCATGGCACTACCCAATGAAATCTATTCTGGGCTAATGCATTATGAATCTGCCCATGACCTCTGGAATGCCTTGAAAGAACAATTTGGAGGAACAGATGAGGTCTTGGCAAATAATAGAGAGATCCTTGCCCAACAATATGAGACATTCTCTCATAGGAAGGGTGAGACACTGACTCAACAGTTTGAGCGGTTCTCCTGTTTGATTCTGAATTAAAAATGGTCAAACATGAGTATACTAATATCCAGATGAATAACAGATTTCTCAGATCACTGCCTGAGAGATGGGATACATATACTATTGTCCTACGCTCCAGTGCAAATTTGGACAAACTATCTCTCACCCAACTTCATGGGAAATTGCTCACATTTGAGAGAGAGATAGAACAAAAGAGAAAACTGTCTTCATCTGGTAAGCTCACTGAAGACTTTGTACCAGGCAACACTGCTCTGGTTAGTCATGAGTCAGAATATGCTTCATCTGAATGCCAGTATGATGAGCATATTGATTTCTCTTCAAACATTTCTGATTCAGCATTTGTGAGTGTTGATAGTCAATTTACTGGGTGTAATAATGAAATCTATGCTTCATCATGGATGATCTCAAGGGGATTGCTGATGATGACTTAGAAGAGATGGATATTTTGAGCCAAATGGCCTTGATAAATATCAGATCTCAGAAGTTCTACAAAAGAACTGGAAGAAAGTTCCCGGGACTCTCTGGCAAAACCAAAGTTGGTTTTGACAAGAGTAAGTTGAGGTGTCACAAATGCCAAAGGCTTGGACACTTTGCTAGAGAATGTAGATCATCTGGATCTAATTCCTCTGCACCTTTTGTGACTTTTCCTAGCAATAGTCAACAAAACAAAGGGCAACATCCTGTCAATTCTAGTCATCAGTCTCAACTACAATCTCCTGCATATTTTGTTCCTCAGGGTCAAATGCCTTACCCTTACCCGTGTTATTACATGCCACAAACCAGTCAAGTTCAAGCTCCTATGGTAGCACAACCTCATGCACTTCCAGAACCTCAACCTTCTCATCAACCCTCTCAACCTCAACAACATAGCTTCTTCACCCCTGAAGTTGTTGACTGGAGCAGCTTGCCAGATGACATGTCTGGTCATGAACAACTGTTCACAAGTGCTGCTCAACATGGTGGTGATAGTCCTTTTGGGAATCTGGCACTTATGGCTCTGGAGTCAACTGAGGGTTCCTGCTCAATTGCATCATCTTCACAGGTATCTTCAGAGGCTAAAGCCAAGTTATGTTCTGAATCATGCATTGCTGCCTTTGTCTCTATTAGAGAGGCAAATGTAGCATTAATAAATCAAAAACTTGAGTTTGAGAAAACAATTTCCAAAAGACAAGCTGAGTATGAGTCTGCTCTTAATAGTAAAAATGATGAGATTTATAAGCTTAAATGCCAATTAAATGATGAAAAGGCTAAGCTAGAGGTTATTCTTGAAGACCAGAGAAGTCTTAAAGAAACCCTTGCAGTCACCCAAGTAGAGTGTGATCGATGGGTACAATCATGCAAAGGTTTTGAGATGCTTCTTAGTAAGCAATCAGCTTCCAATGTGAAGTTTGGAATTGGTTATAATCACACAGCTCCTCCTACAGATTTTGCTCCAAAAGTAGAAGTGAAATCTGATGGAGAAAGCAATAACCAATCCACCTCATCATGTGATTCACTTTTTGATAAAGCATCATCAAAAGTAGAAGTCAGCACTAAGCCCTCTCAGAACCTATCAGCTGAAGTTGATGGTTCAATTGCTGACACTCACATGATCAAAGAGTTGGTCAACTCAGGAGTTATTTCTGAAAGTCCTGAAAGGACTGGAGAGCAAGAACTAACACCTGAAGTTCAAACTCCAACTACTGTCAGCACTGAAAAAAGAAAACTGTCAGTAGAAAGAGTTTGAAGACTACTAAAGAGGAAGCCAAGAAAGCAAATAATGCTTCCAAAGTACTGAAGAGCAAGTCTTCAGTAGTTTCATCCTCTTTAGTTGATGATCAACATAAGATGAAAAAAAAACCATGTGAAGTATGTGGTTTGTTTAATCATCTTACAAATGATTGTTGGTACAAAAGAGGATCCGAACTCAAACATAAAGAGGAAATTAAAGAGAAAATGGTTAAAATGAAAAATGAGTTTAAAGCCACATTTGTACCAGCAACATCAAAACCTGTAACCCTTAAGTCCAAAAAGAAATCCAAAAAGGAAGGGGTTAAACAGGTAACAGCTGAGATTGCTCAAAAGAAGAAGGTGCAACATAAGAACTTATCAAACTCCAGTGCTAATGTGTCTGAAGAGCTGAAAGCTTTATCACAAAATCAGACACAGCTGGTTATGATGGTTCAACATCTATTGGGAAGAGTCAACCAATTAGATGTTCCTATGTTGAATCCACGGAAAAGGAGGTCCAAGCCAAAGGATTCCTCTTCTTCACCATCTTCTTCCTCTCAGGCTGTTATTTCCAACAAACCTGTTAGTCCACCACCTGTTGATGTGAATAGGCCCAAAACCAAAAAGGTTTGGGTCTCAAAATCTAACTAATTTGCTTTGTTCTGCAGGGTTCTTCAACATGCCACAGAGGCATCTGGTATGTAGACAGTGGAGGATCCATGCATATGACAGGAAACAGATCACTTCTTAATGACTACTCTCAAGGAAGGAAGGGATTTGTATCTTTTGGCAATGATGCAAAGGGTTACATCATCGGCAAAGGTTTTGTTTCCAATGGGGAAATAAAGTTTGATGATGTTAACCATGAGGAAAATCTCAAGTACAACCTCTTGAGTGTCAGTCAAATGTGTGACAAAGGCCATGTTGCTCTTTTCACAAGTCAGAACTGCCGGATTCTGTCATCCAAAGTTCTAAGTTTGATTGATAAGGTGTTGGATAAACACACTCTCCTTAAGGCCAACAGGACAGGAAGAGTGTATGCCTTAGATCTTTCTAAGAAAATAGATCTCAAAGGCCATCCTTGCCTATTTTCCAAGGCTTCCCCTCAAGAATCTACACTATGGCATAGAAGGCTGGGTCATGTTAATCTCAAAAACATAAATCAGCTGATAAACCATGGTTTAGTAAGGGGATTGCCTATGAAGGAGTTTAAATGTGAAGATGACTGCACTGCTTGTTTAAAAGGAAAACAGCACAAAGTCTCATTTCCCTCCATAGAAGAACCTAAGTCCACAGCTTGCTTACAGCTTCTTCACATGGATCTCTTTGGTCCTGTGAGAGTGATGAGTATGGCTAAGAAGAAATATTGTCTGGTAATTGTGGATGATTACTCCAGATTTGTATGGACTTTCTTCTTGCATTCAAAGGATGAAGCAGCTCAGAAGATTATCAACTTTGTGTTGTATGTTGAGAAGCAGTATTCCCTCTCAGTCAAGTGTATTAGAAGTGATAATGGAACAGAATTTAGAAACAATACACTTGATGAGTTCTACCTCTCAAAGGGAATCAAGAGGCATTTTAGCATTCCAAGAACTCCTGAACAAAATGGAGTAGTGGAGAGAAAGAACAGGACCCTTATTGAAGCTGCAAGGTCCATGTTGGCTAACTCTGGATTGCCAATGAGTTTTTGGGCTGAAGCTATCAATACAGCTTGCTATGTACAAAATAGAGCTCTAGTAAATAAGAGGTTGATGAAAACTCCATATGAAGTTCTTCATCATTTGGCCCCTCTAATTTCATTCTTTAGAGCTTTTGGATGTCCTTGTTTCATTCTCAACACACGGGATCAACTCCAAAAATTTGATTCTAAGGTGGATGCAGGGTACTTTGTTGGTTATTCATCAACTTGCAAAGCATACAGAGTCTTCAACTGTAGAACAAAGATGGTTGAAGAGACTCTACATGTTAAGTTTAATGAATCTCCAAAGGACAAGATTCCACAAAACCCTGTGGAGATATTTGATTTGGACATACTGCAATATGTTCCTCATCAAACTCCTGCTGTTGCTCCTGTCAACAGTTCACCACCTGGTGGTACTGCTGGTGCTGATGATGATGATAGTAGTACTCACCTCTTCAAATTTAGTGATCAACTGCCTGATTCAGCTAGACCTGATGTTCCTGTAGCCCAGCAGCACAATCCACAACAAATGCTGATGAGATTTCTACAACTTCAACTTTCTTTGAACTACCATCTACTGATTGGTTTCAAGGAAATACTTCACCATCACCATCTGTTGCTGCTGAGCCTGCTACAAACACTTGCACTGATCTCATTGTGTACCAAGATCTGAAGAATCACCCTATGTCTCAAATCATTGGTGATATCACTGCTGGAGTATCAACAAGAAGTCAATTGTCAAATTTCTGCTTCTATGCTCTCTTCATTAGTCAGCAAGAGCCAAAGAATTATCACATTGCTTTAAAGGACAATGGATGGGTTGATGCCATGCAGCTTGAGCTTCTTCAGTTCAAGAAACAACAAGTGTGGGAACTGGTTCCTCTACCTCCAGGTAAGTGTGCAATAGGCACTAAATGGGTGTTTAGGAATAAGACTGATGAAAATGGGCTTATTGTTAAGAACAAGGCCAGACTGGTTGTTCAGGGGTTTGCACAAGAAGAAGGTATTGATTATGATGAAACCTTTGCTCCTGTAGCCAGACTGGAAGCAATTCGACTGTTTTTAGCTTATGCTGCTTATCAAAATCTTAAAGTTTTCCAAATGGATGTCAAAAGTGCTTTTTTGTATGGGAAAATTAAAGAAGAGGTTTATGTATGTCAACCACCAGGTTTTGAGGACAACAAGCATCCTAATTGGGTGTACAAGCTTGATAAGGCTCTTTATGGGTTGAAACAAGCTCCTAGAGCCTGGTATGAGACATTATCAAACTTTCTTCTTGAAAATAATTTTACTAGAGGTTCCATAGATAAAACTTTATTCATTAAGAAAGCTGGGCAGCATAATCTACTTGTTCAAATTTATGTAGATGATATTATTTTTGCATCTTCTGATCCACAGTTGTGTGATGCCTTTACAAAGTTGATGCAACAAAAGTTTGAAATGAGTGCCATGGGGGAATTACAATTCTTTCTGGGTTTGCAAATCAAACAAAAGGCTGATGGAATTTTCATTCATCAGTCCAAATATACAAAAAATCTTTTGGAAAAATTTGATTTACAAAATTGTAAACCTTGTTCTACTCCCATGTGCAACACCACACAACTGGATACAGATCAGAAAGGTAAAGTGGTTGATGAAACACTTTACAGATGTATGATTGGGTCCTTGATGTACTTAACAGCTTCTAGACCAGATATTATGTTTGCTACATGTGTTTGTGCTAGATTTCAGGCTGCACCTAAGGAGTCTCATTTGATTGCAGTCAAGAGGATCTTTAGATATTTGCAAGGCACTCCATCTCTAGGTTTATGGTATTCTACTAGACATTCTGGTAAATTAGTTGCTTTTTCTGACAGTGACTATGCAGGGTGTAAGTTGACCAGGAAATCAACTTCTGGTGGATGTCAATTCCTAGGCAACTGTTTGATTTCTTGGCAGAGTAAGAAACAAACCTCAGTTGCTACATCAACTGCTGAAGCCGAGTACATTGCTGCTGCAAGTTGTACATCTCAGGTATTATGGCTTCAAAACCAATTATTGGATTATGGCATAACTGAGACTAAGACTCCATTGTTAATGGACAGCTCTTCAGCTCTTTGTATTGTCAAGAATCCTGTCCAGCACTCTAGGACTAAACATATTGAAATCAGACACCATTTTATTAGAGATTGTTTTGAAAAAGGTCTGATTGATCCAAAATTTGTTCCTAGTGCTGATGAGCTTGCAGACATTTTTACTAAGCCTTTGGATAGTTCAACTTTCCACAACCTGGTGTTAAGGCTTGGTATGCTGCAGCTAGAATAAGTGACAACTACTGATGATCTCAGTAATAAATACTGATGATCATTGGTAACCATGTCATATATAAGTACTGATGAGTTCATTTTCCCTCAGTAGTTTTTATAACTACTGAAGGCTACATTCCTCACAAGTACTGAAGTACTTTATTTGTTAAAACACCTGATGTAGTTACAACAGCTGATGAAATCACAACAGCTGTGTAGCTACAACTACTGATGTCAGAAATGCAGATAAGTACTGATGACCAATGAAACTCTGAAACTCAGATTTAAGTCTGATGAGTAAGTGTGGAGGTCAGACTGAAACAGCTGAAAAGCTATGAATTGACGAAAACAGCTGATGAGTAATTTCTCTTCAGTTGTTTCTACAACTGCTGTTTCTAAACAACTGAAGCCAAACCTATGTCTTCAGTAGTTTACAACTACTGAAGACTAACACCAAGTCTTCAGCTGTTTACAACAACTGATGACAAACCACTGTCGTCAGTAGTTTCACAACTACTGATGACAAACACCATGTCCTCAGTTGTTTCACCAATGAAGTCAAAGTTGTCTTCAGTAGTTTTATAACTACTGAAGACTAACTCAAGACTTCAGTGTTTCAAACATCTGACGGTTAAAACCAAGTCTTCAGTTGTTTTATAAACACTGATGATCATACCAATACGGTCAGTCTCTTCAAATCTGAAAGTTAATGCCACGTCATCAGTAGTTTCAACGAATGATGACTAACACCAAAACCTTCAGACGTTCATAACCCTACCCTATAAATACCTTATCCCACCAGAGTTTTTCTCACCTCTCCTCTCAAACCTAACGTTCAAAAACTCTGTAACCTCTCTTCATCCATGGCGACCATGCAACTAAAACCACGACACAACTGTGTCGCTCACCTTACCAAATCGCCATACTGGACCAAGTTTCACAACGCCATTGATTTAATGGTCCAGTCACCTTACCAAACAGCTTTTCTGTTAAACCCCACCATATATGCCGAATCTCTTGGCCATTCTGGACAACCGTCACTCTGGTCTCTGAGGAGAATGACACAGAGTCTCTTCCAGCGTCTGTCAATGGTCAAAAGGTGGTCATCACTCCAGAGATTCTTCGCCAAACCCTCAATCTGGATGATGCCACTTTCCCGAGTTATCCAAAGGGCACCACAGATCTATCATTTGCCCACCATGGATACGAAGGTAACCTGAGTGCCTCTACCATATTGAGAAGAAACATTTCCAGGATGCTGAACGGCTCATTTTTCATATGGTCAGTGTCTGCCTGGCCCCCAAGACTTCATCATGGGATCAAATGTCCACAAGGTGGCAACAGGTATTGTACTCCATCCTTAAGCAACAACCTTTAAATTTTTCTGAAATACTATTCTTAGAGCTCAAGGATATGGCCCAAAAACAAATTGTAATCGTTGGATATTATATCCTCGTTCATAATGGCCATAATTGAAAACCAGCTTCAAGCTGAGGGACTTGTTGGCCTGGGAGTCCCTGCTATGGCGTATTGCCTGAAGTATACTCCCGGCACAACTCTGACCAATCACTCAAAATGGCTACCAAGCTGCGCAAAACCCACGCAGCTGGAACCCACAGCCACCACCACAAAATCCAAATAAGTCCCCACCAAACCAAAAACAAAACGAACCAAAACAGCTATTCAGGAAGATGATCCCCTGAAGATGCTCCTGTACCACCAAGACAGGATATACTTGACAAGATCAAAGATCACAAGTTTGAAGTATAAGAGTGTAATGCAGCGGAATGAAGAGATGAATAGTCAAGTTATCCAGAGAGTGTTATTTGTAACAAATGCGAGAGAATTTTCTGTGATTTGGAATGTTTCAATAATGCTCATATTATTGCTTAATCATCACAGTTACAATAAGGTTGGCACTCCTTATATAGAGTGCAATCACTGCTGTAATCACGGGGGTGGTGATTACTAGCAGATCTAGTACAAAAATAACTACTTCTTAAAAAACTACTGAAATGTTCACAACTACTGAGAACATGTCAGAGTGTTAAGTATAAAACATGAAACAACTGAAAAAGAAAACTACTGATGCTACAACGATGAAGAACAAACTCTTCAGTCGTTTTTCAAAACTACTGAAAATAGAAAATATAAACTACTGAAAGCCAAACCATCACAACTACTGAAGAAGTCCTCTTCAGGTTGTGTGACAACATCTTCAGACTTTGTCTTCAGCCACTTATGTCTTCAGACTTTGTCTTCAGCACTTGTGTCTTCAGATGTCTTCAGCACTTGTTGTCTCAGACTTTGTCTTCAGCACTTGTGTACTTCAGACTTTGTCTTCAGCCTTGTGTCTCAGACTTTGTCTTCAGCACTTATGTCTTCAGACTTTGTCTCAGTGTGTCTTCAGCTATGTGGACAGTAGTTGTTGTGACGTCTGTGGGACTTAAAGGTTTTCTGATCCGGCTCATTGGTTCTTTTGGCAACAATACTTGCTGGTGTAAACACCCCAGTAGTACAGAGACTCAACAGCCACAGCCGCTCAGGATTCCTCTCAAAAGGAGCCTGAAGCAACCAAAGAAGGGGTACCCACAAATCTGGAATCTTCCTCATTTGAGGAGATTGCCATTGAAACGCACCATTCTCCCCAGGTGCATACGGATTTTACCCTATCTCCTCTTGAAAATGCCCCAAAGTCCAACAATTATAATTGCAAAACGTGCTGACTCAGCTGCATGCCTCTCCTCCTCCCCAACAACCACCAAAAGGAAAACCACGTGATTTAAGGGGAAGAGGAATCAACATGCTTCTGACAACCCACAGCAAGGGGTTTAAATGTTCTGTCTCCTAGTGTAGATAAGGAGATCAAATATCTGGTGAGGCTGCCACCTCTTCTGCATCAGCACATGATCAGACTGAGGCTGGAACATGGCTAAGACCTCATCAGAGGCAACAGCTGATGAAGGACATCGTCCTGAGGCTGGAAGTCCCCAGTTCCAAGAAAAAGGGGCACATGCTACAACTGGTCTACACCCAGGGCATGTCCATCTTGCTACTAGCAGGAGGTCAGGTGATTCAGCATCTGCTGATGATGACCTGGGCGTCTTTTATGATGTTCTAGCCCAGAACACAATTCTTGAGGAAGAAGTCAGTAGACTACAAAGACTACTTGACCAATTCTCTCAAGAAGCAAGTCCATCTGACACCACCATACACCCACAGATGGCACCTTCACCTGAAGGTCTCCTAAACACTCAGCCAATCAAAACATACAATCCACCAGCCTCTACCTCTGGCACTGCTTCTCAGGGACAGAACCCCTCTGAGCAAACAGCTGCTATCTTCCAGAAATCCCTACCTCTCATCACCCCCAATGATCTCAGACATTGTGATCAAAACCTTGGATGAGAGGCTTCCCTCAATCATACAGCCCCTGGTGGAGGAGATTGTGAGCACAAGGCTTTCTACTACTCAAACCCTTGCAACCAATGCAACCAAAAAGGGGGAGAGTCAGTTGAAAGAATAGGAGATTGAGAAGGAAGAGGAGGTTGTGAAGGAGACTGAGAAGGAAGAAGAGCATGTGAAGGGAACTGACACTGATCAAGTGAGTGAAAGTCACAAAGACTTTCATATCACATATAAGAAGAGGAAGATTGAAAGAAAAGAAAAAGAACCCCAAAAAGAACTCAAACTTGATGAGATGATCAAAATGGCGGATGCTACACATAGTAAATCTATGGACTCCATTATTGATCAACTATATAGACAAGGGTTCGATACTGCACAGCTTGACTCAGAGATTAGAAGACTTGAAGTTGAAGAAATTAACTCAAGATGGGCAAGTTATGATGTGTTAGAAAGAGAAAGACTGGAGATCATGATCAGATTCATTGCAAAGTATCTTGGAAGATCATTGATAGAGATTAAGTCATGGACCAGGGACAGTATCTTGGCAATAACCACCAAGATCTGTACGTCTGAAGCATACACTAAGGGATTAGTGATTGAAGCACTAAATGAAGCAGGTGCTGGGAACAGAAATGAACTAGCGAAACACTCCAAAGCCTCACTCACTACAAGAATGCTAGAACAACCTGCAAAACCTACCACTTCAAAATCACCATTACCACAACCCATTAAACCAATTCCTTTACCCTCAAAACAAACAGCCGACGATGCATCCAAGAAGAAGAAGAGAAGGATGTTGAGGCTAGAAGAAGAAGAAGAAGAGGATGATGAGGAAGAAGATAGGTTGCCTCTTTCCGCAGTCCTAACTTTGCCTAAAGCCAAATCTATGCCCATCACTCCCACCTCACAGATGGAGACTGTGAGAGTAAAGATAGAAGAAGAGCAGCAGCAAAGGCTTCATGATGAGGAAATGCTGAAAAGCATAGACAAAACTTATGCTGCTTCTTCATCTATAATAAGTATGAAGAAAGAAGCTCTGAGACTGTACACCCTTGCCAACACATTTCAATATCAAAAGGAAAAGGTGAGGATATGGCCTGATCCTAGGGTGGCTCACAGAATTGTGAAGAAAGACATTCCTGCGAGATACAAGGGCCAGATAAAAAGGATCGTAGATGAAGAGATCACAGTGGTCCTTGTAGTATCACCCTGGGAAATTGTAGAAGACTTCAAGAAGGCTTATGAGACTAAACAGCCTCCCCAAAAGATGTTAGAAAACAGAGTAATTAAGAAGGGGTTAGTCTACAAGAAGCTTGAGAACTTCAAACAAAATGAGCTCAGTCTGTTACTTGAAGGTACTCACCCAGATGAGTTTGCATACAGACAGATTACAACAGTTGAGCTCAAAAATGGCAAACAGGCCAAGTACATCTCAGAGCTGTATGGGCGTGTAGGATTGTTTGATGGTGAACCAGAGAATCTTACCATGGAAGAACAAATCATGTTTCTCAGAGCATACACCAGAGAATCCTACAGGCTTATACATGGGAAGTAAGTCTCATGGATGGGGGAACAGCTCAGTGTCCAATTCCCCAATACAGAGCTCCCATCCATACCTTGCCAACCAAATCATCAGAGACTTATTTCCAGGCCAGTGCTTATATGGGTCATCTTCTCAACTGATCAAGAAGGAAAAAGACCAACTATTTTGCCAACAATAAGTGGGACCTCAATAAAGTTAAAGGTTTTGGCTGCATTGGTTCAGGGGGAGTTTGTTGGACCAAAAGAACCAATGAGCCGGATCAGAAAAACCTTTAAGTCCCACAGACGTCACAACAACTACTGAAGTCCACAACAGCTGAAGATAACACCTGAAGACAAAGTCTGAAGACACAAGTGCTGAAGACAAAGTCTGAAGACAAGTACTGAAGACAAAGTCTGAAGACAAGTACTGAAGACAAAGTCTGAAGACACAAGTGCTGAAGACCAAATATCAGATGTTGTCATAACAGCTGAAGAGGACTTCTTCAGTAGTTGTGACGTTTTACTCTTCAGTAGTTTTATGTTTTATCTTTTCAGTAGTTTTGTAAAACGACTGAAGAGTTTGTTCTTCAGTCGTTGTAGTTTCAGTAGTTTTCTTTTTCAGTAGTTTCATGTTTTATACTTAGCACTCTGACATGTTCTCAGTAGTTGTGAACATTTCAGTAGTTTGTTAAGTGTTAGTTATTTTTGTACTAGATCTGCTAGTTATCACCATCCCGTGATTACAGCAGTGATGGAACTCTATATAAGGAGTGTCAACCTTATTGTAACCGTGAATGATTTAGCAATAATATTGGGCATTATTGAAACATTCCTTATCACAGAAATATATTCTCTCGTATTTGTTTACAAATAACAAACTCTTGCTATAATTTGACTAATTCTTGATCTCATTCCGCTGCATTACTCTCTAATACATCAAACTTGTGATCGCTGATCCTGACAGATATAGATGAAGAGAATGATGTTCTTGAACAGCCAAAACACCAAGAAGAGGTGTCCTCAAGCTTCCATACCCACAAGCATCAAGCATACACCATTCTTGCTAGGATTTGAGCACCAAATCGGATCAAGAAAGCTGCTGGAATCTTGTTCCAGCCGTGAACATCAACAAAGCTGCTAGAGCTTTGTTCCAGCCGTAATATCTTTCTTCCAAAGAAAGAATGATGTTCTTGTGACCCTTTTGCATATGAGAGAGAGAGTGTGAGATCTGAAATGGAGAGTGTGTATGTTCTAGGAGAGCCAAAACTCAAGAGAGAACAAAAGAAAAACAAAAGGGAGAGGGCTGCCCAAAGGGGGCGGCCGAATCCACTTATTTTTAGGGTTTTCCCCCAAAACTTTTTTATACTTTTTAAACAAAAGTTTTAATAAGTTATGTAATTACCCCTTTAATTATATAACTTATACACACACTCCTATTATTTGATGTTATTTAACCAAATTAAACAACATTACAAATAATATCCATGAACAAAATATCCATATAAGTTGTTCAATCTCATATGCAACTTATTTAGAAAACCCATTTTCTAAATTGGTGTATTTATTTAATTGCATGATCATATCATCAATTAAATATTAATTGGTGTTTGCTAAGCTTGTTATTGGGTATGACCCGACTTAGATCATAACGTACTAACCACATCAATGTTCTATGTGTCTTGGGCATAAAGAATCCAACAATCTCCCACTTGCACAAGATGCATAGAAGATTGATGCAAGCAGTAAATACCGCCTAACAACGTTTTACTACCCTTAATACGCATGAGTTTAAAGCCATTCAATAACATCATCCCCTTCAAGTTCCAAACTTGAAATGATTTAGGTGAATCGATCATCTATCCTTTTGTTACAGATGTCCTGTTAAATCCAAAGACACAGAATGATCATTCCTTGTTGATTTAACTTAATCAGGCCTTAGAAATCTTGCTCTCAACGAATAAGAGGAACAAATCCCATCTTGACTGCATACGTTTCTCACAATCACTTGTGTCACACCTGAACATAGCCTTATGTATTGTCCATTATTTCAGAACAGAGAAGAACTAACTCAAGGTATAACATTTGGTGAATATCAAAACCCAATATGCATCTCAGGTCTGAGGATACTAAATGATATTTGCCTTTACTCAAAATTACTTATGATCAATAAAAGAGATTCTATGTAGTAATATTTGAGACGCGGGTCAGTCCAATATTTGCATCCCCCAAATATCTATGAACCTTGGCAGCAACCAATTGCTCTATATTCATTCCTAATGAATATCCACCAATCCATGTTCATAATAGTCTTACGTTCATATTTGTTCCCACAAACATGACCGACTACAGACATTTAGAATAATAAACATATTCATGGATGTAAACATGCTAAAAAGGAACATAACTCAAATATATAAAAGAGTTAAATAATACAATTGTTCCATATTTTATATGCTAAACAGATCAATTCCAATCACTAGAATATCGAAGTCCTAAGGCACAAGTATGACCCTCATACTTTGCCCTCACAAGGAGCTTCGTGAGTGGATCCGCAATGTATTGATCGGTGTGAACTTTACGAATACATATTTTTTCCCTTTTCAACTTCATCCCTTATGCAGTTGAATTTCCGCTCAATGTGCCTAGCCTTTTGAAGAGGACAGGGTACTTTGATTCATGTAATCGTACCCTCGTGATCACAAAAGGATTTCTAGGGGTCTTGAATGGTAGAGACCACCCTAGGTAGGCGATAAATTTCTTTATCCATGCAGCTTCCTGAGCTGCTAATGAAGCGGCTATGTATTCGGATTTTGTAGTGGACAATGCTACTCCATTCATAATGAAGACATACCCCTATTGAGAATCATCTCGAACGGTTTGGAACTTGCATCCGTGTAACTCTTTACAACAAGTTCCTCTCCATCAGATCCGTATATTAGAAACATTTCCTTAGTCCTTCTAAGGTATTTCAATATACTTTTAATAGTCATCCAATGGCTATTATCTGGATTCTTCTAATATCTGCTCGTCATGATTAACGCGCATGACTCGTCCAGTCTAGTGCATATCATCGCATACATGATGGATCCTATAGCTGACGCATATGGGATGTCCTTTATTTGATATTGCTCATCCTTTGAGCTTGGACATTGAGGTGTACTCAATATTGTCCCTCTTTGAATAGGTATCATACCTTTCTTAGAGTTTTTCCATCTTGAACCTTTTCAAGACTTTATTAATATATGCACTTTGATTTAAACCTATCAACCGCGTCGATCTATCCCTATAGATCTTTATTCCAAAATATAGGCGGCTTAAACGAGATCTTATATGGAAAAACATATTCCAAGGTAGGTTTTAACACCTTCCATGGTTGGAATATCATTTCCAAATAGTAGTGTGTCATCAACATACAACACTAAGAATACAATTATGCTCCCACTAGCTTTCATATATACACAACCTTCTCGATGCTTGTTTCAATCCACAGATTGATCACTTTAACTTATATACTTTATTAGGATGTCATGGATCGACAAAACCATCATGCTGAACTATATGGACAGTCTCTTCGAGATGTTCATTAAGAAAAGCGGTTTTGACATCCATTTGCCAAAACTCATATTCAGAATATGCAGTTATGGGACATAATATCCTAATCGACTTTAGCATTGCCACGGGCGTAAGAGTTTCATCATAATCAACCAATTGAGTTTTATGGAAACCTTATGCTATAAGTCTTAACTTATAAGTATTCAAGTCTCCATGTCTATCTGTTTTCATCTTGAAAACCCACTTGTATCCAACCGGTTTGGGAGTTAAGTGGAGGGTCAACCAATTCCCAAACTTGGTTGTTATACATGGATTGCATCCTTACGTTCATGGCTTCTAGCCATTTGTCCCAATCCAAATTGGACATAGCATCTTGGTATATGGTTAGACTACAGGGGTCAACCACATAGCATCCATTCTTGGAATATTCATATCACTTTAGATGGAATACTAACTCTACCAGATTTGTGAACGTTTTGTGTGTATTTATCAACCTCTTGATCATCATCAACAACCTCTTGTTGGTAGCTAGTGTCAACCAAAAGTGTACCGGCTTGTGGATTTTGATCCTTATCAAGTTCCACAGTTCTATACGTCATTCCTTCCATAAAGAACTCGGTTTCCAAGAACTTAGCCTTTCGAGCAATAAATACTTTTGCTCCGTTGAGTCAAAGAAACAGTATCCCATACAGTCTCTGTGGATTCTCAATTTATATACACTTTCTTTGTCCGGGTCATATTCATAATATGAGCCTCAGAGAGCAATGCAAAGACCCAAAATGATAAAGGTGGTTAGCTCATATCCATAATAAATTGAACCATATCCAAATAGGGTTCAGTTTCTCCTTAATGAAGAACATAGATAGTTATGCAGAGTTGATATTCTACTTCATTATTGAAGATTTTGAACATTTCAAAAGCTTCATACTTATGTGTCATCAAGTGCACACAATAATAGCGACTGTAATCATCGGTAAAATAATGAAGTATCTTTCACCAATCTTTGTCATTGTCTTAAAAGGACCACATACATCCAAATGTATCATTCCTAATAAGTCTTTTGGTTCACACTTATCAAATGAAACATTTTCATTTGTTTCCAAAAGACCATTCTTTTGAAGTGTTTGAATCCAATTCTTGTTTATGTGACCAAGACGACAATGTCAAAGATAATAATAACTTAAACCCATTTTAAGTTTCTTGGTGCTTAATGTGTATATTGAGTTATTATAGGACGAATTATCATGAACCAATTCATGGATATCATTAAAAGGGCATATCCTTAAAATGAAATAAATCATCCATAAAACTTAATACCATTATTTACAAACTATAAATCATGATCATATTATATTAATAGGAAACATTAATTATGTTCCTAGTCAAACTAGGTGCATACAAAAGGTTTTGAGAACAACTTCCAAACCATTTGAAAATCTCAAAATAGAGTTTCCCTCCTTGAAGCGCACATTTCTTTTGAACCCCTTTGCAACAATTGCAAGTATGAGTCTCACATCCGGTATCCAATACCCATGTGTTTGAAGAAATGTCATTTAATACAATGTGTGAATCATGAAAATTGTATTTGAGGTTTGCTCAACATCCCTCTTGTCTTTCAACTCCTTGAGATAGGAGGGACAATTCCTTTTCATTATCCTATCTCTCCATACTCAAAGCATGGATCGTTCTCCGTTACCTTAGGCTTCATAAGCTTAGGTTTTTCGAGGTTTCGTATTAACCTTTGCTTTGATGTATTCCTTTCCTTTGGCAATAATTGCCTTAGGATCGGGATTGGCCATTTCTTATAGCCTCCCTCATTGATCGAGAGAATAAGTAGAACCTCTCTACCCATCCCTGCCTCGGTTGCTTTGAGCATTGCGTGAAGTTCACCAATGCTCTTGTCCCACCCGTTCATATTACAGTTTATTATGAATGTCTCAAAACTTTAGTTAGGCAATCAAGGATCCAATCCTTGGCCAACTACTTTGAGACAGGACAGTTAAGCATCTTGAGGCTATCAATGTGGCTTTTCATCTTAAGAATATATAAGATGATATCGATTGGGTTTCTTCCATGTGACATGCATAAAGTGCTCGAACCGTTTCGAAGCAATCTACTAAAGTTTGTTGAAGCAACATTTCCTTCAACTAGATTATCATGTCATATGCCCCATGATGCTCCAAACCCTTTTGGAGTTCGGGAATCATACTCCCAACATGAGGTAGGATACTTTCATAGAATCCTTAATGTGCCTAAGCCAATCGTCAAAAGCCTTAACATCAACAGCGTTGGTTGGTGAGGTATGGGATCGTCAAGGACATAGGCCTTTACTCATTCTTGAGAACGATTCTCAAGTTTTGAAAATGAGTCCATAAGGTTATTATGGTTAAGACGATTCCCTTTTAAGATGGTTCTCGGTGATAGGGTAGGGACGGTCGGGGTAGTAGCATTGTTGTTTGCGGCCATTACTACAAAATTACAAAGTTCATTTTAGTATTTCTGAAAAATGCATTTTAACTATTAATACCCTTTACACGTCTCATAGACAATTAATAATTAAAATCTAGAATCCAACGTTACATTTAAATTATGGTTAGGTGACCTTTATCCCATTATTTAAATTAACAAGGTAGTCAACAGTTGACAATTGCAACCTATTGCAACTTCTAGTCTTATGGGATCGGTTAAACATCATATGTTTAGTCGGCATGTTTAATCCCATCAACACCATTGTACGCCATGCTTCGGTGACCCTAATCACATGGTTTCCAATTCAAGTCGTCCTACTTACACACACGTGTGAGTTTTCACATACAAGCGGTTAGGTGACCTTTATCCCACAAGTACGTTAGACTCACCTCAAAGATACAAGTTCCCTACAAGTTGTTAGGTGACCTTTATCCCACAATTAGTTCCCAAGTGATTCGAGTGTCGTGTAAAAGGATGGTGTTAGACTTGTTACCAAAGGGATTTAAGTTTCATTAATTCTAGTTATGAAAACTCTATGTACCTTGTATTCGCATGCTTTCAAATACATGGTACCCTATGGTTCTATTTTAATAAAACTTCTTTTATTTTGAAATCATTAATCCTTTTAATAACCTTTTATTAGTCACTTAATGATTTGGAACCAAAAATTCAGCTTGTTATGATAATTTATTTAGATTGTTAAGCATATCCATATATCAAACAATCAACATAAAATGAATAATCAAACAAGCATATATCAAACAACCACATGTGCATAACCATAGCCACTATGTTAACAACACTTGTTTGCCATCAAAAGTGTTATCATTAGGTCTTTCCTAAGGGTTGAACACAACACAAAGACGAGATCTCCAAAGACCCCCACTTGAACTTGCATCCAAATGCTTCAAGTCCTTCTCTTGTGTCTTCCTTTAGTGCTTCCATCTTGTGCATCTTCTTTTACAAAATTTATATCCTAATACAAATTTTCTAATAAAGGAAAACATACTTAATTTATCTATTACATCACAAATGAATGAATATATAGATTACATCCAAACATAAGCACAAAGGAATAATTATTACAACCCATAAGAATGAAATCAACCAAAACAAACATCCATTCAAAACCAAATCAACACAAGGTCAAGGCTAGGTTATGCACCAATATGAAACATCATACAAGAACCAAATAAACCCTCATATGACCCTAAATTTTCAGCCAACATAAACCATGAATTTAGGGTCTTTTGTCCAAACAAAACATAATCAACTACTTGATATCTTACTTTCAAGGTTTAATCACTAGCATGTTGGATATAACCTTGAAAGGTTGGGGATTTATTATCATCAACATAAAACAGCCCCAATATGGTTGTTAAAGCCTCATAAAACCAATTTTACAAGAACACATGAAACTAGTCATCCACATATCCGGCTCTAGATGCCAATGTTGGAGTTTGTTGGACCATACCAAAGTAGTTTAACCTCTTAAACTTGAAAACGCAGCGGATTAATCATCAAATAAATATCATTTGTAATCTGAAAATATGGTTCATTTCATGACAACAACAAACCCAAGAACATAAGGATCTTATATATGTGTTTGAACTAGCTATCACCAATAAATAACAACCCAAATAAGCAATACATACTACCTTCCAAAGGCTGCTGAAAAACGAGATATAGATGAAGAGAATGATGTTCTTGAACAGCCAAAACACCAAGAAGAGGTGTCCTCAAGCTTCCATACCCACAAGCATCAAGCATACATCATTCTTGATAGGATTTGAGCACCAAATCGGATCAAGAAAGCTGTTGGAATCTTGTTCCAGCCGTGAACATCAACAAAGCTGCTAGAGCTTTGTTCCAGCCGTAATATCTTTCTTCCAAAGAAAGAATGATGTTCTTGTGACCCTTTTGCATATGAGAGAGAGAGTGAGATCTGAAATGGAGAGTGTGTATGTTCTAGGAGAGCCAAAACTCAAGAGAGAACAAAAGAAAAACAAAAGGGAGAGGGCTGCCCAAAGGGGGCGGCCGAATCCACTTATTTTTTAGGGTTTCCCCCCAAAACTTTTTTATACTTTTTAAACAAAAGTTTTAATAAGTTATGTAATTACCCCTTTAATTATATAACTTATACATACACTCCTATTATTTGATGTTATTTAACCAAATTAAACAACATTACAAATAATATCTATGAAGAAAATATCCATATAAGTTGTTCAATCTCATATGCAACTTATTTAGAAAACCCATTTTCTAAATTGGTGTATTTATTTAATTGCATGATCATATCATCAATTAAATATTAATTGGTGTTTGCTAAGCTTGTTATTGGGTGTGACCCGACTTGGATCATAACGTACTAACCACATCAATGTTCTATGTGTCTTGGGCATAAAGAATCCAACAGATGCCATCTTTCAACTTGCTTCACTTGCATTCCCAAAAAGAAATTGAGTTCTCCCATTGCACTCATTTCAAATCTGTCTTTCATCAGCTTCTCAAAGTCTTTGCAGAGCTTTGGATTAGTTGAACCAAATATGATGTCATCTACATACACTTGAACTAGCAATAAGTTATTTCCCTGTCCTTTGATGAAGAGAGTTCCATCTATAGTACCTCTCCTGTATCCATGTTTACAAAGATACTCAGACAATGTCTCATACCACTTCCTGGGTGCCTGATGCAGCCCATAAAGAGCTTTGTCAAGCTTGCAGACATAATCAGGATGATCAGGGTCTACAAAACCAGGTGGTTGTTTGACATATACCTCTTCATCAATCACTCCATTCAGAAAAGCGCACTTCACATCAAGTTGAAAGACCTTGAAGTTCTTGGATGCAACAAATGCCAGCTTCTAATCTTGCTACAGGAGCAAAGACATCATTGTAGTCAATCCCTTCTTCATGTGTGTATCCTTCAACAACTAGTCTTGCCTTATTCTTGATGATAATGCCTCTATCATCCTTCTTATTCCTAAACACCCATTTGGTTCCAATGGTAGTCTTCCCATGAGGAAGAGGACAAAGGTTCCAAACTTTTTGCCTTTTAAATTGAAGCAACTCTTGTTGCATAGCTTCAACCTAACTTCCATCCTTTAGAGCCTTATCAACTTTCTTTGGCTCTATCTGGGATAAGAAACAAGAGTGAAGACAAACATATGCTTCATGGGTTTGTCCTCTTGTTCTTACCCCTGTGACAACATCTCCAATGATGTTTGTGGTAGGGTGAGACTTGTGGATCCTAAGCTGAGGGATCACAGCAAGTTGCTGAGAAAGATCCAAATTTGAGAAATTCAGATCTGGCATAGATGATTCACCCTCCACAGCACCACACTTATCAAGATTAACTTGATCCAATGAGTGTGTGACATCATTGATGTTATCATCTATGGTGTGGTTATTAGCATCAAGGAATTCCTGATCACTTTCACCATCACCATTGTTGTCTTCCACAATTAAGGTATCTTTGTCTGGTTGTGGACCCTCTGAGCTGGAATTTGAAGGCACCCCAGATGTATCAGCTGAATTTGTCATTATAGTGCTGATAGAAACCTCATTTGCTGAAGTAGTTCCAACTGGAGCTGAAGATGTATGAGTTGAAGGTCTTCCTAGCATAAATCTTGGATCAGGATCACCTGTATTTAAATTCTCTGCAGATCCTGAAACATTTTTACAAGATTTGTTAAAACAGTTGGTAACTAAATCAAGATCAAATAGCCAATCAGGACCAGAACTAGCCACACAGGGTGTGTGTTCGTTGAAAGTCACATTGGCTGACTCCTCAACAATTCTAGTTCTGAGATTGTATACTCTATAAGCCTTAGCTTGGGAAGAGTATCCAATGAAGTGTCCATCATCTGATTTCTCAGCAAATTTGGCAATTTGATCTTTGGTATTCAAGATGGTGCAAGGATATCCAAATGACCCTGAGAAAACCATGTGTCTTAACTACTAAAACTCTGTTTTGCACATAGCAGGCAGTATTTACTGCCTCTGCCCAGAAGGTGATGGGCAGCTTAGAGTCAGACAACATAGTTCTTGCAGCTTCAATTAGTGTCATGTTTCTCCTCTCAGTAACACCATTTTGCTGAGGAGTCCTGGGAGCACTATATTGTCTTGTAATACCTTTTTCATCACAAAATGTATCAAGGATTTGATTCTTGAATTTAGTCCCTTGATCACATCTTATGGTTTTGACCTTGTGATCACTTTGATTCTCAATTTTTAAGATTAAATTCTTCAGAATCTCAGGGGTCTCATCCTTAGTTCTAAGAAAGAAAACCCAAGTGAATCTTGTAAAATCATCTGTGATCACCAAACAATAAGAGGTCCTTCCTAGACTCATTACACTGGTAGGGCCAAAGAGATCCATATGTAATAAGTGTAGGGGAGTAGTGATAGAGTTCTTTTCCTTAGGCTTGTGAGATACCTTATGTTGCTTCCCTTTCAGGCATGCAACACAATGATCATCACTTGTAAACTCGTTCTTTGGCATTCCAGTTACCAGATCATGTTTAATTAGTTTATTCATGTTCTTAAAGTTTACATGGCACATTCTTTTATGCCATAGGAAAGACTCATCACTATTTGCTTTAGACAGAAAGCATGAAACTTCTCCGGAGGGAGATGTTTCTTGCAAGTCCATCTTGTACATGTTCCCTTTCCTGGGGGTTCTAAGCACGATGTGCTCATGAGGAATGACCACTCCAGGTTTGAGAACAATGCACTCATGCTCAGTAAAGAGCATGTTATGACTCTGATCACAAAATTGGGATACACTCAGAAGATTGTACCCAAGCTACTTGACAAAGTTTACCTTTTTAATGTTGAGCTTACCATTTGTGACCTTGCCCCTTCCAGAAATGTAACCACCTTCATCACCTCCAAAAGCAACTGGTCCTCCATCAATCCTTTCAAAGTTATGGAGTAGTGACCTATTGCTTGTCATGTGCCTGAAACAGCCACTATCAATGATCCAGACATTTTTGTTTGTCTTGAGCTATTCCTGCACAAAGAAAATGATTAGTTACATTTAGAAACCTAAGCCTTATTTGTCTTGGGCTCACTAAGTATAATATAAGGTAATGCAACAGTAATAGATCCTATGGTAGTGCTAAAAGGATCTTGAGCTGTTGTTGATGGAGAAACTTCAGTCACTTGGTCTTTCTTAGACCTCCACACCACCTTTGGAGTCTTGGAGTTGACCTTCAAAACTTCGAAAGCTTTTGGGACTTCGGAAATTTTGATGACTGAACCTTCGGAAGATTCTGCAGTGACTGCAGCAGACTTCAGTGCTTCGGAAGAATTCCTTTCTTCCGAGACCAACTTCTCTTCTGAAGGTAATTTTCCATTTACCTTCTTCTTTGATTTGGAGCTTCCGAAGGAAACAGACTTTCCTTCCGAAGCTTGAATCTTCTTGAAACTCTTTGAAGTCTTTGTCTTGGTCATATGGACAGTACTTTTAGGATTGTATGGACAATCCTTAGCAATGTGAGAGGTACTTTCACACATGACACACAACATCTTCTTCTTCACAAGAGTCTCCTTATGAGAGCAAGACTGTCTTTGGTCACATCCCTTCTCCCCTTCATCTTTGCAGATGCTGAGATAGTTCTTATAGGCTGGGAACTGTTCTTGGAGTTTGATGGTCCAGGCTGTGTAGCAGTGGTACACAACAGATCAGTCTTCTTCTTGGTACTGAGATGATTTGAACAAGAACCAGAACTCTTAGCTGAGGAGTTTTGGTTGATGTCTTTAGTCTTTACTACTTCAAACCCTGCAGAGATAAAAACTTGTTTCTGCTTAGAGTCAAAATAGCCTTGATCTCTTGAGCCTTTCTTGCTTTTCTTTTGCTCTTCCTGATCAAGTTCTTTCTCATTGACTTGGTCATCACATCAATCTTTTTCTCCTCAGAAGGATAGTGGCCCTTCTTAGAATCCTCCTCTTCACTCTTCTCAGAGGAATTCTTCACTATCTCTTCTTCATCCTCTTCACTTATAGGATCTATGAGAGGAAGCTCATCTTCATAAGTTCCACACCTAGGAGATCTTACAGACAAGATTGTGTGTGGAGGAGCTATCTCATTGGATCCTAGTCCCTGTCTATTTTGATAACACACTTTGTTGTGCAAGGATGAGGATATCATGTTCTTGAAGGTCTCTTCTTCAAGAACACTCTTTTCTGCCCTGGCTTTGCTGATCACAAGCTCAGCTTGGCACTCAGTTAGCTATGAGATCTTTGATTTGAGTCCTAAAGTCTGTATGCTCATGTTTTAGAACTGAAATGGTTTTCTCTAAGTCCTCTATCTTTAGTTTATAATCATTTTTAGACTTTCTAAAATCAGATTTTAAAATGTTTAAGGACTCAAGATCAGATCTCATCTCCAAGTTATAGGACCTGTATCTGTTAACTTTAGCAATGCATTCAGGAGTACAGAGATGTTCCAATACCTTAGCTTCATCATGATCTGCCATTAGTGCTTGGTTTGGAGAAGCATCTTCCACCTGAAAGCTCCAGTCAAAGCCTCCTTCTTCAACAGCAACAGCAGCTTGTTGCTTTGGCTTCTCATTCTGAGGGGCTTTGTCAGTGTAGTTTGGTCTGGTATGTTCTTAGCCACCATTTGTCTTAGGTGCCTTACACTCTGTAGCAAAGTGGCCCATCAAGTTACAATTGTAACACTTGACTTTGCTTTATCCAAGCCAAACTTTCCACTAGTTGCATTTCTTGGAAACCTCCTTTCAGTTCTCTTGTAGAACTTCTTGGCTCTATGAGTGAGAAGAGCCATCGGCTGGACTATTTCCATATATTCCAGATCATCTGGATGGATACAATCCAGGTCTTCAAGAGTGAAAAGAGAGTTGCCACAACTTTCATCAGAAGACATAAAGGCTTGAGAAGAGCTTGTCTCTTGGAATGGGCTTCCTTGAGTGTAGTTCTCCCTGGGTGTCTCTAGGAAGGTGATGAAAGGACCCTTTGGTGAGTTGTCAGGGTAGCATACGAGATGATGTTGGGGTTCTATGCTATCCCTTTCAACCACATGCAGGGCTGAACCCAATTGATTGTTGGAGTTGCCAGATGAACCTTGCATGTTCATCTCCATTTGGTAGCCACTGAGAATCCCATATAACTCTGTCAGAGTAAGAGTTTTGAGATTTTCAGTCCTCTTGATCACCACACAATAGTGTGTCCATTGCCTAGGAAGTGAGGACATGAACTTCCTTACAATGTCTCTGTTTTCAAGAGGAACTCCTCCATCCACAAGGGTATCCACTATCTCAACATACCTGAAGTATTGCTGAGTCATGGTTTCACCTGTTTTGAAGGTGAAGTTTTCAAACTGCTGCTTCAGGAGATCCTTCTTGTTCTCCTTGGCTTCAGAGGAGCCTTCATACATCAGTTTTAGTGCATCCCACAGCTGTTTAGCTGTTTTGCACTTCTTGAAACCCTTGTACACAGAGTTTGGAAGGGCAGTTTGAAGAGCAGTCATGGCTTTTCTATCAATCTCTACTCTCTTCCTATCTTCATCTGAGTAGTTAGCCACATCTTTGAGGATCATACCAGCACCAGTAGCAGAAGGAGTGTTGGGTATGAAAGGTCCATTTTCAACAGACTCCCACATTCTTGAGTCTAGAGACCTGATGAAACCTTCCATTCTCATACACCAGGTATCAAAGTCATCAAGAGTGATCAGTGGGGACTTGTTCATGGTTCCAGTTTCCATATCAGTCTTTAAAATGGATGCCATTTGAAAGTTTAGTATATGTGTGTGTGAGGGATCTTAAGATGGTGAGATCTTATATCAAGAGCCTGCGAAGCTCTGATACCAATTGCAGGACCGGTGAAGGGCTTGACAATTACAACACAACAACACAAAGAGGAGATTAACCAAACTTAATCAAACAGTAAACTGGATTAACCACAATAATGATACTAAGAACACAAGTAACAAGTAAGAGACAGAACAAGAGAGTTGGGTTTCAAGGATGCAGTATATTGCTTTCTCAAGTTCTATTACAAGTGTTACAAAGCATAAAGAAAGATACTAGAACATGGAATACTTATACTACAACCTACAGCTGGCTATACTTTGAAAGCCAACTGGATACAATTGACTAGACACAAACAAAATCAATTGTAGAATCAAAAGGCATATCTGCCTTTTGACCTTGTGACTATGACATTCCATAGCTCACATCCTTATCTATTACAAAAAGGATAAAGTACATAAAGTAGAAGGTTACAGACTCAAGACCTCAATGTACAGTTACCACAAGCATGGACCTTTTCACCAACTCATGTAAGTTGGTGACTTTACAAAGATGCAGCGGAAAAGGTGTCCAGCTTTATGGAACAGTACATCAAATAAAGCATATTACTAATAGTCTTCGAAAGAAATATGTCTTCATAAGATGAAGCTTCGGAAGACTTTGTCTCTGAGGCTTCGGATGACTTCATATTTGGCTTCGGAAGATACTGGTCTTGGCTTCGGAAGATTTTACACTTAGAATATTTCTAGTGCATGGTGTAAAACTTCCGAAGCAATTCTACTTCAGTTTTTTAGTGCATTGCTTGCAGAGAGACTTTGGATGTTTTTGGTTTGCATCAGACTTAAAAGAATCCTTACAACATTACCCTCATCTATTTAAGGAATAACAGGTTTCGGGGACGAAACCTATATAAGGGGGGTGGACTTGTAACACCCGGTTATTTTTAAAGTGATGAAAGTAAGAATAAAAGTGAAGGAGAAGAAAGAAATGAAATTTAATCCAAGCTAAGGGTTAAAAGTGTCAAAAAGGACACAAGTTTAAAAGTTGGTGTAAAAAGGTGTTATGGCCGCCCATAATACCCTGCACACACATTCTACATTCAGATTTCTAGAGAGAGAAAGAGCAGAATTTTGGGATTTTGAAGAAAAGTGAAGAAGAAGTTTGAATTCAAGTAAGAATTCATGGTTTTGTGATGTTCTTAACTTGCCTTAGCCTCGGTTGTATGCTTATCCATGTTTGTGTTTCGGTTGTGTGTGTTTGGTGGGTTTCTCGGTGGTAGAACTCAATTTACAATTGGGTTTTGGAAGAAGTTCATCCAAAAGTTACCAAAGGTGAGTTCTAGAACCCCCTTTTTACTTGTTTTAAACTGATTTGGGGCTAGAAATGCATGTATGAAACTTTTTTTACACCCATATGTGTCCGTATGTGTGTATGCGGGTGGGTTGTGATTTTGGGTATTTATGATGTTATGATGATGCTATGTTCATGTTTTGATACTTAGAATGTAAGATATAAGCTTAGAACCTGTTAGTTTGATGATTGGGACAAATTATGATGGTTGGTTGTAAGTGTTGGCTGCCCATGCGCCTGAAATAGGCCCATGCGCCTGAAATAGGCCCATGCGCCCAACGGTTTAAACTGCTAAGTGTCCCCATGCGCCCAAAGTTCATGCGCCCAAATAGTATCCATGCGCCTAGAATTAGGCTGAAATTGGCTAAGTGTCCAGACGCCTAGAAAGCTCATGCGCCTAGGCACTCATGCGCCTGCATAGTGCCCATGCGCCTAAGACTTAGATTATTTTTCTGATTTTTGGGGATAAAGTGAAATATAGGCTTTGACTTGGGAGGTTTCCGGGGATAATGAAAGTTGACTTTTGAGGTCATAGATGATGTGATGGATGTTTTATGATGTGACCTGAATGATGATGTGTGATTGATGCTTATGCAGGATGTATGATGATTATGTATGTTATGTATGATATGTTCCTTATTACGTATGATGGCATGACTTTACGTGGTGTGATTATGATAATGAACGTAAAGTATTATCTTAACAAAGCGAAAGATTTAAGATAACGAAAGTGGAACATAATGAATGAACAAATGAAAGTCTTGCAAGCAAATAAAAGGAGGTTCACAACTCATTGAGAGTTGTTAGCTCAACTGTGTGTCTAGAGCGTGCGATTTTAGCTAACTCATAAGGGTTCATACACACAGTAAGAGTTCAGTCTTGGTGACTGCTCCAATACGTGCGATTTCCTAATTAATGTGTGTTATACAGCGTGCGATTTTAGCTAACCCATAAGAGTTCACGCACACAGGGGGAGTCAGTCCTAGTGACTACTCCATATGTGCGATATATGTGAAACAGGGTCCTTGTCGCTTAACCCCAGATGATATAGCTTTGTGCTCAAGAGGGGGGGGGTTAAGCATATGACAGGACCTAGATAGAAGTGAAAGATAATGAAAGTACGAAAAGTGCGATAAGTACGAAATGTGCGAAACATGCGATATGTACGAAATGAATGATGATGAAGATAATAATTATTACCTTGTTGTACGTATGATGCGTAATCACGTGCGATAGTAAAGAAAATGTTTTAACAAATGAAAGGTAATATAAAGTTTTATAAAACTAGAACTCACTCAGCAACGCTGACTTTTATGTATTTTCCAGTTGGCAGGTGATTGTTGCTGAGGATGGCACGGGGTGGCTACTTGGCTCATTTTGGATGGCATCCATTTTATGTTACGATAACGTTTTTGCATTGTAATGCGAACGAACGATATTTTGTAATGAACGTTGTATTATTTTGCAAAAGTGTTTATTTAAATGAAATGGTTGTTAAAGATGTTTCCGCTGCAATATTTTTGTGAGGTTAATGTAAATTATATGTTTTATGTGCGATGATCGACCATCTGTGAGCGTCCCGGGAATGGGGCCTTACATCTACTCTGTAACTTTTATATATAAATAGTTCCTTTAAGTCACATTAGTAGTCCTTGTAAGGTGAAAAGACTAAAATACCCTTAGGTTTAACTAAAAAATAACATATGTTAGTGTTAATACGTTAACTCGTTACAAATTGAAAATATAAACCCCAAACTTGTTACGAAAAACCCTTAGTACCCAAACTTGTTATTTTGAATAAACCACATGGACCATTTAAGTAATTAACTCTTATCTTTTATTTTCGGTCTCTATCTTTGAAAAATTACTGAGTCAGTCCAAGAGTTGACAAAATGTAACATAAATGGTCCATAACTTGGATGAGATGTTAACTATTCTTTTAGTTTTTTAAAGTTACCTAAACTACCATTCGAATAAATAATAAAACATAAATGTGAAATTATATTTATATCCCCCTATCCTTCCCCTTTTCCTCGAACCAACGTTTCGCAACAACCTCCTCGCCGCTGCGACCCTCCTCCACCATCGATTGAATCACTCTACACCATTGGTGATGAATTGAACATGAGCAACAGATCTGTTAGGATATGTGAGGAACAGATCTATTGAATCATTTTTTTCAATGGTTGGTGGTTGTCTTTGGCAACGTATAGATTGAATCAACCTGTTTTCAGGTGGCGGTGGTTCGTTTTGTGGTTTGATGGTGATGGTGACGTGGTCTGGTGGCGATGATAAGGTGGCGGTGACAATGCTAAGGCTCTTGATTTGTTTGAAGTCTTTACTAACCGCATTTGCTATCTTCCGATAATTAGAAAAGTCTTGTTTTATTTTCTCGATCTAACAAGTGGTATCAAAGATCAGACTTTCGATTTGTTTGAAGTATTCTTTCAACAAATTACTTGGTTTTCTTTGGGTCACTATTCAAACACTTCACACTAATCACTTTTTTCAAAATGTTGTTGTTGCCATGTCTACCAAGCATGACTTGGAAAATAGTACTCAAACCAAACATTCTATGCTCACCCTAAATAACTATAACACCTAAAAGATTCAATGGAAGATTTCTTGAAAATCAAGATCAGTAACTCAGGATGTTTATATTGAATTAACCATATATTCCAATGGTTCAAGTTGCTGGTAAATGAGGTGGAATGTAACATTCGACTCATTTTGAAAACCCGAATCAAAACTCGAACCCATTTGGGTCAATTTGTATATCTAGGTCATTGTTTAAATCATTTTGTTCATTTTAGTATGTCAAATGCAATAATGGTGTTAATTATTCATTTTGTAACAATTAAATATAATTTAATTGTAAGAAATATACTTAGAGGCTGATGTAACCAAAGAACTCTCAACATGCACATGTGAAGTACAAGGAAAGTTGTCTCAGAAGAATTGATATAACCTAGAGAATTCTACTAATTATTTAATAATTTTGTTTCACTAATTATTTATCATTATTTTCAATCTTAATCAATTGATCACTTTATTCTATTTAAGTAAAATATATAATATAAGTTACATTATTAATCTAAATCTATTTCTTAAACCCAAATCATAATTGAAACCCTAGTTTTCCAAATCAATATAGCCTTTAATCATTATATTGTTTTCAATCTAAGACACATTTTCCTTGAATTGACCGTTGGTGTCTAATCTAGCATATTATTGTTCAAATCATATTCATCTATCAAATGAGTATCATAGCCTAATTTCTTGTGTTTCATATTTTGAGGAAATCATATGATTCGATATTTAATCATTGATATTTAATGTTATTTCATTCTAAATTAAATTAAAAATATGCTATTTTATTACTTGTAGTTATGTGTTCACAATTAGATAAACTAGATGATAACACGATCATTTATTTATACAATCATGGTAACAATAATAGATCTTTTGGTTTGAAAGACCAATCTTATATGAATATTCAAGTGGTGATTGGAAGCGGGTTCATTCAATCAATCATAAGTCTTCATTTGCATACCAAGTCAACTCAATCATTAGGTTTGATTGTGTTTGGTTTGCCTTTTATGTTACAATATTGTATTATAAGTATTGACATTGTCATGTGAATCAAAACATTTCAATCTTTTAATCAATCTATATATTTATGCAAACCTGTGTTTACTCATTGGCTAATTCGTTAATTGACTCGTTAATTTTTCATATTATTTTAATAAATGGAGTTTAGAGGACTTCTTCATTCTCATTTAAGACTTGGACCTAGATTAATAAAAGATTTTTGCTAAGTTTATTTGAATCATTATTTGATTGTAATGAATTATTTGATTAGTGTTATTTAATAAAAATAACAGTTAATATTATTTCAATTTAATTATTACCATGATCTATGGACAATCGATTCATACTCATCCGCCCTAATGATTTCGCCATTTGTTGGGGTGTGACAGATTGGTATCAAATCCATGGTTATATTAGGTTATTATAAATGGAGTGATCTAGATTATAACTAGATACCTTACACATATGTCCGCTCATGTATTTTATAAGCTTTGATAGGATGTTATGTACCTTACATGTTTATTTAATATGTAGTAATGGTTCCCAACCTTTAGAAGTAGTGGTCATGTAGTTTCTAGTTTTCCCTTTTGTATGGCAAAAACTCATGAATGAATGAGTTAGAATGAATTACTGAAAACTTCTCATTTGGCAAAACCCTAAGTTCCATTGCTACTCTTGTTTTGGCCAAGTAGGGAGGTGTTTTTGAGTCTAAATTGATTGTTGGTGGTGAATTTTGTATCCTTCGATCTGTTTGGAAGTACACGCGAGCAGTTGAGTGGTGTTGTTCTATATCTCGTTTCCACCTGTTGATTACCATTGTTATTTGAAAATTTGAATTCTTATGCCTCTGTATATCAGCTTGTTTTAAACTGTGTACTTAACCAATTCACACACTTTCGTTTCATTTTATGAAAAATACCATTTTGGTAAAGACATGTATACACCCTTAGTTATGTTATCCTACAAAAATGAATTTTTTTTATTAATATCTATTGAAACAATACCAATTATTTAAACTACTACAGCAATAACACAATCGAAAGTTACCACTTTTCATATGGGACGTTTTTGAACATATTTCATAGTCTTGAAAACTCAGAATACACATTTGAATTAATATATACTTAATCATTTGAAAATTTGATATAAGTTTACATTTTAAAGATATGTCAAATATATAACCTAATAATTCTTTACATGAGATTTTACAAGGCATTTCTATAAGTTCTCTCACCTTAGTTTCCCGTCCATACTATTTATTCTATTTTAAAAAATCAAATAACTAATTCCCAAATTTTTCTTCTTCTCTCTTTGTATTATGAAGATATATATTTTTTTTTAAAACAAAAGTTTTATACAAAAATATTTTTTACAAAACACACCCGGACCTTTAAACAGTGAGATATTGATAAACAAAATGAAATTTTTTCAAAGCATATTTCTTTTAAACGAAAGTTTTAAAAATAATAAAAATATTTTGTTAACTAATCAATATTTAGTTATGAAAATATTCCAGATAAATGTTCAAATTTGGTGCTTTATAAAATTTCAATTTTCAATCAAACGATTTAAGATGGTCCAGTGATGCTAAGAGAATCATCACTTGACCTTCGATTGAATACGGTGTTTGTTCGTTATTTCTAAACTCTCTTCATCTAATTTAAGCGAACACTATTCAACACTTCATATAAACATTTTGGCATTTTGCTATAGGGAAAAATACACATTTCTTACATCATAAAGTAATCCCTAAACTCCCATCTTCCGTATCAAAATAAAAAATCCACGACAAAAGATGAAGTGTTTGTGAGACTCACCGTAATCTCTTAAAAAATGTATGTTCTATTTGTGATTAGTTATTTGTACAAAGCATAGAGAGCTTTACAGTGATCTCCAATGTTATTACGACCGGATCGGACAGGCCGGTCCAACCGGTCCGACCGGGATCGGCCACCTAGCCGGTCTGGTTCACTATGATTCGGTTTGGGCAGTGGTCGAACCGGGAAATCGGATCGGTTCGAACCGGATTTTGAATTTTTTTTATTTTAATGGGTAAAGACGAGGTGTTGAACATAAATTAGTGTGTTGGATATACAAATATAGTTAAGTTTTATATATAACTATAAAAAAAATATATAAATTACTTATATTTAATTATAAATATAACTATAAATATAATATACTATATATATAATTATGACGTCATCCGGTTCTTAAATCCTATCCAACCACCAAACCAGTAAGAAGTCCAGTTTGACGTCCAATCCGGTTCTGAAAATATTGATGATCTCTACCTTAAAGAGAAGTTTAATTAGAGAGGATATGATGATATCATATCAGAGAGAACTTTGTACATGATTATTACCTCGAGTTTATTGGAATTTAGTGAAAACTGAAGAACTTTTTGTTGAAAAGGAAGAAATGTAGGTAACATAGATTTGTAATTAACATCTAACCGAATATCTCTTTCTTGCAACTATTTTTCACTTGCAAATTTCGATAGTTTAACAAACATTAATTAGCACACCACTCACACGGGTTATACCCCTTTCATGTGAATCTAGTGCGAGAATATGTGTGAGTGAGATGACAGTCACATGACCGATTTCTCAAACCACTCTCATTTAAATAGCTATACCACCAAAGTAAAAGAAAATTAGATTATTGTTTAATATAATAGTAATTGTTATTACATTGACCCATGCAACCCATATAAAGAAATTTACATGTTTCACCTCAACCTGTTATGACCCATTAGCCACTAATTAATTTCCAACGTCTTGACGTAAACCCGTTATGACCCCGTTATCTATTATTTCATTTTTAAACCTGCGGCATAAGACATCATGACCCGTTAACCACTAATTTATTCTCCTAACACCTGACTCAAACCCATCACGACCCGAAATCACTAATTCATTTTCCAACATGTAAAAAGTCTTGCATATACCCCATAGAACTACCACAGTAAAAGAAACTAGCTGAATAAAAGATTATGATAATTTGTGGTCAGCAATTCAAGACCACAAGGACTTAAAAGTGGGCACCACCTGAACCAGAGGTCATGGATATATACCACCACCTCATTGGCTACAACTCAATCCAACACTATTTCATGCAGATTTCACTTATCCTACATGGCTCCATTTACAGATCCCATTTGCATTGATTGATTCCACACCCACCCATATATCATACCTTTCATTCCCCTCTTCTTCCACATTCAAGACCAACAAATACAAACACAAAAGCACCATCAAAAAACACCATATTGTTTAAATACCAAAAATGGCAGCTGCTACATCTGCAGCAGTGTTAAATGGGCTTGGATCACCCTTCTTGACCGGTAGCAAGAGGAGCCACACCTTGTCTCCACCAGCCGGTGCCGCCATCAGTGGCGGTTCTGCCTCGGCCCCTAGGCGGCTTGTTATCGCTGCTGCTGTTGCTCCCAAGAAATCTTGGATCCCCGCGGTTAAAGGTGGTGGCAATCTGATTGACCCCGAGTGGCTAGACGGATCGTAAGTATTTTATTTTTTTACAATAACAAACTGTACGTCTTGTGACATTTTTGATTCTAACATAACAAAAACAGGCTCCCAGGTGACTTCGGGTTCGACCCGTTGGGCCTAGGCAAGGACCCAGCATTCCTGAAGTGGTACAGAGAAGCTGAGCTCATTCACGGACGGTGGGCCATGGCTGCAGTCCTTGGCATCTTTGTGGGCCAGGCATGGAGCGGAATCCCATGGTTCGAAGCTGGAGCCGACCCGGGTGCCATTGCGCCATTCTCCTTCGGAAGTCTTTTGGGAACCCAGCTCCTGCTCATGGGTTGGGTTGAGAGCAAGAGATGGGTTGACTTCTTTAACCCTGAATCACAGTCAGTTGAGTGGGCCACCCCATGGTCCAAAACAGCTGAAAACTTTGCTAATTACACTGGTGAACAAGGATACCCGGGTGGCAAGTTCTTTGACCCGTTAAGCTTCGCGGGTACGATCCAGAATGGAGTTTACATTCCGGATACGGAGAAGCTTGAGAGACTGAAGTTGGCTGAGATTAAGCATGCAAGACTTGCTATGGTTGCTATGCTGATTTTCTACTTTGAGGCAGGCCAAGGGAAAACACCACTAGGAGCTCTTGGTTTGTAAGAAAAAAACACATAAGGGGTTATCTTATTAAGCTTCAATGTCATCATGTAACATGTAAATTTATTAAGAGAAACACCAAAGTATTGTGAAGGGATCAAGTTTATTAACACCAAAGTATTAAGTTGAACTGGTCACTTCAAATTCACCAAACTTTAAGAGACATGACAATTTCTACCCCAATTACTTGTGAAGGGATCAAGTCAAATGGGTCAAACAAACTGAAAGATGCTAGAGTATTTTTATTTAACACGTTATCCTAATTCGTTTTGCTCAACGTAATAATATTTATGGTAATGTTATTCTTTCGCGATCATAACTAAAGCATTAACTATTAATGAAATATGGAAAAAAAGTGTGTGAGGATTGACATCATCCAATCCGATACATTTCTTACCATGCCAAAGTGACATGTTTCAATAGGAACCCGTTACCCAACCAGCTTGACCTGACCATCATCCTGACTCTAGTAATCATAAAAGAGAACCAAAAGTATGAATCCGAAAACTAAAGGTGCGAAAAAGAATGAACTCGTTAAAATTCAGCCAATCGATCTAAACTGAAAAGGAGGCAAGAGTTAAGTTAGTGAATCATGAAAGATACATGATTATGAAAAGAAAACAATGTGGATGCTGCATTGCATCAATCTAGAAAATAAACAAAACAAATGCAAGAAAAAACACTATGCCAATACACCCCTTTTATTCATACAGACAGACATATAGGATGTCACAAATTCAGGATCACAAACAAATTGGCAAAGCAACTGCCAATGAACAACTTTTTAAGGTTTTGAACCCACCCTTACCCAACTGAAACCTTTTGTTCAAACAGTCGATTTGTCTGAAACCGCTGGCCATTGAAGGAGGTAAGTAACGGTTACAACTCTATGGATTCTGATATCTTTTAAGCCCAATCAATAATTGATTTCACTCTCGATTCTTTTGCAATTCCCGATGGATTCACAACCCCTCAACGCATTAGAGCATCCACAATGGGACATTCTTGGGCATTTTTGGAGTTCACGTGACCATTCTTCATCTCTCTCTATTGTGTGACACCATTTTTAAGAAAAGCATTTTTGTGGATGAACACCAAAAAATAAACAAAATGTTAGATTTCACATGTGGGTGGACCAAGGTTGGTAATTTAAATAAATTAAGGTAAAAGATAGTGATGATGTGGCAATGTTTTTGGGTGTTTTTGTGTTTTCTTATTGGGGTTTTTTTTTTAAAGATTTTGAAGAATGAGTACTTTTCTCATATGACAGCTGGGTAGACATGTTTTTAGATGTTTTTAAAGGTTGCTATTGGTGATGCTCTTAGAGTCGTGACTGTCGTTTCGTGCATAGGTAACACTCCATCTGCAACGAATACATCTTTTAGGGCTATGTTCGTTAGACCATTCAGTTGGATTGTTAGTTATGTCTTCTTCTTCTTTTCAAACGCATTAAGATACATCTTTTAATTACATTATTATGATTGAATTATTGTTTGCGATTAGCCTCTATCTATCTTGTGGGTTAACTCTATATCAGAATTTCGGATAGTAAAACCGACAATGATTCGTATATCTGAAATTCATTTTTTATTTTTTTATCTTTATTTTTTAGTTTTTTCTAATAATTAGACATATGCTATTAACAAAATAATATAAAAAAACCAATTCATTTCATAAAAGTAAAATATACACTAAAAAATTTCAATATAAAGTAAAAATATGTCTTAAATTTAAAATAGTATTTTTTAGTTTTCGGATAATCGGATATCTGAATATCCAAAACTTTTGAAAATCACTATTCGAATCCGAATCCGAATATTCGAAAATTTAGATATTTCGGATTGGGATTTTCGGATTCGGATATTTTTAACACCCCTAGTTAACTCCACAATCACCTTGTTTAACTTAGCTAAAATTTCTGTTAAGAAAAGAAAAAGAAGTTAGTTATACAATTGGTACATGTAAAATGTTTAATTCTATTCATGTGCTTCTATTTCTTAATAAGTAACTTAATAAGTAACACGGTTGTTTTTTTTTTTTTGACATAAATGGATATTAGATTTTATCGTTAGTTTTTTAAAAATACTATAATGCCCTGTTATATTAATTATTATTATTATTATTATTATTATTATGATAACTCTTTACTAATATACATTACATAGATTAAACTTTGTTTTTCTCCTTATAATTTGGTTTTAATAATGCTTCGTCTTCAAATGTTTTAAAATTATATTTTTACTCCATGTGCTTTGCAATCTATATTAATTAACCCCGACCCATTAATTGTATTAACTATTTTCGTTAAAAGTAAGAGTATTTAGGTCTTTTTACATGTAAGTGCTAATTGTGCCATTTACAAGTAGGGTTGTAAACGAAATGAACTGAATCAAACAAAGCATTGTTCATGTTCATTCATGAAGAATTGAACATGTTTAAGAACAGTTCATGAACATATAAACGAATGAAAATTTGTGTGTGTTCGTTCATTAAGAAATTAAACATGTTCACGAACACATACGAATGCATAACCGAACGGTTCATGATGTGTGTAAAGTATATATATATATATATATATATATATATATATATATATATATATATATATATATATATATATATATATATTTGATATAAAAATCCATATAATTTGTTTTAATTTTAAAGAAACGATTATCACCTTTAAACTAGCTACACACAATAGGCAAGCGCACCTATCGTATAGTAGTACAACTTGAGGTAAGAACCGAGTATCGATCCGTGGACACAATATCTCCCAATACTAAATCATCATCACTATTTAACCAATTAATTGAGTTTGGATTTGTGAATATTATAGTTAAGTAAAACCATTAGCAAATGAAACTAATAAATTAAGGAAGTAAAGATGAAGATACACAATCAATTAAAGATACCACTTGGACTTTGATTCCACTTAGCATAAAATTAACAACTAACACAAACTCGAGGTGAGACTATTTTTTACACATGAAACATGAAAGTAGCTTAAACCCCCGTCAAGAATATCTAGACATATAACCATTCGGAAAGCTAGAACGATAAACACACAATAGCTACCTAAATTTATGCCATGAAGAACTAATGATACAATTATATTAATGTTAAATATGAATTAGACTCCCATTAGGGTTACCTAATTCTACAAAATTTTGAAAAGTTAACATGATAAACACATGGCAACCACATCAACTTGCGTAAAATAGACAAAACTATAACTACCCATCAACTCATGAACATCAAATCACGATTACAAAATCAATTCATAACCAATGACAAGAGCGATACATGACATACACCATGGTTTTCTCAAACTAAGCATAAGGATGCACATTTACCTAATTTTACTAAACCCCCAACCTCCATTCACCATTCCTAGACAAATGTCATAAAATTACATACAAAAGATGCAATCATATGCATAAATCTTGTAAGAACATGAGTTTTTTACATAACATACTTACAACACCCACAAGGTTGAACATTTTATCAAACTAGAACAAATACACATAATCATTGAAGAATAATCAAGTTTCATCATGACATTAACTTAAAGAACACCAAGAATCATGTACAAATTGTTAAATCATGCTAAGTTTCTTCTAATCCAAGTGATAATAAGAGTTTAGACCATAAGCCTTATAAAAGACAAACCAAAACTCAAGAATATGGAAGAACTCATAGTAGATCTAGAGATTTTCAAACCAATTTTGAGTGGAAATGGGGTGGATGATGTTAGATCCTTCTTGAAAGTGTGAAATCTTCAGTCTTAGCCTTCAAATCTTCCAAAAACTCTTGAGAAATGCTCATAAACACCTAAGCGTTTGAGGGAGGCTAGGGTTTTGAAAGAAATGAAAGTTATTGTAAGGCTTATAGAAAAGGCTACTGCACCCAAAACAACCCAATTGCTTCCTGCATGCATGCACTTGGTACTAAGTAGAAGTTGCTTCGAAGTTTCATACTCTGCACAAGAAAATATTCTAAGTATGAAATCTTCCGAAGCCAAAACCACTATCTTCCGAAGCCAAAAGTGAAGTCTTCCGAAGTTTCAAAGACAAAGTCTTCCGAAGCCGATGAAGTGAAGACAGATTTCTTCCGAATATTTTGAAGAACATGCTTTCTCTGATGTACTTTTCATAAAGCTGACTAACTTTCCGCTGCAATTCTAAAGACTTACCAACCTATACAAGTTGGTGAACGGTCCATGTTTGTTATAACTATACATTGAGGTCTTGAGTCTGTAACTTTTTATTTTATGTACTTTTATCCTTTTTGTAATATATTATGATGTGAGCTATGGCATGTCATAATCACTAGTCAAAAGACAAATATATCTTTTGACTTTACATTGATCTTGTTGTTATCTTGATTAGTGTTTCTAGCTGCCTTCAAAGTATTGCCGGCTGTAGGATGTAGTATAAAGTGTCTCAAGTCCTTGTATCTTATTTTATGCTTTGTAACACTTTTAAAAAGAACTTGAGAGCAATATACTGCAATCTTGAAAACCATTACCTTGTTGCTTTGTTCTTAAGGTCCTGTCTCTTGTTTTGCTTGTGTTCATAGTATCATAACATTAGTCCCAAATTCCTATTTGATCTGTTAAGTGTGCTAACACTCTCCTTATTATGAGACTGATTGTATTGATCATCCTTTAAACGGTCCTGTAACTGGTAACAGAGCATTCCAGGCTCTTGATTGTAATATCTCACCATCTTAGATCCCCCACTCTCACAAAATACTTAACATCTCAAATGGCAGCTCTCACAAAGGCTGATAAGGAAACCGGAACCATGACAAAGTCTCCACAAATCACCCCTAAAGACTTTGACACTTGGTGTCAAAGAATGGAAGACTTTATCAAGTCTTAAGACTCCAGGATGTAGGAGTCTGTTGTCTCTGGGCCTCACATACCAAGCACCTCTTCAGCTGTTGCTGGGGGTGGTATGATTCCAAAAGATGTGACTGGCTATTCTGAAGAAGACATGAAAAGAATAGAGATTGATCAGAAAGCCATGACAGCCCTTCAAACTACTTTTCCCAACTCCATATACAGAGGCTTCAAGAAGCAGCTAAACAGCTATGGGATGCACTAAAGCTGATGTATGAGGGGTCAACTGAAGCCAAGAAGAACAAGAAGGATCTCCTGAAGCAGCAGTTTGAAAACTTCACCTTCAAAACAGGTGATACCATGACTCAACAATACTTCAAGTATGTTGAGATTGTGGACACTCTAATGGATGTTAGAGTAACTTTTGAAAATAGACACATTGTAAGGAAGTTTATGTCCTCTCTTCCTAGACAATGGACATATTATTGTGTTGTTATCAAGAAAGCTAAGAACCTTAAGACTCTCACTCTTATAGAGTTGTATGGTATTCTTAGTGGATACAAGATGGAGATGAATGTGCAAAGCTTATCTGGTAACTCCAGCAATCAACTGAGTTCAACCCTTCATGTGGTTGAAAGGGATTGTAGAGAACCACAACATCATCTTATCTGCTACCCTGACAACTCACAAAAGGGTCCTTTCATCACTTTCTCGGAGACAAAGGGAGAGTTACAGTCAAGGAAGTCCATTCCAAGAGACAAGCTCTTCACAAGCTTTTGTATCTGCTGATGAAAACACTGGCAACCTTCTCTTCATCCTTGAAGATCTTGACTGTATCCATCCGAATGATCTGGAGTATATGGAGATAGTTCAGCAAATGGCTCTTCTCACTCATAGAGCCAATAAATTCTACAAGAGGACATGGAGAAAGTTTCCTAGCAATGCAACCAGTGGAAAGTTTGGACTGGACAAGAGCAAGGTGAAATGTTACATATGTAACCAAATAGGACATTTTGCTATGGAGTGCAAGGCACCAAGGACAAATGGTGGCCAAACACAAACCAGACGAAACTATACTGACAAAGCCAACGAATGAGAAGCCAAAGCAGCAAGCTGCAGTTGCTGTTGAAGAAGGAGGCTTTGACTGGAGCTTTCAGGTAGAAGATGCATCTCCAAATCAAGCACTAATGGCTGACCATGATGAAGCTCATGTACTGGAACATCTCTTCACACCTGAATGTATTGCATAAGTTAAAAGATATAGGTCCTATAACTTAGAGATGAGATCTGATCTTGAGTCTTTAAATATCTTAAAATCTGATTTAAAAAGAGCTGAAATGATTACAAACTTAAAATAGAAGATTTAGAGTAAACCATTTTGACTCTTAAACATGAGCACACCAATTACAAGACTCAAATCAAAGATCTCATCACTAAGTTAACTGAATGCCAGGTTGAGCATGTGATCGGCAAAGCCAAGATAGAAAAATATGTTCTTGAAGAAGAGACCTTCAAGAACATAATATCCTCATCCTTGCATACAAAAGTTTGTTATTCGAATAAGTAGGGACTGGGATCTACTAAGATAGCTCCTCCACACACAATTTTATCTGTAAGATCTCCTAGGTGTGGATTGTAACATCTCGTATTTCTGTTAACTAAAAGTTAATTTCGTTTATTCTTATAAGGGCCATTGTTGTCAATCTTGAAATTTATGGGTTAGTTATGCATATTTCTTAGTTGTCATTAAATTTTAGCGTATGAAAGTTAATTAATAGAAATATTAAATAGAGCAATAATAATAATTATGATATTAATAATGATAATAATAATAATGAGAATAATAGTAATAATAATAAGTTATAATAATAATAATACTAATAATAATAATGAGAATAATAATAATAACAATAATAATAATAATAATAATAATAATAATAATAATAAATAATAATAATAATAATAAATAATAATAATAATAATAATAATAATAATAATAATAATAATAATAATAATAATAATAATAATAATAATAATAAAAGTAATATATAAAAGTTATTAAACTTATAAATATTTAAAACTTAAAATTTAATAAGGTTAGGGGTTTGTTTTAACATTTTATAAACCTTAAAAACAAGTTATGTGCATAAAATAATAATAAATCAAACTACAAGGCACCAAAGTGTAAATTTATAATGTTACAACCCAACCCCCCACCCCTTTCTTTTTCAACGTTTTTCCGGTCACCGGCCGGCCTTGCTCCGGCCGACCGCTGGTGACCACCAAACATCAAATTCCGAATGTTTTTTTTCTTGTTAAAGACACCAATCGAACCGTTGTAACGTCGCGAACTCGAACCCATGGACAGATGGATCATTACAGGCGGCAATAAAGAGGATTTAACCGAAATCAACCATCACAATCGGTTCATAACCGTTCAACGTACTCAATATGATGATTAATCAAATCAAACGATGGGAAACGTTCGCACAATCACTACCAAACTAAATGGGTAATTCAATTCGAGCTTAACAAACAATTAATCATCGAATTGTAACCGAAGCTAACGAACCAAAGATGAAGATGTTCGGGACTGAATCAATTAAATTGAATCCATTTAACAGAGGGGAAAGGTTTCACTCGATTCCTTCCAACTCTCTGTGCATACAATTTGTGAAATACACACTCCATCAAACAAAAATCGAGTCTTGTTCATCGAGTGTTCATTGAAGTGAAATCAAGTTCCAAATCCGTAAATCAATCGAAACCAAGTAAGTTTGATACATGGTTGTGATCGATTAAGCAAGGGGAACAAAAGCCCCATGGTTAATTTGATCAACAATCTCGAATTAACGATCAATTTGATCGATTGTGTTCTAGGGTTCATAAGGATTTGGGGGTTTTGTTTAGGTCTGTATATAAGATTTAAAAGGAAAATACTATCGCTGCTTAGGCCTTTGGTTTACTGGTAATATGTGTGCTGTGGGGACTTGAGGTCCCGGGTTCGAACCCGGGGATCCTCAAGTTCATTCTTTTGATTTTTTTTCAAGTTTTTAAATATGTAAAAATTTCTGAAAATTATTAAAAATAATTTTAAAAACTTTGTGTATTTCTAAAATCCCTTTATTTATTTCTATAGATATATTCTTGAATAATTTTAAAACAAGAGTTATATTTAGATTATTTTCCTTTATATATATATATATATATATATATATATATATATATATATATACATACATATACATATATATCTATATATACATACATACATATACATATATATATATATATATATATATATATATATACATACATACTACATATATATATTATAATATATATTATATATATATCTATATCTAGATATATATATTATATATCTATATATATATATATATCTAATATTATCTATATTATATATATATATATCTATATATATATATATTATATGTATAAAGTAGACTCTAAATAATGATTTAAAACTTTAAATTATTATTTGATTCAAACGGCATCTAAATACAATTGTTTAAATCATAAGTATTTTTAAAACAGAATTTATAAAAGATTATTTAAACTTATATTTAAACTAAACTGCCTACGGTTTTATTCATTGTTCTATAATAAAATGTTCAAATATTATATTTTCATCGAATCAAAACATAACCAACTATACCATTTTATTTAGTTATTAAAACCCCCAAATATCAATTGAAGCCCTAGCATCCCGTTAAATCGTCCAACTTATTAGTAAACTTAAACTTGAAATGTATATATCCTTAGGTATCTTGGGAAGGTTTACGTTGGAACGACGTCTATTATTTTTCTTATTATTCATCAATTATATACTTATTTGACATGTGAGTTTTCCTTGCCCCTTTTTATATTTTCACACTAATTTGGGGTGAAACATTATACTTATTCTCATACACTTGTAAACGTTTAGACTTGTAAGCACTTGCAATTCATATTTTTGTCATGGTTATTTGTGTGTTGTAAGTGATTATATAAGATACATAGTTTGTTTACAACCATTAACTATTGCTAGCCTGGCGACGTCTTAGATCTTTGGGCATGACAAGCCTATTTGGTGCTAAAGCCGATGTATTGCCGGCTCCTGATGACGTATGCTTGTTCATCATGGGAACCAAATACACTTAGCCAATCTTATATACTTGTAATCAAGTCGAGGTTTGGTTGTAACGATATGTGTTCTATAACCTTACTAACTTATGACCTATGACATGAATTGCTACTTGTAACTTTATCATATTATGTATGAAAACTTGGAAACTCACCAACTATTTTTAGTTGACCTTTTATTTTTTATCATGTTTCAGGTCATCCTCAAGTTTAAAGTGAACTTTTGAAGCTTGCAATAATCTAGGACTTGGACCTAGTTAATGAAATAAAAAGGCTATGTTTTATCTTGTTATGTTTGAACTTATTTTATGTTTGAGACTTATGTTTGTAATGCCTTTTGAAACTTATAATTTTAATATTTACATTTAAATATAGCGTTATGTGGCTGTGAACAATCTTAACCCTCACATCTCGACGTTTCCGCCGTCAAGGTTGGGGTGTGACATGGATCTTGTGAATATGAGCTTTCTTTCATAGATCCATGAGTGAAGGGGATGAAGAGGAGATAGTGAAGGATGACTCTAAGAAGAGTGCAGAAGAGCATCCTAAGAAGGATCACTACTCTCATGAGGAGAAAAAAATAGTTGGGATGACCAAGTCTAGAAGGAAGAACTTGATCAGAAAGGCCAAAAGAAAGTCAAAGAAGGCTCAATAGATCAAGACCACTTTTATCTCTATGCAGCAACAAGTTTTATTTTTGCAGGTTTTGAGGTGGTTAAGGCTGAAGACTCAAACTTGAACTCTAGTACCAAGAGTTCTAGTTTTTGTTCAAATCATCCTAACATCATGAAGAAGGCTGACCAGTTGTGTACCACTGCTACACAACCTGAACCACCCAGCTCCAAAGGTAGTTCTCACCCTAAATGAATTGCCATATCATTTATAAAGATGAAGATGGAGAAGCAAAGTGATCAAGTTCAGCTTTGTTCTCAAAGGAAGAAAATAGAGTGTGTTATGTGTAGCAGTACTTCTCATTTGCAAAGGATTGCCTCTACAATCCAAAAAGTACTATCCATATGACCAAGAAAGAAATTTCTGAGAAGATGAAGAAAAAGCAAGCTTCGGAAGGAAAATCTTCTCCTTTCGGAAGCTCCAAAATGAAGAAGAAGACAAGTGAAAACTTGCCTTCGGAAGAAAAGTTGGTCTCAAAAGAAAGGTTTGGAACTTATGTCCTCTTCCTCAAGAAGAAGGAATTGATTATACAGATGTATTTGAACCTGTGGCAAGACTTGAAGCTGTCAGAATATTCCTATCTTTTGCTGCATCCAAGGATTTCAAGGTCTACCAACTTGATGCCAAGTGTGCTTTTCTATATGGGGTGATTGATGAAGAGGTGTATGTCAAACAACCACCTAGCTTTGCAGATCCTGATCATCCTGATTATGTCTACAAGATTAATAAAGCTCTTTATGGGTTGCATCAATCTCCAAGGAAGTGGTATGAGACTTTATCTCAGTATCTCTGTCAGCATGGCTACAAAAGGGGTACTATAGATGAAACTATCTTCATCAAAGGAACAGGGAATGACTTAATGCTAGTTCAAGTATATGTAGATGCCATTATTTTTGGTTCAACTAATCCAAAGCTCTGCAAAGACTTTGAGAGGCTGATGAATAAAAGATTTGAAATGAGTGCCATGGGAGAACTCAATTTCTTTCTTGGAATTCAAGTGAAGCAAGTTGATAGAGGCATTTTCATAAGTCAGTCAAAGTATGTACAAGGCATACTTACAAGATTCAATATGACTGACTGTAAGATTGCAAAGACACCCATAACAAGAAACCACTCCCTTGGACCAGGCATTGATGGGGAGTGTGTGGATAAACACCTTTACAGGGCTATGAGTGGGTCTCTTATGTATCTTACGGCTAGCGGGCCTGATATTATGTTTGCCACATGCATTTGTGCAAGATATCATGCCAACCCCAAGATGTCACACCTGGTCACTGTCAAGAGGATTCTAAGATACCTCAAAGGTGCTGCTACACTAGGCCTTTGGTATCCAAAGAATTCTGACTTCAATCTGTATGCATATACAAATAATGACTATGGCGGCTGCAATATGACTGCAAAGTCTACATCTGGGGGATGTCAATTTCTTGGTGGAAGGATTGTTTCATGGCAATGCAAGAAACAATCTTGTGTGTCTGCATCAACTGCTGAAGCTGAATATATTGTTGTTGCTAGCTGTTGTGCTCAAGTGCTTGGGATTTAAAATTAGATGCTAGACTATATATTCAATTTCAAGGAGACTCCCATCCATATATACAACAATAGTGCTATCTCTATTACAGAGGATCCTGTACAACACTCAAGGACAAAACACATCAACATCAAGTATCATTTAAATAGAGATAACTTTGAAAAATGATTAATAAAGCTAGTCAAAGTTAACACAAATGAACAATATGCTGATCTATTTACCAAAGCTTTTGATAAAGAAAGATTTAAATATCTTATATGAGCTATTGGGATGATTAACTTTGAGTAGATTTTCGTTAAACTTAATTCATATTATTTCTAAAATCTGTGTCTTAAGTTGTTTATTTCATCACCTTCATAAGCCCTTGTTTATTTTGGAAGAAAACTCTTGTATAATTTTATTCCTTAGATTTTTGAAAATATTGATCATTTTCTACTTCGGAAGATATCTTTTTACCTTCGGAAGAAAATCATGTCATCAAAATAAATAACTATTTATGTCAATTTGGCTTCGGAAGAAATTTTCAAAATATCATCCGAAGCTTAAATAAATTTATAAGTACTTATGTGTTTTTGAAGAACAAGTTTTCTTTCAAAAGCAAATTAAGTCTTGGAAGTTTTTATTCTCAGAATAAAAATCATCAAGTCTTAATATCTTCCAAAGCAAAATTTTCAATAATCTTTGAAATATCTTTCGAAGTCATTTTAGCTTCGTAAGTTTTTTATCAAAAAACTTCCAAAGAGAAAATACCTTCGGAAGATTTTTGACTTCCAAAATGACAACCTTTTTGGGCACTTTTTTCAAAAAAGTTTATCATCTTTAATTAACTTTTTCTCAAATCCATTTCATATATATATACCCAACGGTTCCCCCCTCTTTCACTTTCTTCTTCATCTGAAACACTTCTAAACCTAAATTCATCCAAAACCGACTTTGTTCTTATCTTCCTTCACCCTTAAGCTTTCACAAATGACCAACCTTGACCGCAAAAACAACCCAGATTTTTCCATGCAACTCTACAGGTAGCACAATCAGGTTTCCTTGTTGGACTCTGAGAAAGATCAAAGTTTCTCAGAGGTTTGTCGTTTTCTTTCTTTGTCTAACTACTTCACCTCCCTCACCATTGATCCTCCTCTCTACGAGGATTAACTTTTAGAATTTTGGAGGACCTGCCAAGAGGTCCTCATGGATGGGGAGAAGGCACTGTCTGCCACAGCACAGGGGTGGACAATCTTCATCACTCCAACCATCATAAACACCCATCTTTAGCTGGATGATGAAGAAGGTGAATTGTCCTTTCCTAAAGCTGTTGTAAACCACTCCTTTGAGAAGATGAGCTATGAGGGAGATTTCTCTGTAAAGTCCTTCAGGAAAAGGAATGTCTTATCTCAGTGGAAATACCTACTCCATGTTGTTATCCACAACTTATCAAACAAACATGGAGGATGGGACCAAATTTTTGAGGATCTCTCCTTCATAGTTCATGGAATGGTTTAGGGGGCCAAGTTCAGGTACTCACAATTTATATATACTAACTCGCTTACAAACTTAGACTCCTTAGAATATTACATGTTCTCTAGATATGTTAAACACATTCTCAACTATGAACTGGGCTCACAGTTGAGGGGAATAGGTAATGTTCTTAAATTGGGACTGATGAAGCCCAACATCTTTAAGAAAATAAAGAAGCCAACTGTTGGCTTCTCTAGGATAGAAACAGCCCTTGTCATAAAAATGTTAGAGCTCATTGCTCAAGGTGACAACCTAGCAGCACAAGCTAGTGTTGAACCCACACCTTCTACCTCACAACACCAAAGCAGCCACAAATCATCCACACCTACCAAAGAAAATCCAAACGAACCCCTACTCAAGCTATTAAGCTTGTGCAAGCCCCCATATCATCACCCATACAGGAAGAAGTGGACACTGGAGCTCCCACTTCTCCTGAAGAGCAAACCACTTCCATCTCATAAATGATCAAACCTGAAATTCCTCATGCTTAGCCTAATGAGCTCACAAGCCCAACAACCTTAAGCCTTCACTTAGAGTCTCAAAACTCTAGTGATCAACCTTCATGGGAAAGTTACCATCCCCAGCCTCTTGATCTCAACCAACTAATTCCTAACCTTTAATTCTATAATGATGAAGACTTGGGATTCAGTGAGTATCATGAGTCTCTCTACTCTTCCCCCGCTCAAAGAGAGATGACTACTCACGTCTCTCCCATGTCTAGCCCACATCATTCACCCATTACTGAGGTGGATCTCCCTGAACCTGTTCAGGAGATCCACATGAAGAGGCTCTCACTTCTGCAAGTGATTACATTATTAATACCTCAACCATGGCAACTCAGGGCATTGACACTTCACATGAAGTTGTCATTGAGTAGAGGAAATCTAGCAGCCAAGAACATTATGTTGGTGATGAGGAAGAAGACTTTGTTCCTATTCTCTCATCCTCACATGATTCTTTTGATGAAGATGAGGGAAACATGAGACTAAAGGTGCAAAAACTGTCAAAAACATGCACTTACTTAGTCTCTAAGGTTAGTCACTTGGAATCTGAGGTGACTACCCTACAAAACAGGGTCAGTGATCAGCAACTTGAGATTTCTTATCTCAAGGAGCAACTAGCTGGGAGACCTTTAAGAAGATCTCATCCAGGAACACAAGAACCTGTGGATATGATAGACCTAACTCCTAACTCACCTATGCAAGAGGGTCATGCTACCAAAAAGGTAGAGAAAGTCATAAAAATCACAAAACTTAGGAGTTCTTCACAGAGTATGGACATAGAGGATTCACCACCCTTACTTTCAATTGTTTATACTCAGCAACCTCCTCAAGTTCACATTGATATGGACTCTCTCATTCAGAGTTTGTTTGAGGAGGGTATTCCAAGGGCAATGTCATCCCCAACCCAAGGAGCTTCAAATTACATACCAGGGTAGAGGTATGATGCTGAGAGAAGAGACCTCATACTTTATAGATTTCAAGGGCAGCAAGAGATCTTCAACTTTCAAACCTTGAACTACTATAAAGGTCTTGATCTTGTCAACATGCCACTCAACATAGGCAAGCTGACAGAATGGCTGAAAGGATTCAAGATAGGATTGCTGAAGTATTCAAAGCAAGAAGACAAATGCGAGCAGGCAATGTCATTGGTCAATTGGATGTTGAGGTGGACCCTAAGATTAGCTTCAAAGGGGAAACCTTGACTGAAGGCCTAATGATAGAACTTGTGAGCACTATCACAGTACCTATAACTTTAGCATCCCATACCCTCAATGAAACACCTGCTGGTGAATGTGTCGCACAGCCTCTCTCTGGCCAGAGTCTGAGTGCTACATCAGACAATTAAAGCCAAAGCTCTCTCCACCCTAAGTCACGAAGGTCTGTGGGTGACAAAGGGAAAAGGATACTGACTCCTGAAGAGATTGAGGAGAGAGAGAGAGAGAGGAAGAGGAAGCTAAGGGGAGAAAGTTCTGGTGGGTCCTCAGGTTTCATGGAAGCTGCTATCAGGGCTGCTCACAGACCAAACACTCAAAATGATGAGTTGAGAGCAGCCCAGATACACTATTTGGGGATCAGAAACTATGACATTGATGAGATTATCTCTCTCCCCTTAGAAGAATTGAATGAACTGGTAGACAGGGAGATGTCTAAAGAGAGGAAGGAGGTAGAGGATGCAGAGTTGCTCCTCAAGATTAAGGAAGAAAGAAGGCAAAAAAGGCTGTACAAACATGCTCCTACCCTCTCCCCAGTCCAAGAAAGTCCTAAGAAAGAGGTTGTGGCAACTGAACAACCTCCGGTAGACAAGGAAGCTGACAGACAAAATATGATTAACTGCCTGAGTGTCACTGGGCTCTACCAGGCAGCTGTACTTCTTCCCTTATCATATGAGTACATAGAATTTGAGTACCTTAAGCAGCTTGAGCTACAAGTTCTTAAAGAACAAAAAGCTGCTAAGAGGAAGATGAGGGAAGAAGCAGCAAAGTCAAGAGCCATCATCCAAAAGAGTCAAAAGAAGTCTGCTGATAGGCAAAGGATGATGAGCTTCTTGAAGTTGTATGGATTCTCCAGAAGGAGGCTTGGTCCAATGTCTCTATCCACTATGGATGAGCACATTAGAGTGATCAAGCAGAAGATTAAAAAAGGAGAGCTTGTTGATTTACACTCCCCACCAAGTCAGGCTCCTCCTGAAGCTGAGGTTAATGTTGAACCATTTGAGACAACGCAACCTGGACCTCATGCTGGACTACAGCAAGCTTCATCTTCTGATCCACAACATGGTCCAAATCCATCTCCTTCTAAACCTGTGAGGGAGGAGGACCCAACTGAGAAAGACAAAACATGAAAACCTGGTACTAAAGGCTAGTCTACTCAGTTAAAGAGGAAGAAAAGGATGACTCTAAATCTGTGTCAAAGAAGAAACCAAAAGCATCCACTTCCAGACCTCAGAATGAGTCAGAGCATCCTGAGGATGTGCAAGAAGAGGCTGCTCAACCTACTTTAACTCAAGTAGAGCCTCTTGCATCAGGAAGACCTATCTTGTCTTGGACTTTTGCTACTAATCCAGACAGATGATATGTCACTAGAGATCAAGGTGGTCAAGATGTCTACTTCTGGCAAGACATACTTAACTTATCTCTACATGATCTCTTTGACATGAGAAGGTATTTTGAAAGTTTGAGTGATCCTGACCAATTGATGAAGAAGGGAATGGTTATGATCATGATGAGGACTGTCAATATCTGAAGACACTTCTCTGTTTTGGTAGCATCAGCCTAGGGGGAGTTTCTAAGGCATATAGAGAAGGTTGATGTACCCAAAACAACCCAAGTTCTTCCTGCATGCATGCACTTGGTACGAAGTAGAAGTTGCTTCGGAAGTTTAATACTCTGCACAAGAAAATATTCTAAGTATGAAATCTTTCGAAGCCAAGACCAATATCTTCCGAAGCCAAAAGTGAAGTCTTCCGAAGTTTCAAAGATAAAGTCTTCTGAAGCCAATGAAGTGAAGACAGATTTCTTCCGAATACTTTGAAGAACATGCTTTCTCTGATGTACTTTTCATAAAGCTGACCAACTTTCCGCTGCAACTCTGAAAACTCACCAACTTATACAAGTTGGTGAATGATCCATGCTTTTTGTAACTGTACATTGAGGTCTTAAGTCTGTAACTTTCTACTTTATGTACATTTATCCTTTTTGTAATATATTAGGATGTGAGCTATGGCATGTCATAGTCACTAGTCAAAAGACAAATCTGTCTTTTGACTTTACATTGATCTTGTTGTTGTCTAGATTAGTGTTTCCAGCTGGCCTTCAAAGTATGGTCGGCTGTAGGATGTAGTATAAAGTGTCTCAAATCCTTGTATCTTATTTCATGCTTTGTAACACTTGTAAAAATAACTTGAGAGCAATATACTGCAATCTTGAAAACCATTAAAGGTCTTGTTGCTTTGTTCTTAAGTTTCCGTCTCTTGTTTTTTTTTTGTGATCATAGTATCCTAACATTTTCCCGGTTCTCTATTTGATCTGTTAAGTGTTCTAACTCTCTTGTCATTGTGAGACTGATTGTATTGGTAATCCCTTAAAGGTCCTCCAGTTATGTTGAAAATGAGGTGTACTAGGGTTATAAACCCGTTTTCTACCCGAATATGGTCATATCTGAAGTGATATGACCATATTCAGTATCAAAAGTGAGCTATTTGTAATTTGATAGCTTATATGACCATATTCAGCTTTAATATGGTCATATTAGAAGTATTTTTTCTCTTGAACTTCTTTAAATCTTGGGTTTTCTTCACAAAAATCACCGAGCTTCATCCGAAAACTACAATATTCAAATAAAACACTAATTAGTGTCTAAATTATGAATTTTGTACAAAAATAACTTAAAATGCAAAGAAATATATATTGAAAACATGTATATATATATATATATATTATCATATCAGTTCAGGAAAACAAAACCGAACGGTTCATGAACACAAATAAACATATACCATTTAAGGTTAAACAATTAATATAATTATCACAAACATAATTATAAACAAACATATTACCAAATGTTAATGAATTAAAATATTACTATATAAAGATTAGGTTGATTAGTTAGATGTAAAAGTTACATGTATAAATATATTATGATGAACATGAAGAGACATAAACAAACATAAACAAACACCTTATTGAATGTTCACGAACACAAAAAAACAAACATGATATTTGTTCACGTTCATTTGTTAAACACAATACTCAAACCATACCTTAAGGATATGCAAATATCTCTTTGGTAAGACCGCAACCTAATTGTCATTCCTTTTCCTCTAAATCACAACAACATCATCACCATAACTTTTCTCACCTTGACTTTTGAAAACTGGACCATGCCTCGTAACCACTATTTCTTCCTTCCCGTCTCCCTATAATATTTCAACTCTCCCAACTCAAACTCTACAACACCCTTACTATTTTTCCCTCACTGCATCTCAACTCCTATTTCTCTCTTCTTCCACCTAAAAAAATAAGGTCACACACATCCTCCATATTCGAAGTTCAAGCATACAAGTGTTGTGATCTATATCATCCTTCCCTAAGGTATAATCCAGGTTAGTTTCAATGTATGTTGTTTTACCCTTCCCTTACATGTATGCTCTCTAACGTAAAATCTAAACCTTATTCTAAGACAAAGGATGATTTAGCATCCTTAATTCCCTTCGGGGTGTATGGTGAACTAACACCTATGGGATTTTGAGAAGGAACATGTAACATCCTTCATTTTTCATGCTTAAATCTTTGATGATTCTAGTACTTCAATGTAACCATCTGCTGAATTCAAGAACTATATGTGGAATCTTATATTCTATTCATTGTGATTCATTGTGATACTATAGCATGTAATGTGATTCTATGATAATATTTGTGTAAACACTAGATCTTACACTAAAAAGTAACTTGAAAATGCCCTAGCATTTATCAAAGTCTAAGAAACTAAATTTCAACATAAGCTAAACACATGAAAACTTTAAGGGTGAAAATTTACATATGTGTAACTTAGGGTTACATATGTAACTTTTTATTAAAAGAATAAAGATTTAATTAATCATATTAAGTATTATAATTATCTAAACATAATAAAAAATATATATATACATGGATAATTAAAAATTAATATATATATATATATATATATATATTATTTTAATCATTTAATGGATATATGTCTAATATATTATTAAATATTTAACTAGTAATTATCCTAAATCTAATAAAATAACAAATTTAAACTAATCATAACCCATAATTATCTATAAAATTTCGTTCACCCACCTTCATCCCTTAAAAATTATGAATTCTATTAATAAAATATTAATAAAGTCTATCCTAATTGAAACCTAAAACCCTAATTTTTTACATATAAATAAGGGGTCTTATTATCATTATTTTTCACACCAAAATCTAAATCTAGAGCTTCTATAGAGTCAAATATCAACTCATAGCACCTCTCTTGAAGATCCAAGAAGTTTTCCCTATCGAGTAAGTTTTAGTGTTCTTCGCATTCTTCGCGCTCTTCGTGTTCTTCATGTTCTTCGTGTTCTTCGTGATCTTCGTGTTCTTCGTGTTCTTTGTGTTCTTCGTGTTCTTCATGTTCTTTGTGTTCATACCTTTCTAATTGTGTTTTATCAAAACTAAATTATAACTATCTTGAATCTATGATTAAATAACACTCTTGTGTAATAATCACATATTTAAGATGGATCAAAGCATCAAATATCAAAACTTTGCTTAAACACACCAAACTTTAATTTTTGGATTTTGACAGATTCATAGGGCCAACTTCGGACAGCCATATCTCCCTCATAAAAAATCTTTTTTTGATGATTCTTTTTTTTTTTAAATTAAATTCAAAGTTCTAATCATATAAAGAACGTATTCTAACTCATTGATTTGATCATTCAAATAGCTCATTCAAGTTTAGTGCGTGAATCTATCCAAAGTTATCAAAACCTTAAATTTTGCAACATTCCAATATTTTTATGAATATAATGTTAAACAACGATTTTGATTATAAAATAAGTTCTATAAACATGTTTTAAACAATAAAAATCCAAACTTTAATGATTTTATGATTATCTATCAACTTGAATCATGTTTGTAGTAAAATTGTTGATGCATGTATGTCCCTAGATCATGATTTGTAATGTAATGAATCTTGTCTGTCTGATTTCTATGTAATTTGTATTGACTAATGAAATGACATGAATTGGTTGTTACTTGTAATGTTTAATATTTCATTAATGAGTCGTGATTGAATTGATTGGGTTTATGATTGTTTGAATGATTGCACATTATGTTATATTAATTAAAACATTCAAACTTAACTTAATGAAGTTCTCATGCGAATGGCCCATGCGAATGGACCACACGCATGAATAACTTCATACGATTGACTCAATCGCACGACTGAACCAGGAGACTGGATCAGTCGTATGATTGACACATAAGATTGACTCAATCGCACGACTGAACACTCAGTCGTGCGGATGAATCAACCGCATGGTTCAATCGCACGACTGAACCATACTTATGGTCCAGTCGCACGATTGAACAATACTAACCTATAATAGACCCAATTCGTGGAAAAACGTAAGCATTCATCCTATTACGATTCCAGACGTACCCTAGCCGTCCAGAGACCTCCCAAATCGTTCTCCAAGTTCACAGAACACATTAGATCGATTCCTAATCGATTTCTAACGTCGGATTCAATTCTTGATTGATTCTTCGTGTGTTCTCACTGATTGGATCGCCAATCAAATAGGATTCCGCACTATTTGAGTTGGTTTAACACGCTAATCACTAGGTATTTCGTTCAAATACCAGGTCCTAACAAGTGGTATCAGAGCTTTGGCTCTTGATTACGTGTTGATTCAATCAAGATTGCATAAAAGTTTGTGTTTTTGCACTAAAAACGCAATCTTTGGCATCAAAAGTGATCTTGGACGTTCCCTGCTCATCGAAGTTTGGTTTCTACGGACTTAGGCGATTAGGACTTGTGAAATTTCGAACTTTTACGGCTGAAACCCGTCAAACCTAGAAATTTTCGCAAAACAGCAGCTTCAGTCCCACGAGTGACCCATTCGCACGACTGGACTCCATTCGCATTGCTCATACGCACGATTGGACCTAGTCGCACCCTCATTCGGCCGACTGAACCGTTCGTTCGCATAGCTCATACGCACCAGTTTCATTCGCACGACTGAACCAATCGCCCAGTTCAGCCGCACGATTGAACCAGTCGCAGAGTTCATACGCACGATTAGACCATTCGCATCCTTCAGTCGCATCAGTGAAAGTTTGTTTGATTAGATTCTAAGTTTATTAGCCATGGAAGATCAGATGTCAGCCTTTACTGCTGGGAAGGACTCGAGGATACAGAACCTGCTGTTGCTTGAGAGTGAGGTGGGTAATCACAATAAACCACCAAAGCCTCTTGACTTTTAGATGAGTTTCCCCACTGGAAACAACGTTTTGAGATCTACCTAATGGAGTAGATCCTAAAGATCTGTGGGAAGCCATTGAGATCGGTATAGTACACCGGTGGGAGCTGATGGAGTTAAGTTAACGTTAAGTGGGATGACAGACGCACAGAAAGTAAAGTACAATGCAGAGAAAAGGGTTTATGCATTGATCACTCAGTCTATCCCCAAAGACATATTCCACCAGTATTCAGAGAATAAGCAGTCCAAGAAACTGTGGGATGAGCTAGAGAAGAGATATGATGGGAATGCGTCATTGAAGGCAATCAAGGCAAAGGAGTTAAAGAAGGAATTCGATAACTTCTCATCTATTGGTAACGAGAGTTTAGACGAAGTCATAGACAGATTTTACCACTTGATGAGCGAATTGCATACACATGGAGTGGAAACGACTATGGAAGAGAAAGTAAGCAACTTCGCAGACGGATTGCCTGATAAGTGGGCTTCATTCGTGTCTAACCTTAGACAGAATGAAATGCTTATAAAGCTGGATATAAATGACTTCATTCTTAAGTTGCGAGAAGAAGCGCTAAGGATGAAGTATAGAGCTCAGAAGTCTTCGTACACACAAAATCCAGCTTTATACAACGCCACGCCTCAAGCTAAGACATCTGGAGCACCTCTCCAGACTGCATTTGTGTCTAGCTCGTCAGGTCCTTTACATGCTTCTCCTTCTGGATCAGACACGTCAGGGTCGTCATGTACCCACTATATTGGATCAGAAGCAAGTGCTACCAAACTGAAGACCGAGAACCTCGGTAATGTGACCGTAGAAGTAGCTCGAGAGCATATGGATCTTTTAGCTGCAGTGGTTCATTCATATGATGGACTTGTTGCCGGGAAGAATGGAAACTGCCATCTGGCAGATGAGGACTACGAGCAGGTGGACGAAATGGAGCTTGAGAGGATGGATATAATGTGGGCCTTAGCTAGTGCTGTCCGAAGGGCGAAGAAGTTTGTTAAGAAGACTGGACAGAACTTGGTAGCTACTAAGGATACCACATTTGGCTTTGACAAGAGCAAAGTGACCTGCTTCAACTGTGGAGAGAAGGGGCACTTCAAGAGAGAATGTGTCAAGCCAAAGAAGACGGGTAATGGGAACCCGTTCTCGTCCTTTACTCGCCAAGACAAGCAAGCCTCCAGTTCTACTTCATCAAACAAGGATCCAAAAGCCTTGACTGCTCATGATGATGAAGGACAGGATTGGAGTTTTAGGTTTGTCTCACCAGGAGAATCTAACATTGCCAGTGTTAAGGATATTGATGATGATTCTGCGAGTGAAGGTGATCTAGCAGTTGAGATAGCAATGTCACATAGTGAAGAAACAACTACAGCTGAGGTCAGTTACAAGCCAAAGGAGGAGACTTCCACTTCAGAGACAGAAAAGTCAGAATCACCAGAACCAGAGACATCTGATGCTGCGCTGATGGCTAACTCTTCTGAACCAACTCAGGTAAGTACTACTGACCAAATGTTTAATAATCATGCTTGTTCTGATTGTGATACTTTTAGGAATAGCATAGATGAAAAATTTGCTAGGTTATTAGATCATAATGATAACTTAGTAAAAGATTTACAACTGTGCACTGAGGCTAATAGAGTACTAAAACAAAATGAGCATAGTTATAAAGAAAAGATAGACCTATTGACTAAACAGCTTAGGGAAACCGAAGTAGTTGCCTTTAACCAAGCAAAGACATTAGGTACTATCTAAGCTCCCTAGAGGACACTAAGAAGCAAAAGGCAGTTCTAGAAGTAGAAGTTAATTCATTAAAACAGAAACTGCATAGTTGGACTAGTTCTTCACACATAGTTCAACACTTAGTGAGAGAAAGGAATAACGGGGAGGGATTAGGCTACAAAGTGGTTCCACCACCACCTGAGACCTTGATGAACACTAAGTCTAGACCAGTAAATAACAACCCCATCAAGGATCATGTGGTGACTACTCCTCTTGTTACTGATCCAGACACATCATGTTCATCTACTGAATCTGGACAGAAACAAAAGGAGGCCACTTCAAAGGCAAAGGGTAAATTGCCTTGTGTTAATCTGGAAAATGAATTTGAAAAAGTTAACTTAAAGTCAGGGTCAAACAGAGTCAAATCAGAACCTAAAAGGACTTCAAATGTTACTTTTTCACATGCTTCAAGTCAAAAACCAGTTAACCAAAAAGTGGAACATGTTAAACAGGTTAAAACAGTTAATTTTGTTAAACCAGAGAAAACATCAAACATACAAGAGTCAAAACCTAAAGTGATTGATGTTACTAGAGTGTCACGCACTTCTCCACAAAGAAAGTCTACTCATAAAGTTGATAGCAGGTCATGCTACAACTGTGGAGAATGTGGACACATTGCTTCCTATTGTCCTTTCTATCAGACACCTAGGAAGAAGATTGATCTTCAGGACTCTAGACCTAGGTCTTCTAAGAGGAGTTCTTTGACTCCACCTAGAAGATCTAGTGAACCTAAAGTCCAACCTGTAAGCCAGACGACTGTTTATCATAAACAGGCATTGCACAAATCTGGCTTATGGAAAGAAAATCATCCTACGTGTCTGATACTGATGACAAGAAGGAACCTGAGCTACCCTCACCCTCTAAGGGTCAATGGGTGGAGTTTATGATGTGTGATGCCTCTGGGAAACCCAAGACAGTAAAGGCTTGGGTTCCTAACCTAAACTAATTCATTTACTTTGTATGTGCAGGGTGTTCGATACAGCGCTGAGACTAACACGTGGATTATAGACAGCGGAGCATCCAGGCACATGACAGGAAATAGAGCCCTTTTATCAAACGTCAAACAAATAAAAGGAGGGCATGTTTCCTTTGCAGGAAACAAGGGAGGCTATATCACAGCTCAGGGAGAAGTGGGAAATCAGAAAGTTAAGTTTGATAAGGTGAACTACGTTCAACAACTTCAGAATAACTTACTTTCTGTTTCCCAAATCTGTGATAAAGGATTTAAAGTCATCTTCGACAACAAGAAGTGTTACGTGCTGAAGAAAGACTACATGATCCCAGAGGACCAAGTTCTGATGACTGCTTCAAGATATAAAGACCTTTATGTCTTGGATCTGTCAACAGCTGCTACAACGGATCATGAGGTTCAGTGCTTTCTATCTAAAGCTACTGAGAAGGATTCAATCTCCTGGCATAGGAGAATGGGACACATTAGTCAAAGGAAGATGAATCATTTGATTCAGAAGGATTTAGTGAGAGGAGTAAATGTCAAGAACTTCCAACTTCCTGACTTTTGTGTAGCTTGCAAGAAAGGCAAACAGACAAAGAAGTCTCATAAGGAAAAGAAAGTTCATTCAATAGAACTTCCTCTTGAACTTCTTCACATGGATCTGTTTGGTCCAGTCAGTACAAGGAGCATTGCAGGCGACTTGTACTGTTTTGTGGTCACTGATGACTACTCAAGGTTCACTTGGGTAATGTTTCTGAAATCCAAATCAAAACATTTGAGTCATTCAAGGAATTAGTAACCACACTGGAATCTCTCTACAAGCTAAAAGTTAGACAAGTACGCTCAGACAACGGGACAGAATTCAAGAATCAATGGATGGAGGCATACTGCAAGGAAAAGGGAATTGTGCATCAATTCACTTCTGCCTACACGCCTCAGATGAATGGTGTTGCTGAGAGGAAGAACAGAAGCTTGATAGAGACTGCACGGACTATGCTGGCGGACTCGAAACTGCCTATCCAATTCTGGAATGAGGCAGTGGCAAATGCATGTTATACACTGAATCGAGTCCTAATAGTCAAGCGCCACGGAAAGACATGTTATGAGCTACTACAAAGACGCAAACCGAATTTGGAGTATCTTGAACCTTTTGGCGCGCCGTGTACACTTCTGAAGAAGACACAAGAAGGCAAATTCAGCGAGAAGGCAGATGAAGGAATTTTTCTAGGATACAACATACCGAACAAGCGAGTTTACAATAACTCAACGGGTCTTGTAGAAGTGTGGTGTAATGTCGACGTTCAGAGATATACCACACCACCTACAGGCAAAGGACCTGCATACTTCTTCGATTATGATGGATTCTTCAAGTCCTTCAACATTCCTCTCTCTCCCTCGGATGATGAGTTAGCTACTAGGATGATGTATGATATTCTGAATACACCATCTAGCACACAGGGAGAATCATCTACTCAGTCAGGGGGAGTAGTCGATGACAGTGACTCCTCCTCTGAAGATGAAACTGAAGCAGATGACCAGAACAGTCAGGAGGAACAGGTTCCAGTTCCTGAAAGTCCACAAGCATCTACGAGTGATGCACCTTCGACTTCGGAACCTCAAACTCCAACTACCTCAGATGCAGAACCAAATGTTCATAATCTCGGTTCTGAGGTGGCTGTTCCTACTACTCCAGGATCACGACTAAACGTCTATCATCCCCTTGACAATGTTATTGGGGATGTCAGATCAGGAGTACAAACCCGAAATCAGCTATACTCAGCTGATTACGCCTCAGTTATGGAGAAAGGTTACATTCATGATGGTGCTTATCGATGTTTTGTTCGCAGGTTGAGCCAAAATATGTCAGTGAGGCACTAAATGATGAGGCGTGGGTGAGTGCCATGCAAGAAGAACTTCTGCAGTTCAAGAAGTTAGGTGTATGGACTCTGGTTGATAGACCTAAAGGTGCTAAAGTCATTGGCACCAAATGGGTACTAAAATGCAAGAAGGATGACCAAGGAGTCATTATCAGGAACAAAGCTCGACTGGTGGTTCAAGGTTTTCGCCAAGTCGAGGGGATTGACTATAATGAGGTTTTGCACCCGTGGCAAGGATGGAAGCTATTCGTATCTTCCTTGCCTATGCATCGTACATGAAGATTAAAGTCTACCAATTAGATGTGAAGAGTGCATTCCTTCATGGGGAAATCAGGGAAACAGTCTATGTAAGTCAACCCGAGGGATTTGAAGATCCTTATCATCGGGATAGAGTTTACAAGCTCGACAAAGCTTTATATGGGCTTCATCAAGCTCCTCGAGCTTGGTATGAGAAACTCTCGACTCATCTTGTGAAACACGGCTTTCGCAGGGGAGTCATTGACTGTACACTGTTTATTAAGAAAAGGATGGCGACCTACTGCTTGTACAGATATATGTTGATGACATAATCTTCGGGTCAAAGAACGAAGAGTTATGCAAAGAGTTTGAAGCAGTGATGAAGAAAGAGTTTGAGATGAGTGCTATGGGGGAGATGAAGTTCTTTCTCGGGTTACAGGTGGATCAAACACCTAATGGGATCTTTCTACATCAGACCAAGTATGTAGGAGACATTCTCAGTCGCTTTGACATGGAGAATGCTTCTGCTGCTGGGACTCCACTTGCTACGAATCATGATATAGCACCTGATGAGAATGGAGATCTTGTAGATGCCACTATGTACCGAGGAATGATTGGATCCCTCATGTATCTCACTGCCTCAAGACCTGATATTATGTATGCTACATGTTTATGTTCTAGATATCAGGCTAAACCAAAGGTCAACCATCTGATCGGGGTCAAGAGGATTTTTCGTTATCTGAAGGGTACACCCACACTTGGATTGTGGTATCCTCATGATGATGACTTTGAGCTTACCGCGTATAGTGACTCGGATTACGGGGGCTGCAAGATGAACTACAAGTCTACATCAGCGGGGTGTCAATTCTTTGGGAGAAGATTAGTTACCTGGCAGTGTAAGAAGCAGACATCGGTTGCATTGTCAACCTGTGAAGCCGAATATGTTGCTGCTGCAAGTTGCTGTTCACAAATCATCTGGATTCAACAGCAAATGCGGGATTACGGTTTAAAATTCTCATCTACTCCTATTTTTGTTGATAACTCTGCTGCAATTGCAGTAACTAAAAATCCGGTTCAACATCCTAAGACCAAACACATCGGTATTAAATACCATTTCATAAGAGATTGCTTTGAAAAGAACTTAATTGATGTGGTTAAAATTAATACTGATTTTCAACGCGCTGACCTCTATACTAAAGCCTTTGATAAACCACGTTTTCAATATTTGCTAGAGGTCAACGGAGTTAAAAAGAAAAGTGAGGTAATTCCTGATGATGATAATGTGTAGTCCGATGTAGTTTAGTTAAAGTTAATTTTATTTTATTTTATTTGTTTTATTTTCGTCTGTTATATTTAAACTCATGTTATTTTGCTGTTTATTAAAATCCTAAAATAATTAAACCAGAAATGATTTTAGTATTTTAGGGGGAGAATATGTCAGCAAGTTAACATTAAAAAAAAATGAGGGAGAAGGAGTAACTAGCTGAAATAAGGTAGATTGTGTCTGTGATACCGATTCAATACCTTTGGAAAATGATAGTACACAGGAACAAATCAAGAGGGACTTTAAAAAAAAATTAAGTTTTGAAAAGATACAAAAGTTCAAAGTATAAGTCTGTGTAGTCTAAGCAATATAAAAAGGGAAGATGATAGAAAACTGGCAACTCCTAAGGTGACACAAAGAAAGTAGACTTAGAGGCTGCTAGACCACAAATGATATGTTGGTAGATTCAACACAATAGACAATTAGACCTGATTGGTGATCTCAAGATCAAACTAAGTTGTTCAACTGACTGTGGGCTTCCATCTTATCACTGGTTAACACAATCAAATATATTCCAATAAGGGGTAATGAGCATTTAAACGCCACAAATGTGTGCGGATGACCATAATTAGAGCAAAGCAAGAAAAAAATGAAAGACAAATGCAATAAAGCTAATGACTTATGTTGTTGGTGCATTTTGTGTAAAATAAAATAAGCTGCTCTAACAAGGAGATAGGTTGTGTGCCTCTCTGCTGTGCGATGGCACTGACCTGAGGATAAGCATAACCTAGATATTCTAGAATTCATTGTTGTTTGCCGCCTCTCTGCTGTGCGATGGCACTGACCTGAGGACAGGCTTCTCTTTGAAAGCTCTAAGAATAGTCTCTTCTTGTAATAATACCCGTAGACCGCTCAAAAGCTTCTGAGGAATGTTGATTACCATATAAGTGTGGGATCCACAAATGTTAGTTGAAATAATTAAACCTAAATCAGTCACCAGTCTGCGTCAAAAGTCTGTGTATGGATTTAAGTGGACAAACATACTGACAATCATAGTGGCTACATTCTCAAAAGCTCAAATCAATGTGAAAATCTAAGAATTTCAGTATGATTTCCTTAAGTTGCTAACAACTCTGGATGAACACCGAGAATTTGAGCATAAAAAGTTTTAATAACTAGTCCCAAATGATTTGACTTACCTGTATGATTCCAAAATTGAATTGGTCCAGATATGATCAATCTAAGTTGAAGCTGTCTACTCCCGAACAAATCCCGTAGGTATCAATCTCTGGATTTATCTCTCACAAAAAGCCAAAAATAAGTTTGTTTATGTAATTAGTTTAAGGTTTTAAATTAGTTAGTTGTTTTAAATTTTAATTTTAGTCATGTGTCGGGCTACATCAGGAAAATCAGAAGGAATCAACTCACTAAAAGGGTCATGTCTGAGATGACCATATGTGCTTTGAAAGTTTAAAATAGTCACGTTTGAGGTGACAAAGTGTTTTTAAAAGGGTCACGTCTGAGGTGACTAAAGTGTTTTTAAAAGGGTCACGTCTGAGGTGACTAAAGTGTTTAAAAGGATCACGTCTGAGGTGATCAAAATGTTTTCAAGATAATATGATCATGTCTGAGATGATCAAAGGCTCATAACGTTAATTTCAGAAAGTTAAAAGGGGTTTTAAATGTAAATTACAGAAAATTAACTAAGTATGACCCATTCGCACGAATGGACCATACGTATGGACTAACCATACGAATGGAATCCATTCGCACGAATGAACTATGTGTATGGACCATCAAACCGAATGGCCCATACGATTAGCCCAGTCGGAGGCTTAAGTGCGAACGAGTGAGTCAGTCGCACGACTGAAATCCAATCGGACGACTGGAGAAGGGCGACTGACCCAATCGCACGACTGAGTCCCACTCGCACGACTGAAAGGTGCGTATGAACTCAGTCGCACGATTGGATCTAGGGTTAGTATAAATAGAGGAGGAGTCGGTCGCAGAGACTCATCACCCTCAAAGAAACCCTAAATCGCACGACTAAAGTCACTCTGCCCAAATTTCGTTTGATCTCCATAAAACCTTCGTTTCTTGCATACTGACCATTTACATTGATACTACAGGTAATTTGCGACGAAGAAACCTTACCAAATCGTTCAATTTGACACTTAATCTGGATAATCAGACCCGTTAGAAAACCGTGACTTGTGTGACAAAATGACCTAACTAAATGGCTCAAACTAATGAAATTAAAGATGTTAGGTGTTACACGAATGGGTTGCGAGTCTAATGAACCAGAACACGAAGTCTAAAACTCAAAATTGGTAAAAAGTTAATTTGAATTGAACGGACAGGATGTCATACGATTGGACAGGCGGATGAACTTCAGTCGCACGACTGAAGGGGGCGATTTACTTAACTGCACGACTGAACCCTGCGTATGAGACTCAGTCGCACGACTGGTGTAACCGCATAAGAGTACATGCGCATGAGTCCAGTCGCACACTCAGTCGTACGCATGAGATCATTCGCACGTCTGAACCTCAATCGCACTGTTCAGTCGCACGACTGATTTCAGTCGCACAACCTCAATCGCATGACAGAAACATTCTATTCAAGTTTAAGTGTTTCATTATGCTCTTAGCCAAAGGTACTAATGTTTATATTGTTATGTGTTACAGATGGCGAGTCGATGGAACATGAGCACAAAGCATAACATATGTGCTCATCTGGATTTGACATCCAGGAACGCAGCTGACTTCTCAGGCATCATTACGTTTCTGTTGAGATCCAGGATTGCTCATGCTATCTCTACACCATGCACGCCGTATAGATCAGTGCAGCAGCCTTCTGGGAAGGCGCGACTGTTGATAGATCCTCTGAGCCTCATTGCATCAGGAGTACGATCTTTGGTGAGGCTATTACCATCTCAGAGGAGGATTTGAGGATTGTTCTACAGTTAGGGGATGATGCTGATTGTCCTACTCGTCTACACCCCCTCATGGTCAGAGGATGTTTTATGAGAGCCAAGTACTCTGGGGACATCAATGCTGGGGTACTCAACAAGAGTAACCTATGTCCCCAGTTCAAGTATCTTGCACATGTTCTACTGAAGTGCATAGCGTCGAGGAAGGGAGGATTTGATGAGTTGTCGGATCAGATCCAGAACGCTTATGCTGCATTGGTGCTGAACCACCCGTTCAGCTTCTCCAAAATGATCTTCACCTACCTGGTGGAGAACATTAAGGGGAAAGGGAAGGAAGGCTTCTGCATGTATCCGAGGTTTATGCAGATGATTATAGATCAGAAGCTTCCCTCCCTGCCGAAGGAGAAGGAAGATGCTGTAGTGCTCGAGGTCATGGATGACACTACGTTAGGCAGGATGAAGGTGTACAGGGGGAAGCAGGTGAAACCCCCTGTCAGGAGGTTGTTTGGGCATCTGGCCCGTGCTGACTATGTGGCGCCAGCCAAGAGAAAGTGGCGCCACGATGATAGTGATTCAGATGTAGAGCAGATTGCTCTACCAGATATTGACTCAGATGATGATGATAGCGGCGACGCCGGGGATGATATGCCTGCTCCACCAAGAGGCACTGATTCTGATGATATTCCCCCGGGGTCTACCACTGCCGGAGAGGTTGCTGAGACGGCCGGTTTCCATCAGGAGTTCATTGTGGGTGATCAGGAAGAGGAGGAGTCGGATGAGGAGCCCCTCACTAGGACTGTGGGAAGCAAAGTTGTTCCCACAGAACACGGGCTTAAGGTGGTTGGTGAACACCCTCGGGACTCCACAGAGAGAGAGACTGACCCGAGCTATGCTCCGGGTTCAGTGGGCAGAGCTGCAGGGGGAGCATCCACTTCCACCGGGACTAGGAGGAAGAGGATGGCTCAACCCCATGGACTGAAGAAGAAGAAGCGTCGCCTGACCTTCGTTACCACTGCTGCCACTACTTCCACCACCACAGCCACCACTACCACCTCCACTGACATACCACCCATCACCACAGCCACCACATCCACTACTGCTACCACAGCCACCACCTTACCTACCACCACTGTATCCTTCCCATCCACCACCATACCATTCACACCTACATCACCAACACCTGCTTACCGACCCATATTCACCACTGCTACTACCACCACCACCTCACATCATGCCGGACCTTCAGCCCAGCCATCACATGTATATGGATCTACTCTACCTCACATCGGGGTAGAGGAGCAGCTGTCGGCGCTTAACCGTATGGTGATGCGCCTGCTAGCTGCAGATGAGGAGAAAGCGGCGCAGATTCGCCAGTTGACCGACCTGACTGCTGCCCAGTCTCAGCAGATGGCAGAGCAGGCTCGGGTGATAGATCAGCAGACCCAGCTAATCGATGCTCAGAGAGTCGAGATGTCCCAACTCCAGGACCAGCAGGCCCAATCAGCCAAACGTATAGAGGAGTTGGAGACTACCAACAAGACGATTATGCTGAGGTTAAAGGGGTCAAAAGATGAGCCCTTGAAGATAAAAGAGGGTGATGGGGATGATGGAGATGGTGATGATGACGATGATGATGAAGATGAGGAGGATGATGAGGATGATGAAGAGACTGAGGAAGAAAGGACAGAAGGTAGAGATGATGATGACGAACCAGAAGGAGGGGATGCGGCTGCATCGGCCTCTGCTTCTGGTCAAGAGAGAAGATCGAAGCATCGACAGGACCAGTCATCTACCACTTCTGCTCCTCCGAGCGACGCGCCCATGATTCAAGACAAAAGTACAGATTAGATGTCTTATGTATTTATTTATTTTGTATTTGAATCATGTAATGAAAAACAAGTGTGTTGAATGTTTATATATTAAGTTGATATAATTCTGTTTGATTACTTACTAATGGTTTATGTGTTGAATGTTTAAATCAAACAGATCCAAACTTTCAAAGGGATGAGTTTGACATTGCTCCCCTTCAACAGGTCAAGACTCAATTAACCATGATTCTTGATCTGCAAGGGATTGTAAGAAGGTCTGTGAGTTATACCCCTGAAGAAGGGGAAATAATTCATGACCTATCTAACGAGCAACTGACAGAGATGTTCAGACTCAATCCTGATGAAATTGTCAAGGATGCTCCAACAGTTGATTCAACCAGTGATGAAGAACTAAATGACGTTGATGAAGTTGAGGTTGAAGATATTCTTGCAGAAGAGTACCCTCAGTACGCTGACAACGAGGGTAATGTGGTCCCCAATCTGGGTGAGTCCCTAGTCAGTGATACATTTGAGGTACTAGACAAGATGGAGCAGGAAACCGAAAAGACCGAAGGAACCGCCCAAGCCTCAAATGATGACGTAGACATTCGTAAGGCTGAGTGGGCTGCCTGTTTTGAAGAAGTGAGAGCCCAGCGTGCTGCACCAAAGAAAGATGCCTACACCAAGCTCTACAGAGTCAAGAAACACCATAAGGTGTCAGGCAGGATTATTGCACGGGCTTATTTTGATGACCTTAACGCGTATGCAGTTAAGAGGGAACAGGGCATAGAGTACTTCAGGTTTCCACATGATCTGAAGACTCTACCTGGTTTTGAGCTCAACCAGCTGGCTAAGCTAAAGCTGCTGTATGCTGACCCAAGAAAGATGTCAGGCTGGTTCGAGGCTACCCTGAAGAAGGAGTACCACACCAGATGGGTTAACTTCCGACCACAACAGCCTACGAGGTACATAAGAAGGTCTGAGGTTGATGCCATTACTGGCAAACCCAAGATTGTGTTGAAGTGGAGTCCTCCGCGCACTATGTCGAGAATCCCTCTCAGGGAAATGCCACAGGACTTCACTCCTCACTTCAAATGGTGGTACTATGATTGGAGAACTGCTGAAGCTGTCATAGTTCTGAATAAAGAGGGCCAAATGGATACTATCAGGGTATTCGACCCGATGTGGCTAACCAACTTGTCTGCTAATGATGTCTATACATTATACAAGTGGCCACTGTTCTATGACACACAAGACATTGTACAAGCCCTCCAGTTCCAAAACGTTATACGACTTTGCTTTGCGTTTGAGATTCACGCAAGAGTCACTAAGGAGGAGAAGTACAAGAAGTATAAGGAGGTTATGCAGAAGACAAGAGATTAGATAGATCTAGGTCCAAGGGGGAGTTTGTTGATGCATGTATGTCCCTAGATCATGATTTGTAATGTAATGAATCTTGTCTGTCTGATTTCTATGTAATTTGGTTTGACTAATGAAATGACATGAATTGGTTGTTACTTGTAATGTTTAATATTTCATTAATGAGTCGTGATTGAATTGATTGGGTTTATGATTGTTTGAATGATTGCATATTATGTTATATTAATTAAAACATTCAAACTTAACTTAATGAAGTTCTCATGCGAATGGCCCATGCGAATGGACCACACGCATGAATAACTTCATACGATTGACTCAATCGCACGACTGAACCAGGAGACTGGATCAGTCGTATGATTGACACATAAGATTGACTCAATCGCACGACTGAACACTCAGTCGTGCGGATGAATCAACCGCATGGTTCAATCGCACGACTGAACCATACTTATGGTCCAGTCGCACGATTGAACAATACTAACCTATAAATAGACCCAATTCGTGGAAAAACGTAAGCATTCATCCCATTACGATTCCAGACGTACCCTAGCCGTCCAGAGACCTCCCAAATCGTTCTCCAAGTTCACAGAACACATTAGATCGATTTCTAATCGATTTCTAACGTCGGATTCAATTCTTGATTGATTCTTCGTGTGTTCTCACTGATTGGATCGCCAATCAAATAGGATTCCGCACTATTTGAGTTGGTTTAACACGCTAATCACTAGGTATTTCGTTCAAATACTAGGTCCTAACAAAAATTCTTCATATTTTCAATTGTGACCCTATCTTATACAACTTGTTTATTCCCATCCTTGCTAAACTTATATTTCTTGTTCCCTATACTTTATAAACATACTATACACACTTTTGACTTGGTCTAGTATATATCTAGAATCATTTCACCCGGTATGTAGTTATATGGCAAACAAAAGGTTTCTGGCTAAGGAAAGACGGTAAGTGATGAAAATCCACCAACTCTTTCCTGGGAATCCTTTTCTTGGATGTGCTATTCTGGGATGACACATATCTAGTATACTGAAACCATTCTTGAGCTTTTACAATAACAACCTCTCAACTATCGCCATATACAATAAACTAACTAAATAAACTTACTTAGGACAATCCTTACTCCAAGTTACTACAAGTTGCAAGATCAACCCACCTACTATACAAGGTGAGTTCATAGCCCCTTTTTCTTTTGTATTTTGTGGTGGAAACATGCTCTATATATAAAATTGGGAATTCAAATTCTAAAGTCAAACTAGTTTTTTGCAAACTTAATCATAACTTTCTTATACTAGTAAAACTAAATTGATTATACATGTTGTTATATTCTATGACATTTTTTACTATAAAGTCCCTCTATTGTCTAAAATCTACACAACCATTGTCACACCCCGACCGAGGCGGAATCATGGGGGCGGACGAATATGAATCGATTGTTCATAGCTCATAGAATATAATAAGTTGAAATTATATTAAATGCCATTTTCATTGCATAATACTAATCAAATAATTTATTACAATGCAATAAAGATTCAAACAACATAATAAAATCTTTAATTAATCTAGGTCCAAGTCCTATATGAGCATGAAAAAATCCTCTAATTAGCATCCTGAAACATGTTAAAAATATAGTCAACATATGATGTTGGTGAGTTCCCATGAATTTGTACATACATATATAAACAACTTTTAAGATGCAATTCAAGTCATAGGTTAAGAAATACTGCAAGAATATAGATAGCATAATGATACAATCAAACCTTAACAAAAGATGACCATTACAAGTTATAACGATTAGCTAAGTGTACTTGGTTCTCATGATGAACAAGCATACGTCATCAAGAGCCGGAAATAACCCCGGCTTTAGCATCAAATAGGCTTGTCAGGCCCATAGATCTATGATGTCGCTAGGCTAGCAATAGTTAATGATTGTTTTTACAAGTTGACTATCATATGAGGATCATAATTATCTCAAATAACCATGACAAAGTTTATAAAAGAATTGCTCGTGCATTACAAGTTTCAAGATGTTTTACAAGTGTATATTTATAAGCTTAACATGTTTCACCCTAAAAAATATGAAATAAAGTAAAAGGGGTATGGAAAACTCACATTGTATAATGATGGATGTAGAGTACATAAGGAAGCTTGGATGTTCAAGAGTCAAAGATGATGTCCTAAAGGATAAAAAGAAACAATAAATTGAGGTCGGAATTCATTACAAGAAGTTAGGGCGTTTAGAGAATGCCAAAAAACAAAAGGTAGATAGAAAAATAATTATTGTACCAATTTTAGATTCTGAACAGAATGTTTGGTACATGTTTGAACAGGTTTTAAAAAATAGTAAACGATTTCATAAAATTATAAAAATTTATAAGTGACTAGTTCAGAGTCTCCCGCACAACTTTTGTCAGAAACATTTTTATGAAAAGATCCGTAAATAGGTCAAAACAGCAGCACAAGACAGAAGGTGTTGAAATACGCACTTATCTTGTGAAGGCTATTGTTGAGTCGTCCGATTGAGTTTGAAGACGTATAAACTACCGTTAAAAAGGTAATTCAATGAACTTAATAATGGAGTCTGATTTTACTAAAATTTAGTTTGTTATGACCAAGTTATGGTTAGTTGAAGTCAGACTATATTCTGCCAAATATATAGTAAGACACTTATGTGCACTTTTAAAATTGCTAAAGCATGAAACGGGTTAGAACAAATTTATTATGTCGATATATGGTATATTAGACTTCATTTGAGTTATATAAAAAATATTCCAAGTCTTTGTCATAGCCACTATTTATAGAAATAATCTTGTGGAATAACCGAATGTGGCGGCATAGCCGTCCATATGCAAAAACGGGATTTTTTGTGTACGTTAGCGTGTTCTTAGCTTTATTTAGGAATGTTAGTGATTGTTATAAGGTTAGTGAATGTTAAAATGTTAATGATCAAATGATAATGATTAAAATTAAAAGAGATTTAGTAGAAGAAAGAATAAAAATAAGAACATGAGAACAATTGAATGTTAGGATGATTAGAACAATATAGATATACATAATATAAAAGCAATTATAAGGTTAACTTAGTATTAGAAACTTCTTGAAATTACTTGTAAAAGAAAATTTTTGAATTTGATCAAAACCAAAGGATGAAAGAAAGATATGTGAGTGAGATTTATGAAATATGAGCAAATGAAAAGTAAGGTTTAAAGCTTGCTTTTATAGTTGAGGTTAGGAGGAGATTATGAATGGTGTTAATGATGAGTTACAAGTCTTCTAAAAGGGGGTTATGATTGGAATTTAAAATAAATATAAGATTAAATAATTTAAATAAATAAAAAAATAATTATAATTTAAACTTTAAATTTATTAAGACTTTAATTTAACAACTTAGTTTTTTATATATCTTTATAGACTTTATAAATCGTACATAAACTTGTAATTTGATTATTTATTTTAGTTGAATATTTTAAAATCTCATAGATATTAATAGCCTATTAACATTTATAAAACTTATTCTATAAATTATGTAATTATTATAAATTGATTAAATGGTATAATTAATAAAAATTGAACAATAATATTCATAAAAGTAGTTAAATAATACATTTAGTGCATTTTGATTCAACAAAATGAATTAATAATTTAATAATGAATTTTTTTCAACGTATGAAAATTCAAAATGAGTTTGGCTTTGGGTTTATAGTTTGAAAATGGGTGGATGTTACAACCATTAACTTCGGGGAAGCCACAAGAGTACGTAAATAGATCTATTGGCCTGACAAGCCCATTCAGTGTACTCGGGTTGATGCATGCCAAACAATACCGGGCGTCCTTTGAGTCAACGTATTCTTTTTGACTTGAAAGGAGCTGGATGTTCAGAAACTACATACTAGACAAGCATATTATTAGTCTGACCTCTTGTGTCAGGGGGTTAGACGGGAGGGCATTCGATCACTAGGGTTGGTTGTGGACTCATGTATAATAGTTTACTTACTTGTATTTGGAAAATTTCGCATTGGTTTGTACATTGTTATCTACTATATACATACTTCTAAACTCATGTGCTCACCAACTTTTTAGTTCACATATTTTAGCATGTTTTCAGGTAATGGAAACTAAGTTCGTAGCTTTGCTGACGTTAAAATTCAAGGATAAGCTTTAGTTGGACCTAGTTAGACTTTGAATAAAATGAAGACTTATTTACTTGTTTGGATTATTTGTTATTAAAATAGGATGTAACCAACTATTCGATTTTAATAATTAATTTCCTTTAGTACTCTTTATCCTTGTGTTATGATTCAATTTTATCACGCCTCGGTGTTTCCGCTTTAGCCGGGGTGTGATAGAACAACTTATATATCTTATTTCATAGTTTGATTTACATTTATGTAATTGGCATCGTTATAACACTAGGCATTCAAAAGTTAAGATACATGATAGATGATGTGGCCTCTTGTCAAATACTAAGTGTTATAACAACTTGTAAAAAGCAAATAAGATGCATAGACTTGAAACTTTTGCTAAAATAGATGATTTGGAACTGATCTCTTAAAAATAGATTCATACGGAAACATTTACCCATCTTTTAAGGACCATAACTTGGCCAAAACATAACCAAATTGGATCATACTTGAGGCTTATACTAAGTTTCAGGAATTAATTATCAAAGCCGAGTTTTTTTTATAACTCTTAGTAAGTTTGAGATCCTGAACGACTGTTACAAAATGAAAGGTCAAAACTGAATTTTTGGTAGAAGCATTTGCTCAACTTTAGAAGGTCATAACTTTCTTAATTTTTACACAAGTGACTAGATTATTTTTCTTTAAGTTAGTATTCTAGGTTGATTTTAACACCCATGTGACCTCATTTAAAATGATTAAGGTTCTACACTCAACCAACTGAAATACTTTCAGAACTCTAGAAAATAGTTACGCATATCTTTGAAACAAAGAAAACTAATATATACTTCATAAAATGTGACATTTACATTTCTAGCAAGATAAAACTTGTGTTCAAGTGTGCTAAAAGTACCATATTTTATTTAGTTTATTTGGTTCACTAAATCTTGTCATAAGTTGGCACAATAAAACTTAGAAATCAAACAATTAACCTTAAGCAATATAATATCATAAAATTTACATATATATTAACCCAGCTGTGAATGAATAGTTATTTCTTATGTACAGCTTCGTTTGCACATGGTACATGTGCCCTTTGCACTTTGTATGGTGTGCTCACTTTAAAAGTGCTATTCTAGCGCTGTAGCCACCACCCTAGGTCTGAGCGGAGACCAAGGTTTTGATGGCTCTAGCCTTGGTTGCCGACCATTTTGTGTCAGCCCCTTTCGATCCATTTTGCCCCTTTCTCGATGTCATAGTTATTGGGGTTTTAGAGAGAGAGGGATTTTCTGGTGGTGGCTTATCGCTGCTATTACCATCCTTCACCACTGGAGAACACCACTGTTCACCCCCTAACTTTGTCTTCTTGATTTCCACCCACCACCAAAGAACACCGCCACTGATTAAACACCAAATGCGTGTTAGGGCTTCGTTGATGGCGATGTGGGTTTGCGGTTTTTCGTGAAGCTATTGGTTGTGGTGGTGAGGGTGGTAGATCCATTTACTATGCTAATTTTTGGTGCTTGTAGTGGCGGCGGAGGTGATTGTGGTGGTCTGTCATGGCAGATCTAGGTTGTAACAGGGCTGCCGATGATGTTGGCTCCGCCTCCCTTTATGGTTGAGGTAGAATCAGTGTCATTGTGCCGACGTTGCTATCGAAGGAGGTTATTACAGGCTATCTTCAGTGTCATCTAGGTGCACAAGCATTGGGTTTGTGCTGGCCTCTCCTGACATCGTTGTAAAAGGCGGCTGTTGTCGATGAAGACGAGTTTTGGTTCGTCTGAGACGTTTCCAAGCTTCTTATAATTATGGGTTTGCGATGAGGGTTCCGTTTGATAGGCAATGATGATACTAGAAAATTGTTACTTTGTTGTTATGGCGTGGTGAACATATATGTTCGCAGCCATAACAGATTGCTGTTTATCCGAGCCTTGATTCGTCCCATCACTGACCAAAATGGCTATGATGATAACAATGTGATCATTTGATAATACACGTTTGTCTGAGCCTTGGTTTCGTCATTCATAGATGCTTTTGTACTTTATTGCTAAGATATGTTTCTGATTTGTACATGATGCTTCTATTTTTATAATTGGTTATAATTATATTGTATGTGCTAATAGTTAAAAGGGTTTTCAATGTACATAGATGATGTAAAGAATGCATGACATATGTTTTCTATCGCGCAACGTGCGATGATGTATATCACTAGTTATATTTAAATGTATGTTGGAGCATATATTGTCATATATAGTGTGTCTGTCGCTTGTCTAATAGTCTAGGCTTAATGTAATACACATGATATGTTGTAAACACATGAAACTGGGTTATTCGCAGGAGCATATGCGAATGAGACTCGACTGAGCCATGCTAATGGACCAGTCGTGCGACTGAGAGATGCGATTAGGCCATTCGTAAGACTGAACCATAAGTATGGTCCAGTCATACGATTGAACCATACGCATGGCCTAATCGTACGAAGCCCAGTCGCATCTGATATGGGCATCTATATATATATATATATATATATATATATATATATATATATATATATATATATAGATATATATATAATATATATATATATATATATATATATATATATATATATATATATATATATATATATATATATATATATATATATATATATATATATATATATATATATATATATATATGCCTATAAATACTAGTTTCATTGTGTAGAGAGAAAAAGGTTTTTAGAGGAGTGTGCCCGGGGCCTAGGTGCTGCCGGATGAGAGGGGAGATCATGCTCGATCTCCCCTTGCCAAAAGTCGTGATTTTTATGTTTAACGAAGTACATTCACCTTGAGGTTCTATTGTCAAATAAGTTCGATGGATACCCCCTTATTCGTTGGACTTCCAGAATAGGTGATTGTTGTTAGAACACAAAAGAGAGAAGAGAAGATGTCAGCAGTCGGTGTTGATTTTGTGGGGTAGTCAGGAGCATCTGACTATTTATGGGCCAATCAAGTTTTATTTATCCGCACAGAGAAGATTCTAACTCTTAGGGGGATCCATGTTTAGAGAAATTGAAGACGTAATCAGAAAGTGATTATGTGAGCTGGTTTCTGATGATGACTCTGAGTGCATGCTGATTTGTTTGAGATTGTCAGCTGTGGATTGGAACCTTCTACTTTTTGCCCAATACACCGTATGAAGACGCCAGGAGAGCACGACGTTTATATATTGGGATATGCTGAATTTGAGAGGGAATTTTTGCAGGTGTTAATGTTAATCAGGTTAGCCTGTGTGAAGATTGAAACAATGGAAAACTGTTCATGTCATTATCTGGAAAAACAGTCATATGGGGAATCTTGCTGCTATGATGGTGTTCTGCAAAGTAAACGAAAGCTATTGTGCCTAAATTCATTTTCAGGGATACTGTAGCAACCTGACAGATCGGCAACGTTGGCTAATATGGTTTTTCGTTTGATTCTATTGGAAACCAGAGCAAAGATTGACTGAAGATTGTAAGAGGTGTTATCTACTATTCGCAAGCAACGTCAAAGGGGGAATTTGTTGGAGCATATATTGTCATATATAGTGTGTCTGTCGCTTGTCGAATAGTCTAGGCTTAATGTAATACACCTGATATGTTGTAAACACATGAAACTAGGTCATTCGTAGGAGCATATGCAAATGAGACTCAGTCGTCAACTGATCCATGCTAATGGACCAGTCGTGCGACTGAGAGATGCGATTGGGCCATTCGTAAGACTGAACCATAAGTATGGTCCAGTCGTACGATTGAACCACGCATGGCCCAATCGTACGAATGGGCCCAGTCGCATCTGATATGGGCTGAGGCCTATAAATACCAGTTTCATTGTGTAGAGAGAAAAAGGTTTTTAGAGGAGTGTGCCCGGGGCCTAAGTGCTGCCTGATGAGAGGGGAGATCATGCTCGATCTCCCCTCACCAAAAGTCATGATTTTTATGTTTAACGAGCTTGTAATCATTAGATTTATCAATGAAACGATTGTATTCTTGTTCGTGCTCTTGCTTGTCTTTTGGTTTTTCTTATCCTTCCGTCAAGAACATGCTCGGATGTCAACCGATCCAGCGACTTCACAATTGGTATCAGAGCCGGTTACTGCTAGAGTGATCTAACAATCATTCTAGCAACCCGAGCTCTTGATTTCTGGATCTATTTCATGTTCTTTGACGTTAAACCCACTTCGTGTTCTTCGTGTTTTGCTCAGATCTTGTTACGTGTGTTGGTTCTTGGTTAATATCGAACTCGAAACACGTTCTTATCACCCTTGCGAATCTGATGATGTCTATTTTGTTTCGGTTCATGTAAAATTCATCAGATTAGGGTTTTTGGCGGCATGGCGGCTGCAGATCTGAAAATCTACGTGTAGATCCGAAAATCTACGTGCAGATCCGCTCATGCGACTGGACCATGCGAATGGACCATTCGTACGACTGGACCATGCTAATGGACCATTCTTACGACTAGACCATGCTAATGGACCATTCGTACGACTGGACCATGCTAATGGACCATTCGTACGACGGGACCATGCTAATGGACCATTCGTACGACTGGACCATGCTAATGGACCACTCGTACGACTGGATCATGCGACTGGACCATTCGCACGACTGGAATGTGACTGGACCAGTCTTATGACCAGTCATGCTACTGGACCAGTCTTATGTCCAGTCATGCTACTGGACCAGTCTTATGACCAGTCATGCTACTGGACCAGTCTTTTGACCAGTCTCACGAAGATATCATTCGTATTATCCACTCACACGAATGTGATAATTGTAATCCATGTCATACGAATGAACGGTGTTCCAGACCAAAAAAAAATTATGGAACTACCTCTTGCATAGATTTGAGGATGAGCGAAGTACATTCACCGTGAGGTTTTTTTGTCAAATAAGTTCGATGGATACCCCATTATTCGTTGGACTTCCAGAATAGGTGATTGTAGTTAGAACACAAAAGAGAGAAGAGAAGATGTCAACAGCCGGTGCTGATTTTGTGGGGTAGCCAGGAGCATCTGACTATTTATAGGCCAATCAAGTTTTATTTATCCGCACAGAGAGGATTCTGACTCTTAGGGGGAATCCATGTTTAGAGAAAATGAAGACGCAATCAGAGAGTGATGATGTGTAAGGCCCCGTTCCCGGGACGCTTACAGTTGGTCATTCATCGCACTCAAAACATATAATTACATTTTTCCTTTCTTAAATAGTTGCAGCGGAAACATTAAAAACATAATTTCATTCCATCAAAATACTTTTGCACATTAGTACAATCGTTCCTTTAACAATATCATGTTACATGTATTACAAAAGCATTAAACATAAAGATGCCATCCAAAATACGCTGAGTAGCCGCTCCGTGCCATCCTCAGCAACATACCTGCCAACTGGAAACACATCAAAGTCAGCGTTGCTGAGTGAGTTCTAGTTTTATAATAAAACTTACTTTTCTTTCGTAAAACCGTTCTTTACTTTCTTTATAAAAACACTCGTTACATACATGCGTTCACACATCATACGTACATACAGATAATATCGTTATTATCTTCATCATTACGTTCGTTACATTCATCCTTTATCATACATCATTATCTTTCACTTCTTTCTAGATCCTATCAGACTTTACCCTCTTCATGGCACACAGCCACAATTACTGAGGTCGAATGACAAGGATCCCATCTCATACATTATTAGGATCATTCGTTAACGTTCATTTCATACATTCATTCTTCCGAGTCTTTTGCGACAACATAATCGCTCACCTCAATAGCAATCTCAATGATTGCACGCTATCCAAGTCTTTTGCACTCCTCGGGTTGCTCACCTCAGTGCCCATCTTAATGATAGCGAGCTATCCGAGTCTTTTGCAACAACAAGGTTGCTCACCCCAAGGCAACATCACGATAGCACGTTACTCGAGTCTTGTCTCATGCAATATCCCCGACTCATGCTCGAAAGCTGATGTTGTGCCGGGACCTGCTCACAAGTCCCCGACTCATGTCTGAAGACTGACACAACACTGGGATACGCGACAAAGATCCCATATGAGTCAATCACAGGGATTGAACTCCATCCGAGTCTGTTGCAACACAAAGTCGCTCACCTCATCATCTCGTCTCATGCAATATCCCCGACTCATGTCCGAAGACTGATACTGTGCCGGGGCCTGATAAACAAACCCCCGACTCATGTCCGAAGACTGACACAGTACCGGGATACGCGACACAGATCTCATTATCCGTCACTTTCATCATATGCAATACTCCCGACTCATGTCCGAAGACTGATACTGTACCGGGGCCTGCTCACAAACCCCCGACTCATGTTCGAAGACTGGCACAGTACCGGAGTACGCAACAAGAACCTCTTCCGAGTCTGTTGCGACACAGAGTCGCTCACCTCATACATATGCTTGCAAGCCTTTCATTCATTCATTCATTAAGTCATTCATTCATTCATTCATTAATGCATGCATTCATTCATTACGTTCCTCTTTTCCTTATCTTTCACTTTACGTTACATAATACTTTCATTTCATTCATTAACGTGACATGCAAAGCCACAAGAAAGATAAGCATACATCATAAGGAACATAGCATAAACATAAACATGCAGCATCATCATATCTTAACACTTAGGCGAATGGGCATCATCATTATCATCTCCATCATCACCGTCATCGTTAGCTCATCATCCTGCGTCACCTTATGCCGTCCATGCCCATCACATCATCGAGGAATTTCATCTCGGCTATCATCTCTTAACACTTAGGCGAATGGGCATCTATGCGAATGGACCTTATGCGAATGGACTATGGGCGAATGGACATCTATGCGAATGGACTCTCAGTCGCACAGCTTTCATGCGTATGGCCTTCAGTCGCATGACTTCAGGCGTATGGGCTTCAGTCGCATACCCTTTGTGCGAATGAACGTCAGTCGCATGGCCTCCAGGCGCATGGACTTCAGTCGCATAACCTTCGTGCGAATGAACCTCAGTCGCACAACCTCTCAATCGCATGACTCCCAAGCACATGAACTTCAGTCGCATGACCATCATGCGTATGGACTTCAGTCGCATGGCAAACGTGCGCATGGACCTCAGTCGTACTTCAATCGGCCGTATGGCCTCCAGTCGCCCTCCAGTCGGTCGCCTAGCCCTAGCTGGTGCAGAATGCAGTTTGCTCGACTGCAACCGCGGGTTTTCGACCTCCAACCCCTTCCAAACCTCTTTTAAGCTCAAATCAACCATTTTAAGCCTTAGGGAAACATACCACGACTTCATACAAGCATAACCAAGCAAGAAATCAAGCCTCAAACGCATCATACACATACATACATGCATCAAAACGGGTCTTCACCCAAAAACTCGAAAATAGGTTTTTAGATGTGTTCCAGCCCCAAAATCAGTTGAAAACGTGTAAAAGAGGGGTCCTAGAACTCACCTTAACGATCCCGTCGAGTAGAGCTTCGATTTGACTCGCTCCACGTCGAATTCCACGATCGAATCCACCCGAACCAACTTTTCTCCTCTTTTTCTCCTTCTCTTCTCCTCTCCTCTCTTGGCTGGAAATGGGGAGAATAGGGGTGTCTTCCCCCTTTTATACTCCCGTGCATCAAAGTTTCTCTCGTTGGCGGGTTTGGTCCCTCGACTTCGGACTTTATTTCTTTTTCTTCTTTCGTCGGCTTCAAAGGAAATTTCCGGGTGTTACAAGTCCACCCCCCTTAAATAGGTTTCGTCCCCGAAACCTGTTGTTCCTTGAACCATTGCTGGCTATTCTGTCTCATCTCTTTTCTAGTCTCTCACCTGGAGTTCAATCGCTCTACGTCGTTTATAAGCATACGACTTCTGGTTTATCACTGGCTACTTCCCCCAGGGCTTTGATCTTTTCGGGCTTCTCAGTCATAGCCTCAGTCACCTCAATATTCCCCATACGTCATTTGGTGCTCGGCCTTCACTTGTAGACAAGTAAAGCATTTACTCGCTTACTCCATCATATCACGCTTTATACCTGGCCATCAATAATCCTTACTCGCGTCTCGATACATCTGTCGGCCGAGATATTGGTATGTCTACACACCTTACATCGGCCAAATAGGCGATACGTCTACGCCTCTTGGATTGCTAACTCCTTCACCTTATGATGTACGCCTATCCACCCAAGTCTGTCCTGAACGGTCTAGCAAGAACAAACGCTTCCTCAATTCTATCCCGCAATCCTCTAGGGCATCTAGGTAACCTAGCGGATTCCTTAATAGCAATCTCTACATCGAAGGGCTCATCGATGTTCCTTCTCCTAACATGCCACATACAACAGAAAGCAGTAGGAACGAGGCTACTACTAGCATCGCATTCAAATCATAGATGCACAAATTTTAAATTACCAGAAACGTACCTGACATTGAGTCGAAGTCCGCTCTAGTCTCCTCTCGGTCATGGCGAAAAGCTCCAACCTTCACCCTCTGTTCCCTTTCCTCGCACCGGAGCCTCCTGCCTTCTGCTTCTTACAATCCCTGCTCAGGTGTCCAGTCTCGCCACAGTCGTAGCACTTAGCCGTGCGGCAATCCCTCGCCCTGTGGCCTTCCTTCCCACACTGGAAGCAGACATTCAGTCCCCACTTGCATTCTCCCTCATGGTCTTTACCACACCTTCTGCATGCTTCTCCTTTCCTTTCTATTCTCTTCCATCGTCCCTCGACATCGTACCTTCATACACAAACCCATCATCATTGTCTCGCCTTCCTTCCCCTTCTTAACATAGGCTCGCTCCTCCCCTTCGTCTGTCGTCGCCATCGCCCGCTCGTCGTACAATCTTCCCGCCAGGTCGACTGCTGAACGTGCTCGGTCGGGCAGCGATCATGTGCCTGCGGATGTCCGTCGGCAAGCCCTGAATATACCTCTTGATCTTTCGCGATAGAGGTGTCACCTGATCCGGCACCAGCCGCGCCATTTCATTAAACTTGGTGGTGTATTGCAGATGCGTCATTGTTCCTGCTTCCAGCATCAGGAAATCTCTTTCAACTTTATCCATCTCACGGTGAGGACAAAACTCCTCAATCACCAGCCTCTTCAACTCTGACCATCTCATCCTTCCATTAGCCCTGCTTCCCTCAACTTGGACTATGTTGCCCCACCAGCACAAAGCTGAGTCCACGAAAGAGTGGGTAGCATATTTTACTTTCTGATCCTCCCGGCACTCGCTGATATTTAAAACGGCTTCCATTTCTCTCACCCATCGGTGAGCAGCAGCAGCAGTGCCATTACCATCAAAAGTAGGGGGCTTGCATCGCTGAAACTCCCCATAGTTACAGCCTCGTGCCACCTCCAGCGCAGGCTCTTCCTCTTCTTCCTCCTCTTCGTCATCAGAGAGAACCATTTCAGTCTCGGGCCGTCTCCTTTCGCCCGTAGGTCTACCCCTTTCCTTTCTCTCCTCATCTCTAATAGTCTTTAACACTTTGGTCACTACAGACGGTAGGATTGTCTGCAAGACCTGATGCACTTCCTCCACGACCGCCTTGTTGGATTCTTTATGCCCAAGACACATAGAACATTGATGTGGTTAGTACGTTATGATCCAAGTCGGGTCATACCCAATAACAAGCTTAGCAAACACCAATTAATATTTAATTGATGATATGATCATGCAATTAAATAAATACACCAATTTAGAAAATGGGTTTTCTAAATAAGTTGCATATGAGATTGAACAACTTATATGGATATTTTGTTCATGGATATTATTTGTAATGTTGTTTAACTTGGTTAAACAACATCAAATAAAATGAGTGTGTGTATAAGTTATATAATTAAAGGGGGGTAATTGCAAAACTTACAAAAGACTTTTGTTTAAAATGGATTAATGTTTTTTGGGGAAAAACCCTAAGAGAAACAAGGATTCGGCCGCCCCCTTGGGTGCAGCCCTCTCCTTTGGTTTTCTCTTGTTTCTCTTGAGTTCTTGCCTCTCCTAGTACACACACACTCTCTTTTTCAGATCTCTCTCTCTCTCAAACATGCAAAAATGGTCACAAGAACATCAACTCTTCTTATGGAAGAAAGAGTTCAAAGCTGAAAAGGGTCCAGCACCCTTGTTGGTTGTTCACGGCTGGAACAAGAATTCAGCAGCTTCTTTGACCCGATTTTGGTGTTCAAATCCTAGCAAAGATGGTGTTTTCTTGGAGGCTTGTGGGTATGGACACTTGAGGACATCTACTTTGGTGTTTTGGCCATTCAAGAGCAGCCTTTTCTTCACCCAAATCACGTTTTTAGCAGCCCTTATGGAAGGTGTTTCATTCACATTTTCAGCAGCCTACAAAGGTAGTTTGTTGATGTTGTTTTGGTTGTTTCCTTCTCTTGATAGCTGGTTCAAACACATATGAATGATCCTTATGTTTTGGGTTTGTTGAAACAAAGTTATGAACTTTTAATTTTCAGATTACAACATGATATTAATCTATTATTCCGCTGCGTTTTCTCAGTTTAAATGGTTAAACTAGTTTGTTAAAGGTCCAACAAACCCAACATTGGCATCTAGAGCCGGATATGTGGATGAATAGCTTCATTTGTCCTTGTAAAATTGGTTTTATAGGACTTTAACAACCTAATAGGGGCTGTTTTGTGATGATATGATGATACCCCAACCTTTCAAGGTTATATCTTGCATGCTTATGATTAAATCTTGAAAGGATGACATCAAATGGTTGATTGTGTTGTTTGGACATAACCTAAATGTTTTGGTTCATGTTGGCCAGAACTTTAAGGTTATAAAAGGGGTTCATTTTGTTCTTGAAATGATGTATATGGATACATATTTTAGTGCATAACATAGCCTTGACCATGTGTGTTTTGGATTTGGTTGATTGTGATTTTGTCATGTTGGTTGTATTCATTCAAAGGGTTGTAATATTATTCTTTTGTGTTTGTATTTGGGTTGTAATTTATTTATTCATTTGGTTATGTAATAAATAGAATAGGTGCATTTATTTTATTAGAAAATTGTATTAGGATATGATTTTGTAAAAGAAGATGCACAAGATGAAGACACAAAAGGAAGGACACAAGAGACATGGACACTTGAAGCATTTGGATGTGGAATCAAGTGGGAGTTCATGGACACATATGATGTGTCATTGTTAACCCTTAGGAAAGACCTTATGACAACACTTGTGATGGCAAACAAGTGTAGTCAACTTATGGTTATGCACATATGTTTGTATGATTATGCTTGTTTGGTTGTTTGTTGTATGATTGTTGTTTGATATTTGGATATGCAAAACAAACTCATTAGCAAACTTAACAAGCTAAAAATTTATGGTTTCTAATCATTAAGTGGTTAATAAAAGGTTATTAAAAGGATTAATGATTTAATAAAAGAGGTTTTATTAAAAATAAACCATAGGGTACCATGTATTTGAAAGCATGCGAATACAAGGTACATAGAGTTTTCATAACTAGAATTAATGGAAACTTAAATCCCTTTGGTAACAAGTCTAACACCATCCTTTTACACGACACTCGAATCTCTTGGGAACTATTTGTGGGATAAAGGTCACCTAACCACTTGTAGGGAACTTGTATCTTTGAGGTGAGTCTAACGTACTTGTGGGATAAAGGTCACCTAACCGCTTGTATGTGAAAACTCACACGTGTGTGTAAGTAGGACGACTTGAATTGGAAACCATGTGATTAGGGTCACCGAAGCATGGCGTACAATGGTGTTGATGGGATTAAACATGCCGACTAAACATATGATGTTTAACCGATCCCATAAGACTAGAAGTTGCAATAGGTTGCAATTGTCAACTGTTGACTACCTTGTTAATTTAAATACTGGGATAAAGGTCACCTAACCATCATTTAAATGTAACGTTGGATTCTAGTTTTTTAATTATTAATTGTCTATGAGACATGTAAAGGGTATTAATAGTTAAAAGCAATTTTTCAGATATACTAAAATGAACTTTGTAATTTTGTAGTAATGGCCTCAAACCACGACGCTACCACCCCGATCGTCCCTTCCCTATCACTGAGATCTATTCTCGAGAGGGATCGTCCTAACCATAATTACCTTATGGACTCAATTTCGAAACTTGAGAATCGTTCTCAAGAATGAGTAAAGACCTATGTCCTTGACGATCCCATACCTCACCAACCAACGCTGTTGATGTTAAGGCCTTTTGACGATTGGCTCAGGGACACTAAGGATTCTGTGCAAGTATCCTACCTCATGTTGGGAATATGATTCCCAAACTCCAAAAGGGTTTGGAGCATCATGGGGCATATGACATGATAATCTAGTTGAAGGAAATGTTCCTTTAACAAACTTTAGTAGATTGCTTCGAAACGGTTCGAGCACTTTATGCATGTCACATGGAAGAAACCCAATCGATATCATCTTATATATTCTTAAGATGAAAAGCCACATTGATAGCCTCAAGATGCTTAACTGTCCTGTCTCAAAGTAGTTGGCCAAGGATTTGATCCTTGACTGCCTAACTAAAGGTTTGAGAGATTCATAATAAACTGTAATATGAATGGGTGGGACAAGAGCATTGGTGAACTTCACGCAATGCTCAAAGCAACCAAGGCAGGGATGGGTAGAGAGGTTCTACCTATTCTCTCGATCAATGAGGGAGGCTATAAGAAATGGCCAATCTCGATCCTAAGGCAATTATCGCCAAAGGAAAGGAATACATCAAAGCAAAGGTTAAAGCGAAACCTCGAAAAACCTAAGCTTATGAAGCCTAAGGTAATGGAGAACGACCCATGCTTTGAGTATGGAGAGATAGGACAAATGAAAAGGAATTGTCCCTCCTATCTCAAGGAGTTGAAAGACAAGAGGGATGTTGGGCAAACCTCAAATACAATTTCCATGATTCACACATTGAATTAAATGTCATTTCTTCAAACACGTGGGTATTGGATACCGGATGTGAGACTCATTCTTGCAATTGTTGCAAAGGGGTTCAAAAGAAATGTGCGCTTCAAGGAGGGAAACTCTATTTTGAGACTTTCAAATGGTTTGGAAGTCGTTCTCAAAACATTTTGTATGCACCTAGTTTGACTAGGAACATAATTAATGTTTCCTATTAAAACAATGTGATCATGATTTAAAGTTTGTAAATAATGGTATTAAGTTTTATGGATGATGTGTTTCATTTTAAGGACATGCCTTTTAATGATATCCATGAATTGGTTCATGGTAATTCGTCCTATAATAACTCATTATACACATTAAGCACCAAGAAACTTAAAATGGGTTTAAGTTATTTTATCTTTGACATTGTCATCTTGGTCACATAAACAAGAATTGGATTCAAACACTTCAAAAGAATGGTCTCTTGGAAACAAATGAAAATGTTTCATTTGATAAGTGTGAACCAAAAGACTTATTAGGAATGATACATTTGGATGTATGTGGTCCTTTTAAGACAATGACAAATATTGGTGATAGATACTTCATTACTTTTACCGACGATTACAGTCGCTATTATTGTGTGCACTTGATGACACATAAGTATGAAGCTTTTGAAATGTTCAAAATCTTCAATAATAAAGTAGAATATCAACTCTACATAACTATCTGTGTTCTTCATTCTGATAAAGAAGAAACTGAACCCTATTTGGATATGGTTCAATTTATTATGGCTATGAGCTTACCATCTTTATCATTTTGGGTTTTCGCATTGCTCTTTAAGTCTCATATTTTGAATATGACCCGGACCAAGAAAGTGTAGATTAGTTGAATATCGTAGAGACTGTATAGGATACTGTTTCTTCGACTCAACAGAGCAAAAGAATTTATTGCTCGAAAGGCTAAGTTCTTGGAAACCGAGTTCTTTATGGAAGGAATGACGTATAGAACTGTGGAACTTGATAAGGATCAAAATCCACAAGCCGGTACACTTTTGGTTGACACTAGCTACCAACAAGAGGTTGTTGATGATAATCAAGAGGTTGATAAATATACACAAAACGTTCACAAATCTGGTAGAGTTAGTATTCCATATAAGTGATATGAATATTCCAAGAATGGATGCTATGTGGTTGACCCCTGTAGGCTAACCATATACCAAGATGCTATGTCCAATTTGGATTGGGACAAATGGCTAGAAGCCATGAACGTAATGATGCAATCCATTTATAACAACCAAGTTTGGGAATTGGTTGACCCTCCACTTAACTCCAAACCGGTTGGATACAAGTGAGTTTTCAAGATGAAAACAGATATGCATGGAGACTTGAATACTTATAAGTTAAAGACTTATAGCATAAGGTTTCCATCAAACTCAATTGGTTGAATATGATGAAACTCTTGCGCCCGTGGCAATGCTAAAGTCGATTAGGATATCATGTGCCATAACTGCATATTCTGAATATGAGTTTTGGCAAATGGATGTCAAAACCGCTTTTCTTAATGAACATCTCGAAGAGATTGTCCATTCAGTTCAGCATGATGGTTTTGTCGATCCATGACATCCTAATATTGTATATAAGTTAAAGTGATCAATCTATGGATTGAAACAAGCATCGAGAAGGTTGTGTATATATATAAAGGCTAGTGGGAGCATAATTGTATTCTTAGTGTTGTATGTTGATGACACACTACTATTTGGAAATAATATTCCAACCTTGGAAGGTGTTAAAACCTAGCTTGGAAGATGTTTTTCATATAAGATCTCGTTTAAGCCACCCATATTTTGGAATAAGGATCTATAAGGATAGATCGAGGTGGTTGATAGGGTTAAACCAAAGTGCATATTGTAAGGATTCCTGAAGTCTGATGCAACCCAAAACAGCCTAAGTGTCTCAGCAACATGCACTAAGTACTGAAGTGAAGAATGCTTCGGAAGTTTTACACAAAGCATTAGAAAATACTCTAAGTGTAAAATCTTCCGAAGCCAAGACCAATATCTTCCGAAGCCAAGACCAATATCTTCCGAAGCCAAACATGAAGTCTTCCGAAGCTTCAGAGACAAAGTCTTCCGAAGCTTCAGCCTATGAAGACAGATTTCTTCCGAAGACTTTTAGTACACATGCTTTATCTGATGTACTGTTCCATAAAGCACCTTTTCCGCTGCATCTCTGTAAAGTCACCAACTTACATGAGTTGGTGAAAAGGGCCTTGCTTTTGGTAACTGTACATTGAGGTCTTGAGTCTTCAACTTTCCACTTTATGTACTTTATCCTTTTTGTATTGTATAAGGATGTGAGCTATGGCATGTCATAGTCACAAGGTCAAAAGGCAGATATGCCTTTTGATCCTACAATTGATTTTGTTAGTGTCTAGTCAATTGTATCCAGCTGGCTTTCAAAGTATAGCCGGCTGTAGGTTGTAGTATAAGTATTTCAAGTTCTTGTATCTTTTCTTTATGCTTTGTAACACTTGTAAAAGAACTTGAGAAAGCAATATACTGCCTCCTTGAAACCCATACTCTCTTGTTCTGTCTCTTGCTTTACTTGTGTTCTTTGTATCACTTTGGTTTCCTAGTTCACTGTTTGATTAGAGTTTAGTTAATCTCCTCATTGTGTTGTTGTGTTGTAATTGTGTTAAAGCCCTTAAACGGTCCTGCAATTGGTATCAGAGCTTTCCAGGCTCTTGATATAAGATCTAACCATCTTAAGATCCCTCACACACACAAAAGCTAAACTCTTCAAATGGCTTCCATCTCAAAGACTGATATGGAGACTGGAACCATGAACAAATCCCCACTGATCACTCTTGATGATTTTGACACCTGGTGCATGAGGATGGAAGGCTTCATCAGGTCTCTTGATTCAAGAATGTGGGAATCTGTTGAGAATGGACCTTTCATACCCAGCACCCCCTCTGCTACTGGTGCTGGTATGATTCCTAAAGATGTGGCCAACTACTCAGATGAAGATAGAAAAAGAGTAGAGATTGACAGGAAGGCCATGACTGCTCTTCAGACTGCTCTCCCAAACTCTGTATACAGAGGTTTTAAGAAGTGCAAGACAGCCAAACAGCTGTGGGATGCACTGAAGCTGATGTATGAAGGCTCCTCTGAAGCCAAGGAGAACAAGAAAGATCTTCTGAAGCAGCAGTTTGAGAATTTCACCTTCAAAGCAGGTGAAACCATGACTCAACAATACTTCAGGTATGTTGAGATTGTGGATACCCTAGTGGATGGAGGAGTTCCTCTTGAGAACAGGGACATTGTAAGGAAGTTCATGTCCTCACTTCCTAGGCAATGGACACACTATTGTGTGGTGATCAAGAGGACTGAGAACCTTAAGACTCTTACTCTTACAGAGTTGTATGGGATTCTCAGTGGATACCAGATGGAGATGAACATGCAAGGTTCATCTGGCAACTCCAACAATCAAATGGGTTCAGCCCTTCATGTGGTTGAAAGGGACAGCATAGAACCCCAACATCATCTCATATGCTACCCTGACAACTCACAAAAGGGTCCTTTCATCACCTTCCCGGAGACACCAAGGGAGAACTTTACTCAAGGAAGCCCATTCCAAGAGACAAGTTCTTCTCAAGCCTTTGTGTCTGCAGATGAAAGCTGTGGGAATTATCTTTTCACTCTTGAAGACCTGGACTGTATCCATCCAGATGACCTGGAATACATGGAGATAGTTCAGCAGATGGCTCTCCTCACTCACAGAGCCAAGAAGTTCTACAAGAGGACAGGAAGAAGATTTCCAAGCAATGCTACCAGTAGTAAGTTTGGGCTGGATAAAAGCAAAGTTAAGTGTTACAACTGTAACCTTATGGGTCACTTTGCTAGGGAGTGTAAGGCACCTAAAGCAAATGGGGGCCAAACACAACCCAGACCAAACTTTACTGACAAAGCTCCTCAGGCTGAGAAGACAAAGCAACATGCTGCTGTTGCTGTTGAAGAAGGAGGCTTTGACTGGAGTTTTCAGGTGGAGGATGCTTCTCCAAACCAAGCACTGATGGCTGACCATGATGAAGCCAAGGTATTGGAACATCTTTGCTCCCCTGAATGCATTGCTAAAGTAAATAGATACAGGTCCTACAACCTAGAGATGAGATCTGATCTTGAGTCATTAAACATATTAAAATCTGATTTTAGAAAGTCTGAAAATGATTACAAGTTAAAGATAGAGGACTTGGAGAAAACCATTTCAGTACTAAAACATGAACATACAGATTTTAGAACTCAGATCCAAGATCTCATCACTAAGTTGACTGAGTGCCAGGCTGAGCTTGTGATCAGCAAAGCCAAGGCAGAGAAGAGTGTTCTTGAAGAAGAGACCTTCAAGAACATGATATCCTCATCCCTGCACAACAAGGTTTGTTATCAAAATAGACAGGGACTGGGATCAAATGAGATAGCTCCTCCACACACAATCTTGTCTGTAAGATCTCCTAGGTGTGGAACTTGTGAAGATGAGCTTCCTCTCATAGATCCTGTAAGTGAGGATGATGAAGAAGTGATAGTGAAGAATTCCTCTGAGAAGAGTGAAGAAGAGGATTCTTCCAAGGGCCACTATCCTTCTGAGGAGAAGAAATCAACTGTGATGACCAAGTCCAAGAGAAAGAACTTGATCAGGAAGAGCAAAAGGAAAGCAAAGAAGGCTCAAGAAATCAAGGCTACTTTTGATGCTAAGCAGAAACAAGTTTTTATCTCTGCAGGTTTCAAAGTAGTAAGGACTGAAGACATCAACCAAGACTCCTCAGCTAAGAGTCTGGTTCTTGTTCAAATCATCTCAGTGCAAAGAAGAAGACTGAGCTGCTGTGTACCACTGCTGCACAGCCTGGACCATCAAACTCCAAGAACAGTTCACAGCCCAAAGGAACTGTCTCAGCATCTACCAAGATGAAGGTGGAGAAGGGATGTGACCAAAGCCAGTCTTGCTCTCAAAAGGAGACTTCTTTGAAGAAGAAAATGTTGTGTGTTATGTGTGAAAGTACTTCTCACATTGCCAAGGATTGCCCATACAATCCTAAAAGTACTGTCCACATGACCAAAACAAAGACTTCAAAGAGTCTCAAGAAGTCTCAAGCTTCGGAAGGAAAGTCTGTTTCCTTCGGAAGCTCCAAATCAAAGAAGAAGGTAAATGGAAAATTACCTTCGGAAGCAAAGTTGGTCTCGGAAGAAAGGAGTTCTTCCGAAGCACTGAAAGTCTGCTGCAGTGACTGTAGATTCTTCCGAAGGATCAGTCATCAAAACTTGTGAAGTTCCAAAAGCTTCTAAGGTTTTGAAGGTCAAGTCCAAGACTCCAAAGGTGGTGTGGAAGTCTAAGAAAGACCAAATGACTGAGGTTTCTCCATCAACAACAGCTGAAGATCCCCATAGTACAACCATAGGATCTATTACTGTTGCATTACCTTCTATTACACTTAATGAGCCCAAGACAAGTAAGGCTTGGGTTTCCAAATGTAACTAATCATTTTCTTTGTGCAGGAACAGCTCAAGACAAACAGGAATGTCTGGATAATTGACAGTGGCTGTTCCAGGCACATGACAGGCAATAGGTCTCTACTCCATAATTTTGAGAGAATTGATGGAGGACCAGTTGCTTTTGGAGGAGATGAAGGTGGTTACATTTCTGGAAGGGGCAAGGTCACAAATGGTAAGCTCAGCATTGAGAAGGTAAACTTTGTTAAGGAGCTTGGGTACAATCTTCTGAGTGTATCCCAATTTTGTGATCAGAGTCATAACATGCTCTTTACTGAGCATGAGTGCATTGTTCTCAAGCCTGGTGTGGTCATTCCTCATGAGCATATCCTGCTCAGAGCCCCCAGGAAAGGGAACATGTACAAGATGGATTTGCAAGAAACATCTCCCTCTGGAGAAGTTTCATGCTTTCTATCTAAAGCAAATAGTGATGAGTCTTTCCTATGGCATAAAAGAATGTGCCATGTAAACTTTAAGAACATGAATAAATTAATTAAACATGATCTGGTAACTGGAATGCCAAAGAAAGAGTTTACAAGTGATGATCATTGTGTTGCATGCCTGAAAGGGAAGCAACACAAGGTATCTCACAAGCCTAAGGAAAAGAACTCCATCACTACTCCCCTACACTTGTTACATATGGATCTCTTTGGCCCCACCAGTGTAATGAGTTTAGGAAGGACCTCTTACTGTCTGGTGATCACAGATGATTTTACAAGATTCACTTGGGTCTTCTTCCTTAGAACTAAGGATGAAACCCCTGAGATTCTGAAGAATTTCATCTTAAAAGTTGAGAATCAATGTGATCACAAGGTCAAAACCATAAGATGTGATCAAGGAACTGAATTCAAGAACCAAATCCTTGATACATTTTGTGATGAAAAAGGTATTACAAGACAATATAGTGCTCCCAGGACTCCTCAGCAAAACGGAGTTGCTGAGAGGAGAAACAGGACACTTATTGAAGCTGCAAGAACTATGTTGTCTGACTCTAAACTGCCTATCACCTTCTGGGCAGAGGCAGTTAATACTGCTTGCTATGTGCAAAACAGAGTTTTAGTAGTTAAGACACATGGTAAGACTCCTTATGAACTTTGGCACAAGAGGAAACCTTTCATTGGTTTTCTCAGGTCATTTGGATGTCCCTGCACCATCTTGAATACCAAAGATCAAATTGCCAAGTTTGCTGAGAAATCAGATGATGGACATTTCATTGGATACTCTTCTCAAGCTAAAGCTTATAGAGTATACAATCTCAGAACTAGAATTGTTGAGGAGTCAGCCAATGTGACTTTCAATGAGCACACTCCTTGTGTGGCTGGTTCTGGTCCGGATTGGCTGTTTGATCTTGATTTAGTTACCAACTGTTTTAACAAATCTTGTGAGCATGTTTCAGGATCTGCAGAAAATCTAAATACAGGTGATCCTGATCCAAGATTTGAGCTAGGAAGACCTTCAACTCATACATCTTCAGCTCCAGTTGGAACTACTTCAGCAAATGAGGTTTCTATCAGCACAACAATGACAAATTCAGCTGATACATCTGGCATGCCTTCAAATTCCAGCTCAGAGGCCTCTCAACCAGATAAAGACACCTCACTTGTAGAAGACAACAATGGTGATGGTGATAGTGATCAGGAATTCTTGATGCTAATAACCATACCATAGATGACAACATCAATGATGTCTCACACTCATTGGATCAAGTTAATCTTGATAAGTGTGATAATGTGGAGGGTGAATCTTCAGACCAGATCTAAATTTCTCAAATTTAGATCTTTCTCAACAACTTGCTGTGATCCCTCAGCTAAGGATCCACAAGTCTCACCCCACCACAAACATCATTGGAGATGTTGTCACAGGGGTAAGAACAAGAGGACAAACCCATGAAGCAAATGTTTGTCTTCACTCTTGTTTCTTATCTCAGATAGAGCCCAAGAAAGTTGATGAAGCTCTAAAGGATGGAAGTTGGGTTGAAGCTATGCAACAAGAGCTGCTTCAATTCAAAAAGGCAGAAAGTTTGGAACCTTTGTCCTCTTCCTCATGGGAAGACTACCATTGGAACCAAATGGGTTTTTAGAAATAAGAAGGATGATAGAGGAATCATCATCAAGAACAAGGCAAGACTAGTTGTTCAAGGATACACACAAGAAGAAGGGATTGACTACACTGATGTCTTTGCTCCTGTAGCAAGACTAGAAGCTGTTAGGATATTCCTGGCATTTGCTGCATCCAAGAACTTCAAGGTCTACCAACTTGATGTAAAGTGTGCTTTCTTATATGGAGTGATTGATGAAGAGGTTTATGTCAAACAGCCACCTGGTTTGTAGACCCTGATCATCCTGATTATGTCTGCAAGCTTGACAAAGCTCTTTATGGGCTGCATCAGGCACCCAGGAAGTGGTATGAGACACTATCTGAGTATCTTTGTAAGCATGGATACAGAAGAGGTACTATAGATGGAACCCTCTTCATCAAAGGACAGGGAAATGACTTATTGCTGGTTCAAGTATATGTTGATGACATCATCTTTGGTTCAACTAATCCAAAGCTCTGCAAAGACTTTGAGAAGCTGATGAAAGACAGATTTGAGATGAGTTCAATGGGAGAACTCAACTTCTTTCTGGAATTCAAGTGAAGCAGGTTGAAGATGGCATCTTCATAAGTCAGTCAAAGTATGTTCAAGACATACTCAAGAGGTTCAACATGACTGATTGTAAGATTGCTAAGACACCCATAGCCAGAAACCACTCCCTTGGTCCAGATCTTGAGGGGGAGTGTGTAGATGAGCACTTATACAGGGCCTGATGATGGGTCTCTTTATGTATCTTACAGCTAGCAGGCCTGATATCATGTTTGCTACATGTATTTGTGCAAGATATCAAGCCAACCCTAAGATGTCTCACTTAATCACTGTGAAAAGGATTTTAAGATACCTCAAAGGTGCTTCAACACTTGGTCTATGGTATCCAAAGAATCCAATTTCAATCTGTATGCCTATACAGATAGTGATTATGGTGGTTGCAAATGACTGCAAAGTCTACATCTGGGGGATGTCAATTCCTTGGTGGAAGGGTGGTCTCATGGCAATGCAAGAAACAATCCTGTGTGTCTGCATCAACTGCTGAGGCTGAATACATTGCTGCTGCAAGCTGCTGTGCTCAAGTGCTTTGGATTCAAAATCAGATGCTGGACTATGGATTTAACTTCAAAGAGACTCCTATCCACATAGACAACAATAGTGCTATCTCTATCACTGAGAACCCTGTGCAGCACTCAAGGACAAACACATCAACATCAGGTATCATTTAATAAGGGATAACTATGAAAAAGGATTAATAAACTAGTCAAAGTTCATACAGATGAACAATATGCTGATCTGTTCACCAAAGCTTTTGATGAACAGAGATTTAAGTATCTGATATCAGCTATTGGGATGATTAACTTTGAGTAGACTTTTTATTAAAACTAATTCTAATTATTTCTTCTTAAAATATGTGTGTCCTAAGTTGTCTAGTTCATCACTTTCATAAGCTCATGTTTTCTTTGGATGTAAAATTCTTTTTGAAGACTTTCCTTAGATTCTTGAAAATTTCTGATACTTCGGAAGATAAAATTTTATCTTCGGAAGAAAAAATGTCTTCAAAATAAATAACTGTCTAAGAGATTTTACCTTCGGAAGAAGTAAATTCATCTTCCGAAGCTTAAAATTCTTATCTCAGACACTTATCTATTTAAGAACCTTTCCTTCCGAAGCAAAATTAACCTTCGGAAGCTTTGTTATTTTCATACAAAGCATTCAAGGGTTTTTTTTCTTCCGAAGCATAAATTATCAAGACTCTCAGGAAAATCTTCCGAAGCCATTTTAGCTTCGGAAGCTTTTTAAATCAAAACTTCCGAAGACAAATAAACTTCGGAAGCTTTTCGAATTCCAAGAAAACTACTTTTGAGCAAAAGTAAACTACCTTTTCAGAGGTGGGACCGACTTTCGGATTTCAAAGTTTATCCTCTTTCATTAACTTTGGTTCAAATCCCTTTTCATATAAATACCCAACGGTTCCCCCTCTTTCCCACTATCTTCCTCAATTCTACTGTTTCTCTAACCTAATTCTCTAAACCGCCTTTGCTTTCTACCTTTCTTCACCCTTAAGCTTCTGAAATGGCCAACCTTAACCGCAGAAAACAACCTGATTTCTCCATGCAACTACACAGGCAACATAATCAAGTTGCTCTGTTAAGCTCTGAGAAAGATGCAAGTTTCTCAGAGATTTGCCAATTCTTGACTCTGTCAAACTACTTCACCTCCTGACCATTGATCCTCCTCTATATGAGGATCAGTTGCTTGAATTCTGGAAGACCTGCCAAGAGGTCATTATGGATGGGAGAAGGCACTGTCTGCCACAGTGCAAGGGAGGACAGTCTTCATCACTCCGGCCATCATTACCAACATCTACAGCTGGATGATGAAGAAGGTGAGGTGTCCTTCCAAAAGAAGCTGTTAATCATTCTTTTGAGCAGATGGGCTATGAGGGAGATTTCTCTGTAAAGACCTTTAGGAAAGGGAAGGTCTCATCCCATGGAAATTCCTGCTCCATGTGGTTATCCACAGCTTGTCAAACAAGCATGGTGGATGGGACCAGATTCCTGAGGATCTCTCCTTCATAGTTCATGGAATGGTTCAGGGGGTCAAGTTCAGGTATTCAAAATTTGTTTATACTAATTTACTTGCAAACTTAGACTCCTAGAGTATTACATGTTTCCTAGATATGTTCAACACATTCTCAACTGTGAACTGGGCTCACAGTTGAGGGAAACAGGTAATATTCTTAAATTGGGACAGATGAAGCCCGGCATCTTTAAAATAATGAAGAAGCCAACTGTAGGCTTCTCTGGGGTAGAAACAGCCCTAGTCCCAAAAATGTTAGAGCTCATTGCTCAAGGTGACAACCTAGCAACACAAGCTAGTGTTGAACCCACACCTCTTTTGTCCTACCTACCATTAAAAAGACCAGAAATCACCCTCACCTACCAAAGAAAATCCAAACGAACCCCTGCTCAGACTATTGAGTCTGTGCAGGCCCCCAAATACTCAACCTTACAGGAAGAAGTGGACACTAGAGCTCCCACTTCTCCTGAGGAGCAAACCACTCCCATTGTTTCACCTATCAGGGCTGAGGTTCCTCAAGCTCACCCTGATGAGCTCAATAGCCCAACAAACTTAAGCCTTCACTCTGAGTCTCAACACTCAAGTGGACAACCTTCAGGGACAGCTACCATCCCCAGCCTTTGGATCTCAACCAACCAATTCCCAACCTATCCTTTTACACTGATGAAGACTTAGGATTCAGTGAGTACCATGAGTCTCTCTTCTCCTCCCCTACTCAAAGAGAGATGAGTACCTCTGACTCCTCAGTCTATCCCCCATCAGTCACCTGTTACTGAGGTGGACACTTCTGAACCTTTCAGGATGTCCATATGGAAGAGGCTCTCACTTTTGAAAGTGATTACATCATTAAGACCTCAACCATGGCAACTCAACCCATTGGCATCTCAACTGAGGCTGCCAGTGAGCAGAGGAAAACCAGCAGCCAAGAAACTCAAGCTGGTGGTGAGAGAGAGGACTTTGGTCCAATCATCTCATCCCCCAATGAATCTTCTGATGAAGATGAGGGGAATTTGAGACTAAAGGTGCAAAAACTGTCAAAAACATGCACCTACTTAGTCTCTAAGGTTAGTCACTTGGAATCTCAAGTGACTACCCTGCAAAACAGGGTCAATGATCAGCAACTCCAGATTTTATATCTGCAGGAAAAACTAGCTGGGAGACCTTTAAGGAGAGCTCAACCAGGAACACAAGAACCTGTGGAAGTGATTGACTTATCCTCCAGCTCACCTATGCAAGTGGGTGATGCTACCAAAAAGGGGGAGAAAGTTGTTACAACCACAGAACCTGGGAGTTCTTCAGAGAGAATGGACATAGAGGACTCACCATCCTCACTTGCTGTTGTGCATTCTCAGCAACTTCCTCAAGTTCACATTAATGTGGACTCTATAGACTCTCTCATCAGGAGTCTCTTTGAGGAAGGCATACCAAGGGCTGTCTCATCTCCACCACTGGGAACTAGCAATCAAATCATAAGGTGGAGGTATGATGATGACAGAAGAGCCCTCATACTTCAAAGAGTTCAAGGCCAACAAGAAGTTTTTCAATTCCAAAGCCTGAGCTTTTATGAAAGACTGGATTTAGTCAACCTGCCACTTGTCAATCCAAGCAATTCAAGACAAGCTGACAGGCTGGCTCAAAGAATCCAAGACAGGATCATGGCAGAGTTCTCTCTAAGAAGGAGACTTAGGGAATCAGGCAATGTCATCGGTCAACTGGATGTTGAGGTGGACCCTAAGATTAGTTTCATAGGGGAAACCTTGACTGAAGGCCCAGTGACAGAACCTGAGACCCCTGTCTCATCATCAACAACTGCTGCTGAGGTCCAAACTCCATCTGAGACACCTGCTGGTGAAGGTGTTTCTCAGCCTCTCTCTGGCCAGAGCATGGAAGCTACTCCAAGCAATGAAGGCCAAGCTTCAATCCTCCCTGAGTCACAAAGGTCTGTTGGTGACAAAGGGAAAAGGATAATGACTCCTGAGGAAATTGAGGAGGAAGAGAGAGAGAGGAAAAGGAGACTAAGGGGAGAAAGTTCCACTGGGTCATCTAGCTTCATGCAAGCTGCAATCAGGGCTGCCCCCAGACCAAATACTCAGGATGATGAGTTAAGGGCAGTCAGGATTACCTACTTACAGACCAGGAACTATGACATTGATGAATCATCTCCCTCCCCTTAGAAGAACTAAATGAACTGGCTGACAGAGAAGTGTCAAGAGAGTTGAAAGAGAAAGAGGATGCAATGATACTTCTCCAACTCAAAGAGGAGAAGAGACAGAAAAGACTTTACAAGCATGCTCCTACTCTCTCACCAGTTCAAGAAAGTCCTGCACAGGAAGATGTGGCTCCACAAGAACCTCAGGTAGATAAAGAGGAAGATAGGATCAAAATGATCAACTACCTGAGTGCCACAGGCTTCTATCAGGCAGATGCACTTCTCCCTTTGTCCTATGACTTCATTGAGTTCGAGTATCTAAAGCAACTTGAACTTGAGTTAGTCAAGGAAAGAAAGACAACCAAAAGGAAACTAAGGAAGAAGCTGCAAAGTCAAGGGCCACCATTCAAAAGAATGCAAAGAAGTCTGCTGACAGACAAAGAATGGTGAGCTTCTTGAAGCTGTATGGATTCTCCGGAAGGAGACTTGGCCCCATGTCTCTATCCACTATGGATGAGCATATTAGGGTGATCAAGCAGAAGATTAAGAGTGGAGAACTTATTGACTTGCACTCTCTTCCAAGTCAAGTCCCACCTGAAGTGGAGGTCAAGTTTGAACAACCAGAGACACCTCAACCAGCACCTCCAGCTGAGCCCCAGCAAGCTTCATCTTCTGATCCTAGGCAGGGTCAAACTCCCTCTCCTTCTGAACCTGTGAGGGAGGAACACCCAACTGAGAAAGACACTGATGATCAACATGGTGCTGCAGACCAGTCTTCTCAGTTAAAGACAACCAAGAGGAAGAAGAGGATGGCTTCTAAACCAAAGACAAAGAAAAAGAAGCCAAAGTCATCTACCTCTGCACCTCAGGCTGAATCAGATCAACCTGAGGAAGTGCATGATGAGGCAGCCCAATCAACTCCTATTCAAGTGGCTCCTCTAACTAGTGAGACACCCATCTTGTCCTGGACTTACTCTACTAATCCAGAGAGATGGACTGTTATCAGAGATCAAGGTGCTGAGAATGTCTACTCATGGCAAGACATAATCAACCTACCTCTGCATGATCTCTTTGAGATGAGAAGATACTATGAAAGTCTTGATGATCCTGACCATCTCATGAAGAAAGGAATGGTCCTGATTATACTGAAGACTACCAACATTTGAAGATCTTCCAAGTGTTTTGGTAGCATCAGCCTAGGGGGAGTTTGTAAGGATTCCTGAAGTCTGATGCAACCCAAAAACAGCTTAAGTGTCTCAGCAACATGCACTAAGTACTGAAGTGAAGAATGCTTCGGAAGTTTTACACAAAGCATTAGAAAATACTCTAAGTGTAAAATCTTCCGAAGCCAAGACCAATATCTTCCGAAGCCAAACATGAAGTCTTCCGAAGCTTCAGAGACAAAGTCTTCCGAAGCCTCATCCTATGAAGACAGATTTCTTCCGAAGACTTTTAGTACACATGCTTTATCTGATGTACTGTTCCATAAAGCACCTTTTCCGCTGCATCTCTGTAAAGTCACCAACTTACATGAGTTGGTGAAAAGGGCCTTGCTTTTGGTAACTGTACATTGAGGTCTTGAGTATTCAACTTTCTACTTTATATACTTTATCCTTTTTGTATTGTATAAGGATGTGAGCTATGGCATGTCATAGTCACAAGGTCAAAAGGCAGATATGCCTTTTGATCCTACAATTGATTTTGTTAGTGTCTAGTCAATTGTATCCAGCTGGCTTTCAAAGTATGGCCGGCTGTAGGTTGTAGTATAAGTATTTCAAGTTCTTGTATCTTTTCTTCATGCTTTGTAACACTTGTAAAAGAACTTGAGAAAGCAATATACTGCCTCCTTGAAACCCATACTCTCTTGTTCTGTCTCTTGCTTTACTTGTGTTCTTTGTATCACTTTGGTTACCCAGTTCACTGTTTGATTAGAGCTTAGTTATTCTCCTCCTTGTGTTGTTGTGTTGTAATTGTGCTTAAGCCCTTAAACGGTCCTGCACTATTTTCAAAGTCGTTGTATTAAACTGGGTTAGAAGACTTGGGTACTACGTTGACGGAATTAACTATATGTATAAGGGTTTGGATTCCATACTCATTAATCAAAAGTAGCAAAACATAAACCCTAGCCACCACCGCCCATAGCCGTTGCATCCTCTCCTTCCTCTTTATTATTCGACAATCGGTCGAGGAAAAAAAGCTCTAGTACTCTCGGCTATTGTGGGTTCATTGATCGGATAAAAACATACAAATGAGTTGAGTTTATTTTTTGGTGACTAAGTAATAGTTTAATGGGAGATTGTGGAAAGATTTACTTATTATAGCAAATGAACTCTTATGTAACCATACACTATTAGAACCGAGTGATACACAATAAACAATCACATGCACATGTAATATTTTTAAATTAATTACTATTAGAAGTACAACGTATTTAAGATACGCAACTAAATGGTGATATGCAACAAAAAATCACATGGCAAATGCATTTAAGAACGTACTAATGGGATATAAATGGATGATATGTGGTAGAAAAGTGAATATATTTCCTATATATAGAATTACTTTGTTTCTAACATTAAAGAGGGGCATTTCATATCTCTAATAATGATTAGCTTCGTGGTTTCCTCTCTATTTAGCATCATAACTAAATAACTTTATAAAAATTTATTTTTTGGAATGAAAATGTCCTTTTATACATGTCTATGTTTAAGTTATGGATCACCTATGTTATTAAGTCAATTGTAATTCATAGAACACTTTATATATTTAAGTTGAAGTACAATTGTTACCTTTGATTTGTATAGAAGTTACATGTCAATCTCTCATTAAAATCTCTAGGTACATCTGAATTATGTAAATTTATTATGTCTCGATTTTTTTGGTAGGTCCACATAATAGTTTTACACTTTTAGAGATTTAATTCTTCTATGATTTACTTGTATCTTGTTAAATGCTTCGAACTCGCCAATTAGCACCAGATTAATTGGTTTGGGAGAAGACATCTCATGGTTTTCTAAAGTGAAGATCATGAGTTTGAGTCTAATTTGGTGCAATATGTTTCAAGTGAACCGGAGGTCTTACCACAATGGGTCCTTGGGTGGTGGGTGGTGGGTTTCCCCTAGAATGATGGGTGGACTGAGCCACAAGCAATGTTTGTGTTCGCGGGCGTGAGTGGTCTTTCACCAATAGTTTTACCTGGGTGGCCGGGCTTATAGCATTAGTTGGACGTTAAAAAAATGTTTCAAACTCAAGCAAAGGGTTGGCTGCAGTGGTAAACAAGTAAAAGTTAGCGTGATGATCTCATCCGAATCAAAGGTTGGGAGTTTGAGTCTTTACGATGACAATTAATTCTATATTATCTAGGTGTTGCACATTTAATTCTAGATAATTTAGGTGGTGTTATAAAAAAATCTCCAAACTCGTAAACAAAATGAAGATGATAGAAATGCTTCATTATTTATACAAATTCAGAGGTTTTTCAAAAGATCTTATTGATAAAGGCGATATTTTTCTAACAAGCTCCATATGAATTTAGACCTGGACCTTCACTTCTTAACCTATTTATGTGTGTGAAAGCTTTAAAACATCTTTTATACTTAATCAAATGTTATTCATAAGACTATTATTAACACTCAAAAATATTTATATATGTTTAATTTTTTGTTAACAAAGTTTATATATAAAATATATATTAATAAATTGATAGCAAAATATGAGCTGATATTGTTCTCTTATAAGTTTAAGAATTATATTTATTACTTTTTAAAATTTAGATTTTGTAAAATTAACGATGATATATAAATGTTAAGGTCTATAATAAAGTAAGATTTTACATATGAAAATATCAAATAATAAGACTTTTATGATAAAAGACTCGACATTTTATATTTTTATAAGGGAAATGTTCAAATAGACTTCTAAAACTAAAAAATATAATAAGTAATCTCAAACATTAATCTCTTTAATTAGTGGTTAATATCAAATTGTGAGAAAAAATTGTTACAGGGTATTTTAGAAATAATCATTTTTGTTGATTTTTTACAAGTTCCGTTACTTTTTTTAAACGTTCGTAACTTTTATTTACAACATTATTTTTTAATAAAAATTACACCATAAAACAAGCATTTTGTATCTTTAAAACGAGTACAGTTTGTTATATAAATAGATAAAAAAATCACATTTTTAAACTTATATCTCGACATTGTGTCTTTAATGCAGTTCATTATGTATTTTTGTTAGTTATTATGTTTTCCTTAATATTATTGTGTTTTCTGAAGTGATGAATTTTAAAAAAATATATAATGATGAAATAATATTATTGTATATTTCTAATATATGAAACACAATAATAAATTAATAACTAATTAAACTAATGCATTAAAAACAATAATAAAATAACACAATGTCTGATTGTGTTTTTTTATCATCATTGTGTTATCTTGATTCTTGAACGCCTTTGAGTTTAGAAAAATACATTGGTGAAATAATATCGCTATGGACTTCTAATTGTAAAACACAATAATAGATAACACATTATGTTATCTTAAACACTGAGTTTTGAAAAATACATTGGTGAAAGTATATCACTCTATACTTCTAATTGTACAACATAATGATAGTTAACAAGTTTATATAATCCATAAAACCAATGACAAAAATAATACAAAATGATCTAAAACGTAAACACAATGATAAATACATATAACAAGTGATGTAAATTATATGACACAATGAACTGACATATCTCACACAATAATCAAAATGTCTTCCTCCTTAAAACGATAGAAGAACACAGGTCAATCTCATAATTCTTCTTAGACTTTGTAGATTAAATATTTTTTTACTATAACCCTATTTTTTATAAAAATTTAGTAGTATACTTAAAAGTTATAACTTAGAATAAACAATATTATTTAGTCATAGCAAAATGGCCATGTACCAACTATTAATTAACTTGCAACATGTATATACTTCCATGTATAGATATATGTACAAAATAAAGATTAAGAATTCAGAAGTTTAATACAACAATATAATTTTTAAAACCGTATATAACAAATTCACGATGCATTAAAAAAAAGTGTTTGTAATCAACCCAACCTGTACTATAAAATAAAAATCAGTCATTTCAAGTTTAAACCAATGGAATGTCAGATTGGCCATAATAGGCTGCAACTATATAAAATCTGATCCAAAATCTTTAAAAGCTACATAAGTTAATAGGTTACATTTCTAACTAATCATCAATCCCATTCTCATCTCCAAAATGATGCATATCAATTTCTTCTTCTTGTTCAGTCCCAAGTTTACTTTTAGTTTTTAAAGATTTACCTGAAGCTTTCGATTTCTGCAATGTTTTCGGAACCTTCTGTGCCTGCAGCTCCAACACCTTTTCCGATGGCTTTCTCCTCCTTTTCAGGTGCATCAAGCCGCCTGTATCTTCACCACCAGAATTCTCCAGTCCTGAATTCGGGATTTCAAGAGTTAGATGTGTTCTTCAATGAATAAACTTTCATTTTTGAAGAACATTAGACTAGAATATTATTACCTTCAATTTGATTGGACGAATCATGGTTGTCTTCTGAAAGTGGTGAAGAATTATCAGGTCTTCCGGTTTGTTGTTTGTCCCCAGAAACATCAACATCAGGACAAGGATCAGCTGGCAAGAAGCATAGTTCCTCCTCTGAATCACTAAATGCTGAATCTTTTTCCACCGTTGTAATGTCTACTTCATCTTCTTCATTTGTTTCTGGTTCTTTTACCTGCAATATAAATTAATTCATGTATAATTACTCAAAATGTATGTGTGTCAGCGCACGTAGTAAACAACAAACTCAATCAACCCACATTCATCGTCTACTTATTTGATCATGAAGCAGCAAAATGGGCCAGATTGGGTGACAAGCCAAAACGGGTTGACCCATCCAACACTTTGGTTTCTTTTATGAGTAATTAATGTATTAAATATGATTACAGTAATAGTATTACTAACACTTATAGTCTAATACTAATAAAATGATTGAAGAGCTTGCTAATTTTTGGTCAATCTTTTATTCCAATTTAACAGTTAGGATAAAAAAAATTAACAAATCAACCACGCTTTAGGTAAAATATGTCGGAAATTGACACCTCGCATTTTACCTTTTCAGTTTCTGGCATCAAATCAAATTCATCTTCACGTTCAACATACTCCTCGTTTTCTTCGAGTTCCTTAAAATCTGGGGCAAAAGCACTCCAGTTCTCGGTGTAGTCTTTGGCCCAAATGTAAACCAAGCCCGTTAATGACACAGAAACGACTATAGGATGAACAGGGTGCCACACCAAATCCATCAAAGCTTCCTTTGGACCTTCAAGAATTTTCACAAGATGGCCGGCCCGTCTATCCCAAATATAAATTTTATGTTCACCTTTACTAGCGGAGCCACCAACCACCCACTCACCATCACCACTAAAACATGGCGCCTTCCAGTGCACTTTTGTGATGGAATCTTGAAACTCCCGAGAAAGTGATAAGTAATTCATTCCCGCAGCCTTTAGCATTTCAACGTCTCTTTCTGAATCCTCATCAGGAACAAGTTTACATGAATCTTGTTTTGTCATAAGGTTTTCATATATTCTGATTGTACGATCACTCGAATTTGTAAGAAGGAACTGTCCATCTCTGCTGAATACAATATTCTTTATCACCGCACTACCGGAAACTGGAACAATCCCGCAAATCTGGTTTTTTTTGTGGTCAATTATAAGAATTTCACCAACTGAATTCCCGACATAAACCAGATCACCATACTTGTTAAAACATGCTGCTGTTGGTGTATAATGTGCTGATCCATCTGAAAATTTGTTTTTTGATGTAGGGGCAGGTTTTTCAGATAGTGATATGGGAAGGGTTATTGTGGTTTCGGTACATAAATTGACAATTAAGGGAGCAGATGAAAAAGGGCAAATTAGGCAAAGTGTTGATTCTAAGGGATGTAAACGAGCTTGTAATGGGGCTTGTTGTAGTATGATTCGGTAGATTTTTTCTCCCTTTACAACATCCCATAGAGTTAAAGATTTATCGGCAGCAGAAATAAGAATGTTATGACCATTTTTTGACCAGCAAACACTAGTTATGGCAGCAACACAGTCTTTATCTCTGATTTCTTTTGCAATTCCTCGGGTCTCAAAGTCCCAAACAATGCAACTTCCATCAGAACACCCAGCTGGGGAAGAAAAGCATAGTAAGTTAACCATACAGAAGGCAAAATTTTAGAAGTTAAATAGAGTGTATATTAATCACTTTGAGCATCAATACCTAGTGGAAAATTCAAAAAGATTTCAAATAATGGTACTTGTTATGACTTATGATGAACAACAAAGCAAAACCAAATAAAAATTAAGGAGTGAGTGAATGTGTGTATCAAAAGTGATTAGATCAGAACTAGATGATTAGTTGATTAAACCTATGGATAGCCAAGTAATTTACATATTTTATAACTAAAAGTTTCTTACAACAACTAATTACATGCTTCTTCAAATCTGTGATTAGTTTGACCCGATGTAATTTTGAAAGACTGAAAACCAATATCATGACTATAATCACTTTCAACCAAAGTACCAAACACAAAAAACTGATTATTGCAACTTTAACTTGTAATAATAGGTTTAAACAAAGATCCAAACACAGCCCATACATAATTAAATAAGTCAACATTAGCATTCATCTGATATTGTAAATTTATGGATGAGACATGGGTGTATATCAAGACTAAACTTTAAATGATTCATGGAAGTGACTCAGTGAGAATGAAAATTAACTAGATTAGTATGAAAATTGCTTAAGCGATCATTCAAGACTAAATTTCTAAATGATTCCAGAAAATAAACAAACAGTTGTTTGCCTCTATGAGTTATGTAGAGCCTTCATTGAAGTAATAATTCCTGATCTTTTTCAAATAGTAGTCCCTAACCGTGTTTAATCTTCTTAATCATTTAATGCAATTTCTAAAAAGATTATAAACGTAGAACCAAAAGCATGGTTTTGAAAATCAGTTGACGCGTACCCCTCGAGGCGTGCCTCGATACAAGGCGGTGAGAAATCGAACATGAGGCGGCGCCTCATAGGTTCCCGATAGTACGTACGCCTCTTAGTACAAGGCGGTTCGAAAAACGGTGAGGCAGCCAGCGGGTTTGAGGCGGTCTTTTTTTGGGCGGGAAAGGGTGGCGGCAATTACATATCAGGATTTTCGCAATTTTCCCTTTAATTAAACCACAAAAGCGGGCAAAACAATTGAGCATCTGCTATCAATCATCTTCATCGCTAACAATCATCTTAATCTTCATCAAAATCAATTATCTTCATCTCTATCAATCTTCATATTAAACCATCTTCATCGGCAACAGCCAACAGGATTGAGCATCTTCATCGCATGTCACAATCATCTTCATCTGGTATCAATCATCTTCATCTTCATCGCTTCAGATAAGTTTTCCAATTTAAGGTTTATCGTTTTAGCAACTGCAATCATCTTCTTCGCTGCAATTTAGGGTTTACCAAGCAGTTTTTAGGGAATTAGGGTTTATCGTTGCAGTTTATTGTTACAGGAACTAGGTTCTTCAGTTTAGACCTTTAGGGATTGTGTAATTTACTGCTTTGTTGTGTTATTGATGTTCGTTTGTGGGGATGTTGTGGCTGATTGATTTGTGTAAAACATTGATCTTTTGTGTGATTTGTTGAGTTATTGACTTATTGTTGTGGCTGATTGATTTGTGCAGAATGAATTTATATTTTCATGTAAAACTTCGATCTTTTATTGAATTAGGTTAATGGGTTTGTGCAGGATCATTTTATGTCCAGAATGATTTTGTAAATTAAGGACTTGTTGGTAGTATAGTGTTAATTTGATGGTAGTATGGTAGTTTGCGTGCAGAATGAGCTTGTAAATGGACTTGTTGGTAGTATGTTGTAAATGAAGGGACTGAAATTAGATCAGATTTGGAACTGAAATGAGATCAATTTGTGTGCAGAATGATCTTATAGTGTGCAGAATGTTTGGGACTGAAATTAGATCAAATTGATTATTTCATATTTAGAAATTAGAACCAGTCTTATTTGAGATATGGGAACTGAAAATTTGGATCAAATTGATTAATTTTTGAATTTGATGATAAAATTACTTAAAAAGTTCTTTGTTTGATAAGTAGTTTAAGTTTTATAAGATATATAATTTTTATATTTATTTTTTATTTACGCCTTGGGCTT